>VWZI01002202.1:59384-76164 GCA_013396835.1 Psilopogon haemacephalus
TCCCCCCAGATCGGGAGCCGGGGCTGCGGGACACGTCGAGCCTACGGCGGAGGTGCTGCGAGGTGAGGGGATAAGGACCCTGCCATCCGCGGCGAGAGCTCCGGGACACGGCTTGGCCGCGGCGGGGGGATGCGGAGCCCGTGCCCGGGCCAGCCCAAGCCACCGCCCGCTGCCGCTCCCAGGCTCGGCCCCGCCACCGGCCGCACGGCGCCCCCTGCCGGACCGCAACGTGTCCCGGGACAGGCAGGCGCGGGGCTCCGGCCGGGCCAAGGCTAACGGAGCATCCCGGGACACCGCGCTGGGCGGCTCGGGGTCCTGCGGGCCGCGGCGTGACCGCTCGGTGCAGCGGTGACACCGTCTATGAGCCAGCGCACGGCCTCGTTGTCGGCGGCACTCTGGCGGGCGGCACGGTCCCGTGTGCAGCCGAGGCGGTAACGTACAGCAGCGTCAGGGAAAGGGAAAGGAAAAAACAAAAGAAGGAAGGAATGAGGGAAAGGAAGGAAGGGATGAGGAAAGAGAGAGAAGAAATCATTCCAGGGTCTCCGTTCTGGCATGGTCTAAGCATCTGCACACATGTGAGCATGCGGCGCAAAAATCCGCCCTGGCGTATGAGTGCCAGAGCTGGAGGTGTGCACATGTGCGCGGGGGGCAACAGCCTCTACAGTCCAAAAGGTCTCAATGCTCGGATCAGCTGCAAATGGTTCTCTCTCGCTATAGCCTGGCAGTTGGAAATACGACGTCTTTTAGTCGAGTCAAACTTCTCTGGGCTTGCAAGCTACCCCCAGCAGTTCTGCTTCCCTCCAGACACTTTGGGTTTTAAATCTCGGGAACATTTATCAGAGCCCCGAGCATGCAATACTTTGGGCCGCGAGAAGCAAGCTATTTCATGCACCTTCAGCGCGAGGGACTTTTTTTTTCGGTTGTTTTTTTTTTTGTTTTTTTTTTTTCCCTGTTTTTCAGAGCCTCATCTCTCACGTGAGCATTTCTGAACTGTTAGTGCCGTTGTGAGGGAGCTGTTTAGATAAACGGGGAGGTGCAGAAATGAAAAAAAAAAAAAAATTAAAAAATCCGCAAAACACGTTCCAGGGATGGGGCCTCAGCAATTCGCAGGCGTTTACGGAACTATTCCGTGCTTGTTAACAGCTGTTTCGCTTAAAGGCATCAGGTAAAGTCATGGTCGGGAGGAATTTTTCAAGGAAATGCTACTTCAGCCTGAGCGCTCCTCAGCTCCCAGGCAAAGCATACACAAAAAAACAAACGGGGGACATAAAATGAAGCAGTTCCCATATAGACAGCAGGCGACAGTCAGCAGACTACGGCTCCTGCCTATCCTTTGAGGACCTGGCTAAAGCTCCGTTTTATCTGTTTGTAGCTCTGATATGAAAAGCTGAGGGTGCAAAGTTCTCAGGGAGGGCTCCAGTGCATTTGTCCGTTTCCAGGGAAGATTTCTTTTCCAGATGCCAGTCACTAAAATAATCCCGTACTGAAGCTCCCGCCCCTTCCCATCCATCTTTCACTGATTGGGTGACAGTGAGGTCCTAATTCCCCGGGAGTCTCTCAGAGTAAACAGCTACTCATGGTAGGAAGCCAAGCAGGGGCAAGAAACCACTCCAGCCCCTTAAGATGCTACATTTCCACTTTGCAGTTCTTCATTACTGGGGGGAAAAAAAAAACCAACAAACAAATAAACAAACCCCAAACCAACGAATGTTATAAAAAAGCCTTTCTCGGTCATTTGATGCCCACAGGTTTCTCACCAATTTATGTATTTTATTTGTGCCCCCTCAGCAATGTTCCTCACCTATTTATGTATTTTATTTGTGCCCCCACAGCAATAACTGAAGGTTAAGGACCGGTGCTGACCACCCCCACCCGTGCCCGGTGCTGACGGAGCTGAGCGGATTCTGCTGCAGCCTTTCTTTATTTCTGTTCCTAGAGCCGTGCTCCTACCGTTCCATTGTAAACAGATAATTATTATTTCATTAGTGTTCCAATTCGGAATTAATTGGCTAATTTGCACGCGGATCAATTGTATAAATGTGATGTTTGTGATGGGTGCTTGATATGATTTAAAGTAATTGTTTATTTGCAGGTTTTGGCTCGCATCGCGTTGCAGAGTGATTTATCTCCTTATTTACCCTGTCTCAGCGCTGCCTCTTCTTTCCCATTATTTTTCTAAAGAGCTACGTTCCTGCTAGGCTGGAGCATGAATCTGCACTGCCTGGTTCCGTGGGGCCCCACTTCTTTTAGCTCCAAAATCCTCTGCCCTCCAGCCTGTTGATGTTGCCTGCTCACGGAGCACTGTGCCAGCAGCCTGGCAGCAGCTCACAATCACCCAGAGTCTTGTACCCATCGATCCCCGAGTGTCTCTGCTGTAAGCACAGGGGACAAACCTCTGTCACTTTGGGCTCGGTTTCCTCTTTACTGTCTCCAGGGGGCTGAGGAAAGTGCAATCTTCAGTCTCCTTGCTCCTTTATTTTTCCAAGTGGGAGCTTGCCCAGCAGCCCAGCTGCAGGCAGCATCCACAGGGCAGAAATGGTGAGCTTTGCTTTTTTGGCATTTGCTTGGTTGGTTTAGTAAAAAGTGATAGAACAAAAGGCAATGGCCTGAAGTTGTGACTGGATAGGTTTAGACTGGACATTAGGAAACTTTTTTTTTTTTTCCCCAGCAAGAGTGGTCAGGCATTGGAATGAGCTGCCCAGGGAGGTGGTGGAGTCACCAACCCTGGATGTGTTTAAAAGTCGTTTGGATGTGGTGCTTGGGGATACAGTTTAAGGTGAACCTTGTAAAGTAGGGATATGGGCTGGGTTGGACTTAGTGATCCTGAAGGTCTCTCTTCCAACCTGAATATTTCTGTGATTTCAGTGAACTGTGTTGTTTGTTTGGTTGTTTTCCCCCCTTTTTTTGGATCATGGCACCGTCTCCTCCTGGTGGCACAGCCTCCTCCCGGTGGCACCATCTCCTCCCGGTGGCACCATCTCCTCCTGGTGGCACCGTCTCCTCCCGGTGGCACCGTCTCCTCCCGGTGGCACCATCTCCTCCTGGTGGCACCATCTCCTCCTGGTGGCACAGTCTCCTCCTGGTGGTACAGCCTCCTCCTGGTGGCACAGTCTCCTCCTGCACAGCAGAAGGCAGCACAGTCCAGCTGCTCCCAGAGATTCTCTCCCCAGACCAGCGCTGTACTGTCCTGTAGATGTTTGCAGCACTTGGCCTCACGGTAGTTGCAGGCAAACAGGAACATCCCAAGTCACTGCTTGAATTCGTGGCTAGCCTTAAATAGTTTCTTCCACAGTGAAGTGCTACTTGCATCAGTGTTCAAAGGGAGAAGAAGAAAGGGCTGAGGACTTAGTCAACACCTTGCCCCATGCAGAACCTCTCCTTTCCCAGGCAAACAAAAAGAATTCTTACACTCTGAGGTTTTAGAGATGCTGTTGCGATGTTGGGGAGATCTTATTGTGGTTCTTCAGTACTAAAGGGAGACTGTAACAGAGATGGGGACAATCCTTTTTAGCCAGCACTGTTGTGACAGGGCAAGGGGGTAATGGTTTTAGGCTGAAGGAGAGGAGATTCAGACCAGATAGAAGAAATAAATTGTTTTTACACCAAGGATGGTGAAACACTGGCACAGATTGCCTGGAGAGGTGGCAGATGCCACATCCCTGGAAACTTTCCAGGTCAGGTTAGACAGGCTCTGAGCAGCCTGACTTAGTTGAAGGCATCCCTGCTCACTGCCAGGAGGTTTGACTAGGTGACTTTTGAAGGTCCATTCCAACCCAAAGCATTCAATGAGTCATAGAATCATAGAATCAGTCAGGGTTAGAAAGGACAACAAGGAGCAACCAGTCCCAACCCTCCTGCCATGCCCAGGGACACCCTACCCTAGAGCAGGCTGCCCACAGCCTCTGCCAGCCTGGCCAAAAACACCTCCAGGGATCTGGCCCCAAACACCTCCCTGCAGGGGCAACCCATTCCAGCCTCTCACCACTCTCATGCTCAGCAACTTCCTCCTCACCTCCAGCCTCAATCTCCCCACCTCCAGCTTTGCTCCATTCCCCCCAATCCTGCCACTCCCTGGCACCCTCAAAAGTCCCTCCCCAGCTTTTCTGTAGCCCCTTTCAGATCCTGGAAGGCCACCAGAAGGTCCCCTGGGAGCCTCCTCTTCTGCAGCCTGCTCAGCCCCAACTCTTTCAGGCTGTGCTCACAGCAGAGGTGCTGCAGCCCTCTGAGCATCCTCAGGGCCCTTCTCTGCACACCTCCAGCATCTCCACATCCCTCTTGTCCCAGGGGTTCCAGCACTGGATTCTGTCCAGGCAGCTCAAAGCAGTGTTTGTGAATGCCAAAGGTGAACAACAGTAAAGTCTGAGCTGCTGCCAGCACCTCTGCCCTGCCTACCACCAATAACTCCACACCACCAGGGCCTTGGTAAAATCTAAGTTATTCAGAAGCATTGCATTTCTCTGTCACTCTTTCTTCTTCTTCTGCAATGCACGATTGGAAGCAAGCAGAGGTTCCCAGGATGCTACTTTCTCATCCAGAGGAAGGTCTCTTGCAGGATCTGTTTGACAAGGACATTTTACTGACGACCAGAAAAAAAACTGCAAGTGAGTTATGCTCCATAGCCTGCCTCAGGTTTCACTTGGGAGTGTCCTAGAGTGTGTGTGACACATGTGGGTTTGAGAGGCATTTTGGAGCAGTTAAAGTTGTTCTCCTATTATGCCTTACAATGGCATTTTTGTGCCTTTAAATGGAAGGCTTTGTAAGGCTCCGCTTTCTGGCGGCTTCCTGGCAAGATGAGAGTCTTTCCTGACACATATTATAACCTGAGAGCACTGCACGAAAGCAGCTTCTCTAATTTATGAGACTTTCCTTTCTGAGGCTCATCGCAGTGCTGCGTCTGACTCACAAAATATCATTTTTTAGAGGAGAAAACGTCTGGGTTGTGATGGTTTTGTGGAAACGAGTTCCAGATAATTTGGAACAAATCCACGAGGACAGAATTGACAGACAAATGATGTGGTTTACAGAATCACAGAGTGGTAGGTGTTGGAAAGACTGCTGGAAATAATCTAGCCCAACCTCCCTGCTAAAGCAGGGTCACCCACAGCAGATTGACCAGGACTGCAGTGTCCAGGAAGGTTTGGAATCTGTGAAGATAAGGAGGCTCCACAACCTCTCTGGGCAGCTTGCTCCAGTGCTTTGGCACCCTCTCAGCAAAGAAGTTTCTCTTTGTGTTCAGATGGAACTTCCTCTGCTCCAGTTTGTGACCCTTGCCCCTTGTCCTGTCACTGGGCACCACTGCAAAGAGTCTGGCCCCATCCTCTTGACACTCTGTGGACATGCACAGCTCTAGGCTGGGTGGGGAATGGCTGAGAGCAGCCCTGAGGAACAGGACCTGGGGGTCTGGGCTGGGGCAAAGCTGAAGATGAGGCTGCAGTGGGAGTGCAGCCCAGACAGCAACTGTGTGCTGGGCTGCAGCAAGAGCAGCTGTGGGCAGCAGGGCAAGGGAGGGGATTGTGCCCCTTGGCTCTGCTCTCCTCACACCCCACCTGCAGCACTGTCTGCAGCTCTGCAGCCCCCAGCACAAGCAGCACATGCAAGTGGTGGAGCCAGTGCAGAGGAGGCCACCAAGATGCAGCTGAGAGGGCTGCAGCAGCTCTGCTCTGAGCACAGGCACAGAGAGTTGGGGCTCTGCAACCTGCAGAGGAGAAGGCTGCCAGGAGACTTTGGAGTGGCCTTGCAGGATCTGAAGGAGGCTCCAGGGGGGGCGAGGAGGGACTATTGACAAGGTCTGGGGGTGACAGGAGGAAGAGGAGGAGGAATGGGTTTGAAGTGGCAGAGTGGAGATTGAAAGTGGATGTTGGGAGGAAGTTGTTTGCAGTGAGGGTGGTGAGACACTGGCACAGGTTGCCCAGGGAGGTTGTGGAGCACAGAAGCACAAAATGGGATCTTTTTTATCTTTTTGATTACATTCTTTGCTTCAGTGCTCCACAACCTCCCTGGAGATGTTCAAGGCTAGGCTGGATGAGTCCTTGAGTGACCTGTTCCAGTGGGAGGTGTCCCTGCCTATGGCACAGGGGGGTTAGAACTGGCTGAGCTTTGAGCTCCCTTCCATCCTAACCCATTCTATGATTCACCTCATTCAGTACTACACACTTTGTCTGTCCAACAGGATATGATGCTCTGGAGTCATCACAAACTCAAAGCCTTTGCCTTTGCCCTTGTGCCCTGTCCCCCAGTCTCAGTGCTATGAAGCATGACAACTTTGTGCTGGCTGCACCATTTGCAGCTTTCAAAGGCTAACTCACACAACAGAGGTCAGCCAAATATCCTAGAGGAAATCTCCTGTGGAAAGCAGTGTTGGAAGATTTCAAGGCAGAACAGGAGCTGTTCTTCAACATCTCCTCCAAACACAAGCTCTACTGTAACTCATTTGTTTCAAAGTATGGCAGGACAGAAGCACCCCAAGGACAAGGGATAAGCCGCAAGCCTTGCAGCTCCCAAAAGGACAATGGATAAGCCACAAGCCTTGCAGCTCCCAGGTCCTAGCTGTAAGTTATACAGCAAATTGTGACTCCAAGGTGTCAGGCAGCATGTAAAACTAAATCAAAATAAACTGTGTCAACAGCAGCAGTGGTGAACTCCTGCACAAGCAGATCTCCTTGTGCTCACAAATATTTATGAAAATCAATCTAGTGTCCTGGAGCCACACTTGGAAAGTGCTGAAGCACAAAACTGTTGCAAAAGCTTCACAGTGAATGCTTTAGTGGCTTGGCTGGAGCCTTCAGACCTCAGATCCAAGTCATCTGTCTGCAGAGAGCCAAGAGAGAGGGGGGAAGGTCCAATGTTTGTGTGACCTGCAGCCAGCCCATGTGCAGGCTTAGGAGCTGTAAAATAATCATTGATTTCAAAAGTGTTACAGCCCATTGACTCAAAAATCAGCTGCTTGTAAGGACTCTCGCTGTTCATGGCAGAGGTCCTGGGCAGCTGCACAAGAGTTACGCTGAGTGTACATCCTGAGCATGAGCTGGTTTATTAAAGACCCCAAGATCACCCCCATTTCCCTCAGATCTTCTCTTACAAATGACATAGCCTGAGTCAACTTGCTCTGAGTCACCGGATGCCCAAAACAGCCTGGGGGTGTGCAAAAAGAATGACTGATGGGGCCCTTTTGTGCCTCCTCAAGACCTCAGTGTGCTTTGCACTCACCAACCACTCTGTCTTGCCTGCCATTCCCCAGAGGAGGCTGCTCCTCAGGCGAGCCCAATGCTTCAGCAATCCCAAGAATCCCAAGAGATGTGCACACTACAGCAGGCTCTGTCCTACCTCTTCTGGCTGGGGCATCACTCCCATGTCCTGTTTTCAGCTGTGCAAACAGCTCAGGTACTTACCCACGGTGCAGAGCCTCTGTTCTGCCATTTCTGCAAAGCAGGAGAGAGAAAAGAATCATAGAATTCTAGACTCATAGAATCATAGACTCATAGAATCTTATACTCAGAATCATAGAACCATAGAATCAGTCAGGTTGGAGGAAACCTCCAAGCTCATCCAGCCCAACCTAGCACCCAGCCCAATCCAATCAACCAGACCATGGCACTAACAAGATGAAAACATCTTGTTTTCAGCTATGCAGACAGCTCAGGTGCTCACCCAGGGCACAGAGGCTCTCTTCTGCCATTTTTGCAAAGCAGGACAGAGAAGAGAAGGGGTTTGGGCTTCTTTCTACATCACATTTCTGTACATTCCTGGCAAAAAGCCTTATCCTAGACAAACATTTTCTTGTTTCCACTCTGTACATGAAGTGGTTGCACAGTAAAAATAAAGCATCAGATGAGAAGAATTTTTTGCACTGGGGTGAGTGTTTTATCCTCCAGAGCCAAATTACAAATGGTCCTTCCCTGGAGTCACACCACAGGCTGCCCAGAGAGGTTGTGGGACCTCCTTTTCTTCAGAGACTCCAAATCCACCTGCAGACAGTCCTGGGCAGCCTGCTGCGGGTGGCTCTGCTTTAAGCAGCAAGGTTGGGCTGGAAGTTCTATCAGGCTATCAGGTAGTGACAGGATTATGGAGAATGGAGCTGGAGGTGGGGAGATTGAGGCTGGAGGGGAGGAGGAAGTTGCTGAGCATGAGAGTGGTGAGAGGCTGGAATGGGTTGCCCCTGCAGGGAGGTGTTTGGGGCCAGATCCCTGGAGGTGTTTGGGGCCAGGCTGGCAGAGGCTGTGGGCAGCCTGCTCTAGGGTAGGGTGTCCCTGGGCATGGCAGGGGGGTTGGGACTGGCTGATCCTTGTGCTCCCTTCCAACCCTGACTGATTCTAGGATTCTGCAGAAGTCCTTTTCAACACCTACCACTCTGTGATTGTGTTGTCATTCCCAGACTATGACATCTGTGCTACTTGTCTAATGCTGTCATTAAAAAACACAATACACACCCCCCAAAACAACAACAACAACAACAAAATCAACACACAGAGAGCCTCCCCACTTGTAACATGTTTCCATGTTCTCTGTCTGGCTGTTGCCTTGGATATTTCAGTCAGCACAGCTTTACTGTGGCAGTTGCAGAGCAGAGAATAGGCTGAGTGACTCTGGGGCATGTGTATAGGTGACACCTTTGCTGCTTACCTGCTCATTTATTTCTTGGTGCAAGGGTTGGGATGAAGGCCCTTCTTGTGGCCTTCCAGCATCTGAAGGGGGTCTATAGAATAGCTGGGGAGGGAGACTTTTTAGGCTCTCAGGTAGTGACAGGACTAGGGGGAGTGAAGCAAAGCTGGAGGTGGGGAGATTCAGCCTGGAGGTGAGGAGGAAGTTCTTCACCATGAGAGTGGTGAGAGGCTGGAATGAGTTGCCCCTGCAGGGAGGTGTTTGGGGCCACTTTCCTGGAGGTGTCTTTGTCCAGGCTGGCAGAGGCTGTGGGCAGCCTGCTCTAGGGTAGGGTGTCCCTGGGCATGGCAGGGGGGTTGGGACTGGATGCTCCTTGTGGTCCCTTCCAACCCTGGCTGATTCTAGGATTCTAAGATAAGGCACTGCTTCTTGAGCTACTGATACTGGTTTTGCTCTGTTTCAGTGCTTGGAGAGCACTGAAGCTGATCAGAGACTGCAGAACACTGATTGGGATTTCCAGATGTCCTTGAGGATACCTTTCACCTTCATAATCAAGCTCTGAAATGATAATGTATTGATTGCGATGCTTCACAGCAGCATGACACACAGAGAGCTGTTGATAAGTGGCTCGGGAATGTTCAGGTGACAAACAAGGGTGGGCAAGGCAATTAGAACAGAAATGCAAAGCTGCCACTATAACTTCTGCTGGGGATCCTGGGCTGCCATCAAAATATCCTCACTTCTATCTGGGAACAGATTTCATAGAATCATTTTGTCTGGAAAAGGCCTTTGAGCACACTGAGTCCAACCATGGTCTAGCTCTGCCTAGGCTGGTGCTAAGCCATGGCCCTCTCTGCATCTTTTAAACACCTCCAGTGATGATGACTCCATCACCTCCCCGAGGAGCCTATTCCAGCACCTGAGAACCCTTTCAGTGAAGAAGCTTCTTCTAATGTCCAACCTAAGCCTCCCCTGGTGCAACTTGGGGCTATTTCCTCTTGTCCTATCAGTTGTTACCAGGGAGAAGAGACCAACATTCACCGCACCACAGCCTCCTTTCAGGTAGTTGTAAAGAACGAGAAGATCTCCCCCTCGGTCTCCTTTAATCCAGGCTGAAGAATCCTAGGTCCCTCAGCTGCTCCTCATCAGACAGGTCCTGCAGCTTTGTTGTCCTTTTCTGGCCCCACTCAAGCTCTTGCTCGTAGCGAGGGGACCAATACCCAACACAAGGCTGAGGTGCATGGAGAGCTGTGGGCACTGCCAGCACTAAGGGTAGCATTGCCGCGCCCTGGCGCTGACTCCGCGGGCACCGCCGCAGCCCTGCGCTGCCCTTCAGCACCAGGGACAGCGCCAGGCCGGCACTGCGCCGCTCGCCGCCAGCCTCCCTGCGCGGGCACCGAGGGACCGCTGGTCCCCACAGGGGAGGTTCTCCATCCTTCTGATCATCCCTGTGTCCCCCTCCGGACCTGCTCCGACAGGACCAAGTCCTTCTTAGTTTGAGGGCACCATTCCTTCAGGTGCTGGCGGGCGGCCCTCTTTATCCTCCAGTTGGTAGTTTTGGTGTTTCTGAGAGATCTATCAAGGTTTGTGCAGCATGCGGAGCTTGGAGGAGATGGAGAAGGCACTGACAATATTAATTGTTTCATAAATAGTGTCAGGTAGGATATGCTTTTTATGTCCCTGGTTTAAACCCTGTTATGGAAAAGCCAATACCCTGCCATTTGTTTATACTTTCCTTGGCATCCAAGGCAGATATATTAGAGTGAATGAAGCCAATAAAAGGCTGCAGGCAACATTTTCCTCACTGAACTTCCAGGCATGGCCTCCTTATTTTTTTTTTTTTTTTTCAGAAGAAACCTGTCTTTTATTTTGGAACATTAGAACCATTCCACCTGTCTGTAAAAAGGGATGATGAAGCAGAAATTGCAAAGGACCAAGCAGAAAGGAGCCTTTGCTTTCAGGTGAGCACTCCACAACAGCAATTCCCCTGAATCCACAGGCTTGCTGACGCCAAAGGATGAAAGGCTCTGCCAGCCAACACTGCGTGGGTCTCAGGAGGCAAAGCTGCCTCAGAGACAAAGGCTCACCATGAAAAGTGTCTCTTGTCTGCAGGGGTCTTATTCAGATCCTAGAAGTTAGAATCACGGAATCAGTCAGGGTTGGAAGGGACCACAAGGAGCAGCCAGCTCCAACCCCCCTGCCATGCCCAGGAACACCCTACCCTAGAGCAGCCTCACCACAGCCTCTGCCAGCCTGGACAAAAACCCCTCCAGGGAGCTGGCCCCAAACACCTCCCTGCAGGGGCAACCCATTCCAGCCTCTCACCACTCTCATGCTCAGCAACTTCCTCCTCACCTCCAGCCTCAATCTCCTCACCTCCAGCTTTGCTCCATTCCTCCCACTCCTCTCACTCCCTTACATCCTCAAAAGTCCCTCCCCAGCTTTTTTGTAGCCCCCTTCAGATCCTGAAAGGCCACCAGAAGGTCCCTTGGGAGCCTCCTCTTCTGCAGCCTGCACAGCCCCAACTCTTTCAGGCTGTGCTCACAGCAGAGGTGCTGCAGCCCTCTGAGCATCCTCGGGGCCCTTCTCTGCACACCTCCAGCATCTCCACATCCCTCTTGTCCCAGGGGCTCCAGCACTGGATGCACTATTTCAGGTGGGCTCTCAGCAGAGCACAGCAGAACAGAGAGAATCACCTCCCTGGCCCTGCTGCCCACACTGCTCCTGCTGCAGCCCAGCCTCTGCTTGCCTTTCTGCCCTGCAAGTGCACACTGCTGCCTCATCTTCAGCTTCTCCTCCACCAGCACCCCCAAGTCCCTCTCCTCAGGGCTGCTCTCCAGCCACTCCCTGCCCAGCCTGGATTGGTGTTTGGCATTGCCAGAGTTGCAGATTAAGGGGCACTAAGCATGGCAAGAGTTGCTGCAGCCTCTCCCAGAGGCAGTGCAGGACTGATGGTGTCAAAGAATCAGAGGATTGCACAATAACAGAATGGTAGAGTTTGGGAGGGGCCTGTGGGGATCAGCCAGCTCACCCCTTCCTTGCTGCAGCAGCTTTCTCCACAGCAGGTTTCCCAGAATCACATCCAGGTGGGTCTTGAAAGTGTCCAGAGGTCGAGACCTCACAACCTCTCTGGGCAGCCTGCTCCAGTGCTTTGAGGGAAAGCTTTTCCTCACGTTCAGGTGGAACTTGCTGTGTTCCAGTCTGTGCTCATAACCCCTTGTCCTGTTGCTGGGCACCACTGAAAAGAGTGGTGCAAGTTAACTGCACCAGTGCAGTCAACTACTGCAAATTAACTACTTGAGATCTTGCAAGACCTTCCCTCCCCTCAGGGAAGGGTAAATGAAATTAATGGGAAATCTCTTTGCATTGCAGACAAGAAGGGGTGCTCAAGGCATGGCCTTCTCCAGTTGCTCTGGAATCACAGAATCATTTCAGTTGGAGAAGCCCTTTAAGAACATTCAGTCCAACTGTCCAAGCCCCTCAGCATAACATCCACATGTCTTTCAAATCCACCCAGGAATGGGGACCTCATTGCTTCCTTGTATAGCCTTTTCCAGGAGCTGACAACCCTTTAGGCAAAGAAATAGTTCCTAATAACCAACCTAAACTCCCCCTGGAGCAATTTGAGGCCACTTCCTCTCATGCTGACACTTGTTGCTGGGTAGATGAAATCAGCACCCATCTTGCTCCAACCTTCTTTCAGGGAGCTGTAGAGAGTGAGAAGGTCTCCCTGCAGCATCCTCATCTCCAGGCTAAACAACCCCAGTTCCCTCAGCCACTGCTTGTAAGACTCCTGCTCTAGGCCCTTCACCAGCCTCTAGGAAGGCCTAGACAGAAACCAAGTGCAGAAGCAAGCATGGCAACTGGCAGTATTTATCTCTGTCATGTTCATCTCTCCTTTAGTTCCCAGCTGCAGCGTTAGAGAAGCAAGGGCAGGCCAGTCACAGCAGCCAGGCTGACACAGCAACACAGCCCTGCCACCCCTGACCTCTGCTGAGCTGATCTGGAACACCACAGCCAAATCCCACTGCCAGCAGTGCCCACGTTTGCCTTTCTCCTCAACCTGCCAGCTCCAACCACCAGCAGTTCAAAAGTCACGCTCCAGGTCTCCCTGCCCATCCTCCCTGCCAGGCTCCAGCTTTCATTGTACCCTGTCACATTCTGAGGGCAGCAAACTGCTGTGGCCACCAGCAGACTGCTCTGGCTGGCACCACAGTGCTGTGGCAGGCAGCAGACGGCTCTGGCCACCAGCAGACTGCTCTGGCACGCAGCAGAGTGCTGTGGCAGGCAGCAAACTGCTCTGGCCACCAGCAGACTGCTCTGGCTGGAAGCAGAGTGCTCTGGCAGGCAGCAAACTCCTATGGCAGGCAGCAAACTCATGGCAGGCAGCAGAATGCTATGGCAGGCAGCAGACTCCTATGGCGGGCAGCAGACTCCTATGGCGGGCAGCAGACTCCTATGGTGGGCAGCAGACTGCTATGGTGGGCAGCAAAGTCCTATGGTGGGCAGCAGACTCCTATGGCGGGCAGCAAAGTCCTATGGTGGGCAGCAAAGTCCTATGGTGGGCAGCAAACTGCTATGGCAGGCAGCAAACTGCTATGGCAGGCAGCAGACTCCTATGGCAGGCAGCAGAATGCTATGGTGGGCAGCAGACTGCTATGGTGGGCAGCAAAGTCCTATGGTGGGCAGCAGACTCCTATGGCAGGCAGCAGAATCCTATGGTGGGCAGCAGACTGCTATGGTGGGCAGCAGAGTCCTATGGTGGGCAGCAGACTCCTATGGCAGGCAGCAGACTCCTATGGTGGGCAGCAGACTCCTATGGCGGGCAGCAAAGTTCTATGGTGGGCAGCAGACTCCTATGGCAGGCAGCAGAATGCTTTGTAAGGGTTCTGACTCATCACCTGCTATGGGAAGTGATGATGATGAGCCAAAATGCAAACGCAGGTGGGCAGTGAAGGAGAAATCACTTATGCAAACAGAAATATTTTCAATAATGATCAACAGTATGAGAAGGGATATGGGAAAAAATTCCATTAGACAGAGGACCTTCATTTTTAGAACGCTCCCTAAGTGCCAGAAATCTTCCCATTTTCATTTTTTTCCCCTCCTTTTTAAACTCTGTCATTTGTACAGCCTATTAACCTTTAGCTTTACGACTATCCTAACGTGAAATACTGTCAGCATTTGAGTCTGAGCATGCCGGAGACCTGCCTTCCCGGCTGGCAACAGAGGCGAGGCACTTTTCTTTTAAATCACTCACTTTTAATCTCAGCCACAGGCAGACAGCACCAGGGACACTATTTTTAGCTTCAGGTGCCGGCACCGCCGGCAATAAGCGCTCCGCAGACCCCAGTTAGCCTCCCGCAGAGGTCTGCTGAGTTCCCTGCTCCTCTGTCCCCTCCCAGACCCTCGTCCTCCCTGCAGCCTGCTCGAAGGAGCAAATCCAATTGAACCGAATCAGCTCCCTCTTTCTTAATAAAAAAAGAAGAAGACGTAAAATTAATTATTTGTGGTTAAGAGCTGCCGCGGAGTGGAGCCGAGGCTGGGACTTCATCGTCTGAAGCGCCGAGCCAAGTGTCGCTCGGTCCATTTCTGCCCTGCAGACCTGGCAGCCTGGGCGGGGCGGGGAAAGGGAGGGTGATTAAGTGACTTCCAAAAGGTGCTCAAGACGAAGTGGCTCATCTGGGCGGCCTGAGCCGGGGCCGCATCGATCCCACCTGCGGCAGGGGATGTAAACCCTCCCTGGCCTTAATTGTTGCCATTATTTCAAAAGCCATGGGAGTGACAAGGTGAGGGTTGGCCTCTTCTTCCAGGCAAACAGCAGCAGAACCAGGGGACAGAGGCTGAAGCTGTGGCAGGGCAGGCTCAGGCTGTATGTTAGGAGGAAGTTGCTGGCAGAGAGAGTGATTGGCATTGGAATGGGCTGCCCAGGGAGGTGGTGGAGTCCTCATCCCTGGAGGTGTTAAGCACAGCCTGGATGGGTACTGAGTGCCATGGGATAGGGCTGGGGGATAGGTTGGGCTGGGTGGGCTTGGAGGTTTCTTCCATCCTGGCCTATTCTATTCTCTTATCTTCTATTCTATTCCATTCATTCCATTCCACTCCATTTCATTCCACACTTTTCATTCCATTCCATTCTATCTATTCCATTCCATGCCATTCTATTCCATTCATTCAGTCCATTGCATTCCATTCCATGCCATTCCATTCCATTCCATTCCACTCCATTCTATTCCGTTCCACTCTATCAATTCCATTCCATTCCATTCCACTCCATTCCACTCCATTCTATTCCGTTCCACTCTATCAATTCCATTCCATTCCATTCCATTCCATTCCGTTCCACTCTATCAATTCCATTCCATTCCATTCCATTCCATTCCATTCCATTCATTCAGTCCATTCCATTCCATTCCACTCTATCCATTCCATTCCATCCATTCCACTCCATTCCACTCCATTCTACTCCATTCCACTCCATTCCACTCTATCCATTCCATTCCATTCCATCCAGACCCGAGGACAGAGCCTTCTGCTCTGTGTACCTAAATCTCAGCACTTCCCCTGCACCCCGGGATGACAGGGGATGATCTGCTGGGGAGCTCCCTGGCAGGTGCCCTTCCATCAGCCGGTGCCATAGCTGGCCCTGGCCCTACTGTGGGGCACTGCTGGTGTCTGCAGGAGCTTCTCAAAAGAGGTCTCAGTTGCAGAGAGCAGCCAAAATGTTACACCATTGGCCTACAAAACATTGACCTGGAGCTGAATCGCCAGATTTAGACAATGTCCTCCCCTCTTCCCTTGCTCTTTGAGGCTCAGCAAACCTTCAAAAAGCTCAATGGGGAGTCCCAAGGCAAGAGTCAGAAGCAAGTTCTCCACTCGGGAGCTCAGGACTCTCTCCTTAATCAGCAAATATCTATCATAGAATCAGAGGATGGTTTACGTTGGAAGAGACCTCAAAGATCATCCAGTTCCAGCCCCTGTATGCCATAGGCAGGGACACCTCCCACTAGATCAGGACACACAAGGACTCACCCAGCCTGGTCTTCAACAGGAAGGGATCCAGGAAGGGATCAGCCATAACCTCCCTGGGCGACCTGTGCCAGTGGCTCCCCACCCTCACTGCAAGGAACTTCCTCCTCACATCCACTTTCCTCTCACACTTCAAACCCATTCCTCCTCCTCCTCCTCCTGCCATCACCAGACCTTGTCAATAGTCTCTCCCCAGCCCTCCTGCAGCTCCCTGCAGATCCTGCAAGGCCACTCCAAGGTCTCCTGGCAGCCTTCTCCTCTGCAGGCTGCAGAGCCCCAACTCTCTGTGCCTGTGCTCAGAGCAGAGCTGCTGCAGCCCTCTCAGCTGCATCTTGGTGGCCTCCTCTGCACTGGCTCCACCACTTGCATGTGCTGCTTGTGCTGGGGGCTGCAGAGCTGCAGACAGTGCTGCAGCAGCTGTAGGACCACAGACTAGCATGTTGGAAGGGACCTCAAGGATCACCTTGTCCAACCTTTCTTGGCAGAAGCTTCACCAACTGCTGCCTTTATAAATCCATTTTTTATGAGTAGAAAGGGCAGCATCAAGCACTGTATAAGAGAGGACACAGGCAGGATGCAAGGACAAGCTTGGATTTGCATTTCTTCCACTGACCAGGTCTTGATCAAATCCTTAAATATCCCACATGTTTATTTTCCTTGGCTGAATTTGATCCATAAAAAGTCTACAAAAAGCCCCTGGGCCTGGGCTGATCACCTGTACCCCAAAGTCAGCCTGCAGTTTCAGTGTGAGAGGGGAAGAATCCAGACTTTTTTTCAGCTTTGTGAGAAGGGTCCTGAGAGCAGAAGGCTCCCCCCAAGAGACCTGCTTTTCTAACTCTCTTTGGAGCAAATAAGTCAGAAGAGAGTTTGCCTCAGAGTAAAACTGGCACTAGCACTGCTCAAAGCTCTGTGGTGGTTCAGGAGTTTCCTGCTCTCTCCCCTTTGGAATTCACCCAGACTAGACTCAGCCAGCTGGAAGTTAAGGACTGAAGCTTTATAGTCACAGCTCAGCACAAGAGACAAGCAGAGATTTACAATATATTACAGACACTTACAGGTAATAAAGTAAAAAGGTACTACAGAAACACAGTTCCCCTCCCAGAGATCAGAGTCCCCAAGAGGGGCTCCCAAGCACTCTGCCACCTCCCCCCCC
>VWZI01002202.1:82950-98670 GCA_013396835.1 Psilopogon haemacephalus
GCTCGGGCGGGGAGAGGAACACGGGGGCCCGGAGGGGAGAAGGACACCGGGGCTCAGCGGGGAGAAGGACATCGGGGCTCAGCGGGGAAAAAGACGCACACGGGGACTCAGCGGGGAGAAGGAAGGACACAGCGGCTCAGTGGGGAGAAGGATACTGGGGCTCAGTGGGGCTCAGGACGCACACGGAGGCTCAGCGGGGAGAAGGAGGGACACCGGGACTCAGTGGGGAGAAGGACGCGGGGACTCAGCAGGGAGAAGGAAGGACAACGGAGCTCAGCGGGGAGAAGGAAGGACACCGGGACTCAGTGGGGAGAAGGACACACACGGGGGCTCAGCGAGGAGAAGGAAAGACACCGGAGCTCAGCGGGGAGAAGGACACGGGGGCTCAGCAGGGAGAAGGGGACACGGGGGCTCAGCGTGGAGAAGGGGACACGGGGGCTCAGCGGGGGAGGCTTCCCCAGCGCCTCCGCCCCAAGCCCACCCTCACGGCTCCGCGCTTTGAGCAAAGCAGAAGCTCCTGCCGCCACCCAAGGCGGGGAAGCCATCCTCGGCTGAACAGATAAATACATAAAAGCAGGAACGAATCTTTGACTCGCACGATTCCGGTCTCGGAGCGTTTCCTCCCTGCTGAAAAACCACGCCGAGAGGCTCCTGCCGCCGCGCACAACAAACAGCGGGATTTATCCGGGGGCATCGGCGCAGCGAGCTGGATTTATTAACGGCGATGTCGTCTGCGGTGCTCACCTCCCGGCAGAGACTCTTAAATCTAAACCCAGAGCCCCGACTCCTCTCCAATAGCCGGCAGGACAACCCAGCGCCCCAGACCCAGTGCAAGCCCTTCCCCCGGGGGTGGGGGGCACAGGATCACAACGGGCTCAAACGAGTAAGGAGCAGGGGGTCGCTTTGCGAGCCGCCCCCCGCCGCACCCCCTGTGCCCGCAGCTGCACCTCCTGCCCGAGCTCCAGACCCCCCTCACCCGCCCCCCACCCCCGGCCCCCTCTGCTGCGGGCAGGTTAAGATATTCCGCAGCACCTCCTACATTCTGCAGCAGTAAAGTTATATTCCTCCTATTACTTGTTCCAAATGTGCAAGGGGGCAGCCGCTTCTCGTTGCCTCGCCTTGCATTTCCATGATTTATACAAATACTTTTCGCCCGCCTGTACTGTATTTTATTTTTATCCTTTGCATTTTATTGGCACAAATCTCCCCGCGCATTTGCAGTGCTCCCATGCGGGTTTACCTATTTACTCCGTGATTATTTATTGAAAGCTATCTCATGCTCAGTTACTTTCCCACTTTTCTTTTGCTTTAAACATTAAACAGACGCAGTATATTTTCGAGTAATTTAAACACGAGTCCTGATGAGTGAATTTGCTCCTTCTGCTGCGTCAGTGATTTTTCTCCCCCTGCTTCCTCTCCACCCCTGCGCGGTACAAAATCGCGGCCAATTAGGAAGCTTCGGGACCTCAAAGGAGGCCCTGCAATTTCCAATATTTGTACTAGAAAACACACAAAAGAGGGGAAAAAAACCCAAACCCAAAACCTTGATGTCTTTCTTCTTGTCATTGCCCCACTTCCCCGCTCCGTATTTCACAGAGAGGTCACTTTGCCATTTCGTATCGTTCCCCCAAACGCCTTCATTCCTCCTACCCCTGCCTTCAGCCAGAGTTTTGCCTCAATGAGAGGCAAAACCGAGAGGTTGTTGTGCATTGATGGGGCTATTTGTGAAGCGCCTTCAAAGGAAGCATCTGTGAATTTCTTCTTTTCACCTTAGAATGCTCAGTTACTGGGGGCGACTGACAGCCCCAGAGTAGGACAGCAGCCAACAGTTACAGAACGCAATTAGCAATTGTCCTTGGATGGATCCGGGGAGAGGAAGGCAGAAAAGAGGGTGCAGGAGCTGGCTGCGGAGGATTGGAATGATTCAGATAATGGAATGGAAGTGCTACTGGGACGTGCAGTCCCAGTCCCATTTCCAGAGGAAGGTCCGACTCATACCACTGCCAGCCTCATACCTAAAAGGTCACAGCCACAGCTCTTGCTGATTCCCATCTGGGTAATGAGACCCTGAGAAAGTCACGGAGTAGGGAGGCAAAAATGGAAGCGAGAGCTTTCTGCAGGGCCTTGCCCAGCGAGGTAACCTTCCCAGCACACCACCCCCTGATCACTGTGCTCTCTGGAAACAGAACTCGAAAATCCTGGCGGTCTGGTACCGTGCCCTTCCCACTGCTTGGTCCTGCTCACCAGACCTCTGCTAGGTTCACCAGACCAGTGGCAGCACCATCCAGCAAATCTTCTGAAAGTCCTCAGGAACAGTCACAGGTTTGTAGGAGCCTTTCTCAAATATTCCAGGAGCCTTAGAGGGAGCCAAAGGCAAGAAGCAGACTCAAAAGCAGTTTTTCTCCCTTCTATGATCATTCCTGTATCTTGACTCCTCTTCACCCGACCAGAATCCCATCACCAAAGCAAACAACCTCCTGTTTAAAAGAGCATTTTGAAACCCCGGGAATGGCCAAATTGAGTCTTGACTTGTCCTGTGCTGCTGGGCAGGGAGCAAACCCTCCTCTAGCTGGCAGCAAATCTGGAGGGTGGCTGCCTGCAAGTGACCTTCTGGCTCCTGGGTTTGGTAGCTGGGACCTTGCTCTGTCTTTTTCTTCCTCCTAGACGGAGCAGCTCTCCCAGTGGCCTGGCGAGCCCCCGGGATGCCGAGCCCGATGCCACAAGCTGTGAGCAGCTCAGCCCGGGGCCACACAGGGATGGCTGATGGAAGGACCTCAGCCTCCTCTGCATACCTGGCTGAAGCCATTACCCCCCTAACTGTTGCTCATTTTTAAGCAATACAGCTGCTCTGCACAATCCCAGCCACCTCTTTGATTGTTCATTAGGGACCCGCAGTGCTCTCGGTTCGTTCCGTTTAGAGCTGGGTTTAACTAACAGTAGTTATGTGCCTCATCACCCTTTCAAGCATCAGACTGAATTGCTTCCTAAGGAGCGAGCCGTGGCGAGCCTCCGAGCCCTGCGAGGCGCCGGGCACCCTCTGCACATCCATTTCACTTAGGCGGCCGTTTGCGATGGAAATTGATAGCAGGCTCAGGCTGGGCGAGCCCTGAGCCGGCGCTCAGGCTCTGCATTCGGCATCTTCGCCTGCAGCAAACAATGCCACACGCGGCTCTGCTCAGCGCCACGGAGCGCCCAGGCCACCGCCAGGGGACGGAGGCACCGCCGAGGATCAATAATCACGGTGATCAATAATCACAGTCATCGGGGTAATGGGTTTGGAACACGGAACCAGAGCAGCAACTGAGGCTCGTCTGAGGTTGCAGACTCGGTCCTCAATCCGAGTAAGGATGGTACAAGAGATGAGGCAGGCTCAGGCTGGATGTTAGGAGGAAGTTGTTGGCAGAGAGAGTGATTGGCATTGGAATGGGCTGCCCAGGGAGGTGGTGGAGTCCCCATCCCTGGAGGTGTTCAAGCACAGCCTGGATGGGGCACTTAGTGCCACAGTCTGGTTGATTGGATGGGGCTGGCTGATAGGTTGGACTAGATGAGCTTGGAGCTCTCTTCCAACCGGGCTGACACTACTCTAAGTTTCCCCAAAGGATGCTTCCCCTGGCTCAAGCTCAGCTACCCACGGAGCCAGCACAGAAGCAAGCAGTCACATTTCAACAGTGCCCTGAGTTTCCAGTGAGCTTCTTCCTTCAGCAGCTCCCTGGCACTTCTGAGCAATGCTGACCTGAAGCTAAGGTTTATCATTGAGCTGGCGTGCCAGCCTGCCCTGCAAACACTCCCAGGGAAATGCTGGGTGCAGTGGATCTATATTTTCTAAAGCAGAGAATCAGAGAATCAGAGAAATAGAGTCATAGAATCATAGAGTCATAGAGACACAGAATCACAGAACCAGACAGGTTGGAAGAGCCCTCCAAGCTCATCCAGTCCAACCTAGCACCCAGCCCTAGCCAAACAACCAGATCATGGCACTCAGTGTCCCATCCAGGCTTTGCTTGAACACTGCACTGTCTGCAGCTCTGCAACCTCCAGCACAAGCAGCACATGCAAGTGGTGGAGCCAGTGCAGAGGAGGCCACCAAGATGCAGCTGAGAGGGCTGCAGCAGCTCTGCTCTGAGCACAGGCACAGAGAGTTGGGGCTCTGCAGCCTGCAGAAGAGAAGGCTGCCAGGAGACCTTGGAGTGGCCTTGCAGGGTCTGAAGGAGGCTCCAGGGGGGCTGAGGAGGGACTACTGACAAGGTCTGGGGATGCCAGGAGGAAGAGGAGGAGGAATGGGTTTGAAGTGGTGGAGGGGAGATTGCAAGTGGATGCTAGGAGGAAGTTGTTTGCAGTGAGGGTGGTGAGACACTGGCACAGGTTGCCCAGGGAGGTTGTGGAGCACAGAAGCACAGAATGGGATCTGATTCTGTGCTCCACAACCTCCCTGGAGGTGTTCAAGGCCAGGCTGGATGAGGCCTTGAGCAACCTGTTCTAGTGGGAGGTGTCCATGCCTATGGCACAGGGGGGTTGGAACTGGCTGAGCTTGGAGCTCCCTTCCAACCTAAACCATTCTGTGATTCTATGACCTCCAGGGATGGGGACTCCACCACCTCCCTGGGCAGCCCATTCCAATGCCAATCACTCTCTCTGTGCAGAACTTCCTCCTAACATCCATCCTGAACCTCCCTGGGCACAACATGAAGGCCTGTGGGCATTCCTCAGCTGATGTGTGCTGGGACACTCCTGGGCTTTTAGGCTTCCTTTTCTTTTTTGCTCGATATTCAGATACTGGAAATGGAAAAAACTAGAATATTTGCTTGCCAGCAGCACGGATCCCTCTGAGTTGTAGGAGTCTCTGCCCCTCTGAGAGGATAAAAGAAGCCAGGCAGGGCGCTGTGTGTACCACCTTGCATTAAGGTTTAAGGCCATCTGCAGTTAAACCCAAGGACAGATGAGACATTTAAATTTCAGTAAGCACTCAGTTCCACACCTGACACAGAGCAACGGCTGCAATCCTTTTTATCAGGCTGGAGAGCAGGCATCAGGTGACAAAATATCAGCCAGGCCACAGATCCACGAGACCTGTGAGTTCTGCAGCAGCTTCATTAAATCTATTTTGGGTTTTTTTTGTTGTTTTTTCCTTATCAGAGGGGAGAGCAGAGGCTGATAGAAGGTTTGGGCTGCCAGCTCCTCCATCCATCTGTCTGCTCTCATATTTATTGTCGGGGCAACCACTTCATTCGTCCATCTGTTCACCTCTGCAAACCCATTTTTAAAAAAAAAAGAATTAATTTTTATTTATAGACTGACCCTAATAAACTCTGCTCAAGTACCACGTGTTTATCACTGTCAGGGGTGAAAACGTTATTAATGACGGGGAGGGGGCGGGGGGTGCCGAGCGGGGGAGGTGCCTGCCCTTTGAATTCCTTCTCAGCTGAGTGGGCTGCAGCAGCTCAGCTGGGTGGAAGCTGCCGGATCGATAAGGTCGGAGTTCAGCCGCTGGTCCCATCTCCTCGATCATCCCCTCCGCTGCCAGCTAACGATGCCTGCAGGTGGAGCGAGGGCACTTGGCTATGTTTATCAATCGCCTGGCTCGCTCCCCCCGGCCAAGGCTCTCCCCACCCCGCAGGAAAAGCTGTGGGCAGCTCGGGGCATCTGCCTGGGGAGGCACAGGCGGATGGCAGCACAAGGGAGGCAGCCCTCGGCGCTTAGAGGAGATGGAGCTGGCTGACAGCACCGCGCTGGCAGCCTGGGACACAGCTGCTGCAGGGGAATTCTGCTTACACGGGGTAGAGGAGAATCACAGAACCATAGAATTATAGAAACATAGAATCACAGAATCATAGAGTCACAGAATTATAGAATCACAGTACCACAGAATTATAGAATCACAGGATCACAGAATTATAGAATCACAGGACCACAGAATTATAGAATCACAGGACCACAGAATTATAGAATCACAGAACCACAGAATTATAGAATCACAGAGCCACAGAATTATAGAATCACAGAATCACAGAGTCACAGAATTATAGAATCACCGAATAATAGTCATAGAACCACAGTCACAGAATTATAGAACCACAGAATTATAGAATCACAGAATAATAGTCATAGAATCACAGTCACAGAATTATAGAATCACAGAACCACAGAATTATAGCATCACAGAATCACAGGATCACAGAATCAGAGAATCACAGAATCAGAGAATGAATCATAGAATCACAGAACCTCAGAATCAGAATCATAGAGACACAGACTCATAGAATCATAGAATGACAGAATAATAGAATCACAGAACCTCAGAATCACAGGATCACAGAATCAGCCAGGTTGGAAGAGACTTCCAAGCTCATCCAGCCCAACTTATCACCCAGACCTGTCCAATCAACCAAACTCACAGAATCACAGAATCATAGAATCAGCCAGGTTGGAAGAGAGCTCCAAGCTCATCCAGCCCAACCTATCCCCCAGCCCTAGCCAATGGCACTCAGTGCCCATCCAGGCTGTGCTTGAACACCTCCAGGGATGGGGACTCCACCACCCTCCTGAGCAGCCCATTCCAATGGCAATGGGTAGCACAGGATGTGCTTGACACCAACTGCTTTCCACAGCACAGGCAGGAAGGAGACTCAGCTTGCAGCACAGCCACTGGTATTTTCCACCCAACTACCTAAAGCTGCCTAAAGCTCCCAGGATTTGGGGCTGATACCCACAGCACTGCAAATGCTTCTTGCCTGGGCTGTGACACCTGCACCTGCTTGAGGCAGCAATGGAGATGTGTGTGTGTGCAGGTGCATAACTCACCATGCAGTGCAGGAAATGCCACCTACCCCTGCTCATCACTGCAGCGTGGATGGTTGCTGCCTTGAAAAGAGAAGCAGTGCAGGGTGTCTCTGAGTGCTGCTGACGGCACCTAGGGAATAAGAGTGCCACAAATTTACAACGGGTAGTAACCATGAGGTAGCCATAAATGCTGTCTGGGTTCACTTGGTTGGTGTAAGGTCTAACCTTGCTGCACAAAAATACATTTTTACTCTGCCCACTTAAAGCAGGCTTGGCAAACACTTCCCAGGACAGCTCAACCCTCAGGTTTTATCTTGGGTCAGCCTAGGTGCTGTCAGCAGCAGAGCTTTGCTGTGAAAGATGCAGGCATGAGGCTGGGGATGTTTCCCTCATGGCTTCAGAGTGAGCTGGACAAGCTGCAGAGCTGTGCCCAGCCCAACCTCAGGGCATTCAACAAGGCCAAGTGGAAGGTCCTGCACCTGGGTGGGAGCAATCCCAAGCACAGCTCCAGGCTGGGTGGGGAATGGCTGAGAGCAGCCCTGAGGAACAGGACCTGGGGGTCTGGGCTGGGGCAAAGCTGAAGATGAGGCTGCAGTGGGAGTGCAGCCCAGACAGCAACTGTGTGCTGGGCTGCAGCAAGAGCAGCTGTGGGCAGCAGGGCAAGGGAGGGGATTGTGCCCCTTGGCTCTGCTCTCCTCACACCCCACCTGCAGCACTGTCTGCAGCTCTGCAGCCCCCAGCACAAGCAGCACATGCAAGTGGTGGAGCCAGTGCAGAGGAGGCCACCAAGATGCAGCTGAGAGGGCTGCAGCAGCTCTGCTCTGAGCACAGGCACAGAGAGTTGGGGCTCTGCAGCCTGCAGAGGAGAAGGCTGCCAGGAGACCTTGGAGTGGCCTNGATGATCTGTGCTTCTGTACTTCACAATCTCCCTGGAGGTGTTCAAGGCCAGGTTGGATGAGGCCTTGAGGGACTTGTTCTAGTGGGAGGTGTCCCTGCCTATGGCACAGGGGGGTTGGAACTGGCTGAGCTTTGAGCTCCCTTCCAACCTAAAACACTCTATGATTCTCTGATTCTCTGATTCACCCTCACCTCCCAGCTCATTAGAAGCCTGGGGGGTTCCCAGTCTGGGATTGCATTTGGGCATCAGAGGTGTAAACCATTCTCTGATTCTATGATTCTCTGATTCTCTGATTGTATGAGTCTATGATTCTCTACTTCTCTGATTATCTACTTCACTGATTCTCTGATTCTATAATCCTATGATTCTCTGATTCACCCTCACCTCCCAGCTCACTGATTGTATGATTCTGTAATTCTATGATTCTCTGATTCATGCTCACCTCCCAGCTCATTAGAACCTGGGATTGCATTTGGACCATCAGAGGCCCAAAACCATTCTGTGATTCTGTAATTCTATGATTCTATACTTCTCTGATTCTACAATCCTATGATTCTCTGATTCACTCTCACCTCCCAGCTCATTAGAAGCCTCAGGGGTTCTCAGCCTGGGATTCTGTTCAGGCATCAGAGGTGTAAACTGTTCTATGATTTTATAATTCTGTGATTCTCAGATTTTCAAATTCTCTGATTCTCTGATTCTTCGATTCTATAGTTCCCTGATTCTCTAATTCTCTGATTCTATAATTCTTTGATTCTCTGGTTCTAGACTTCTCTGCTCCTATGATTCTCTGATCCATACTCACCTCCCAGGTCATCAGAAGCCTGGGGGGTTCCCAGCCCGGGATCGCATTTGGGCCACCAGAGGTGTAACCATTCTCTGATTCTATGATTCTCTGATCCTATGATTCTCTGATCCACGCTCACCTCCCAGCTCATCAGAAGCTTGGGATCGCATTTGGGCCACCAGATGTGTAAACCATTCTCTGATTCTATAATTCTCTGATTCTGTGCTCCTATGATTCTCTGATCCACGCTTACCTCCCAGGTCACCAGAAACCCGAGGGGTTCCCATCCCGGGATTGCATTTGGGCCACCAGAGGTGTAAACCATTCTCTGATTCTATAATTCTCTGATTCTCTGATTCTGTGATTCTATGATTCTCTGATCCACGCTCACCTCCCAGTTCAACAGAAGCCTGAGGGGTTCGCAGCCCGGGATCGCATTTGTGCCACCAAAGGTGTAAACCATTCTCTGATTCTATAATTCTCTGATTCTCTGATTCTGTGATCCTATGATTCTCTGATCCACGCTCACCTCCCAGCTCACCAGAAGCCTGAGGGGTTCGCAGCCTGGGATCGCATTTGGGCCACCAAAGGTGTAAACCATTCTCTGATTCTATAATTCTCTGATTCTCTGATTCTGTAATTCTCTGATTCTATGATTCTGTGATCCTATGATTCTCTGATCCACGCTCACCTCCCAGCTCATCAGAAGCTTGGGATCGCATTTGGGCCACCAAAGGTGTAAACCATTCTCTGATTCTCTGATTCTGTAATTCTCTGATTCTATGATTCTGTGATCCTATGATTCTCTGATCCACGCTCACCTCCCAGCTCATCAGAAGCTTGGGATCGCATTTGGGCCACCAGAGGTGTGTAAACCATTCTCTGATTCTCTGATTCTGTAATTCTCTGATTCTATGATTCTGTGATCCTATGATTCTCTGATCCACGCTCACCTCCCAGTTCAACAGAAGCCTGAGGGGTTCCCAGCCTGGGATCGCATTTGGGCCACCAGAGGTGTAAGCATTCTCTGATTCTCTGATTCTGTGATTCTATGATTCTCTGATCCACGCTCACCTCCCAGCTCACCAGAAGCCCGGGGGGTTCCCATCCCGGGATGGCATTTGTGCCACCAGAGATGTAAACGAAGCCGTGAGCATATGGAAAGGAAGGCTGCTGCGGATGCGCGGCGCTGGCCGGGGGATGAGCGCCCCGCGGCGCCTGACACCGCATTTTAACTTCATCGGCTGCCGCCGCCTTTGAGGCATGGGTAGCGGCGGCGGCAGGCGATAAAGCAAGGAGGCGCCGGAATGTGTCAAACGCGGGGCTTCCCTAAATTACGCTTTGCGAGGCGCAGATTGATACGTTCAATCCACGGCGGCGGCGAGCCAAGCACTGGCGGCACGGCCACCGCTCCGCCGCCGACATCGCTCAGCGGAATGAACCCGCGGGGCGAGCGCTGACAAGCCGGGGAGAGGAATGCCCCCGCTCCTCAAACCCTACAAATGGCGTTTGGACACAGTAACTCAAAAAACCGGACACTTCCATTTCAAAGTCTAAAGCTAGTGGCCCCCCGGTCGAGAGCCCGTTACTCCATCTTCTTTATTTGTGGCCCCCTGCTTTTGTGCTCTTTTAAGAATCAAATAAATACTGCTGTAATGGTTAGCAACTGCCAGTCCCGCGGAAAATACTGCCGGGCTCGCCCATAACTCTCTCTGCTACACGCACGAATTTATGGGGCGAGAGCCCAAGCCCGTTCCTGCTGCACTGTCTGCAGAGGGTTTTTAATGTAGAGGGGAGGCTCACTTTAGTGATAAGAGCTTAGAGCTCAAACACTTTTTCCTTCTTCCTGGATCATACATCTCCAGAGAGAGAGAGAGAGAGGGGGAGAGAGCAGGAATCATAGAAAGGTTTAGGCTGGAAGGGAGCTCAAGGCTCAGACAGTTCCAGCCCCTACCCTGTGCTATAGGCAGGGACAGCTCCTGCTAGAACAGGTTGCTCAAGGACTCATCCAGCCTGGTCCTCAACACCTCCAGGGAGGTGCTTCTGTGCTCCACAACCTCCCTGGGCAACCTGTGCCAGTGTCTCACCACCCTCAACCTGTGCCTGTGTCTCACCACCACCACTGTCTGTGCTCCACAACCTTCCTGGGCAACCTGTGCCAGTGTCTCACCACCCTACAAAAATGCTGAGGAGGGACTTTGGAGGCTGTCAGGGAGTGCCAGGACTGGGGGGAATGGAGCAAAGCTGGAGGTGGGGAGATTGAGGCTGGAGGTGAGGAGGAAGTTGTTGAGCATGAGAGTTGTGAGAGGCTGGAATGGGTTGCCCCTGCAGGGAGGTGTTTGGGGCCAGATCCCTGGAGGTGTTTTTGGCCAGGCTGGCAGAGGCTGTGGGCAGCCTGCTCTAGGGTAGGGTGTCCCTGGGCATGGCAGGGGGGTTGGGACTGGCTGCTCCTTGTGCTCCCTTCCAACCCTGACTGATTCTAGGATTCTAAATACTACAGCAAACCAAGGACCTAGGCCCACTGCTGGGAACAGAGGAGCCTGTGAAAAGGAGGGAAGCTGAAAGCCTGACAGCTCCAGAGGAGCATACAAACCTTCTCCTAGACACACCAGGAGACCTGCAACTCATTCTGGGGGAGGCAAAGACCCACACTTCATTCTGCATTTGCTAAATATATTCTTGTGGGGGTTTCTGTTTGCTTTTTTCCCCTCCACCTACCCCAGGTAGTGACTCTAATCCTGTTCCTTCTTGTCACTGATCTTTGCAGGGAACCACAGGCTCACAGGCTCTCAGGATGTTAGGGGTTAGAAGGGACCAAAGGAGCTCATCCAGTCCAAGACCCTGCCAGAGCAGGAGCATCCAAGCTAGCTCAGGGCACACAGCAACACATCCAGACAGAGTCTGCAAAGGCTCCACACAAGGAGACTCCACAACCTCTCTGGGCAGCCTGTGCCACTGCTCTGGGACCCACACAGGCAAGAAGTTGCCTCTTGTCTTCAGCTGCAACCTCCTGTGCTGCAGCTTCCATCCATTGCTCCTTGGCCTATGGCAGGGAGCAGTGAGCAGAGCCTGTCCCCCCCCTCCTCACCCCCAGCCCTCACACACTTACAAACATTGATCCAATCCCCTCTCAGCCTTCTCTTCTGCACACTAAGCAGCCCCAGGTCCCTCAGCCTCTCCTCCCCAGCTAGTGCTGCAGTCCCCTCAGCATCCTCACAGCCCTAATCATCCTCACAGACCCTCACAGGGCAGTTCTCACGGCTTTCCTCACCAATAAAGTTTGTGCATTGATGCCATCATCAGAAGCCCTACAGCAGCTGAAACACTCCAGAATAATAATAATTTTTTAAAAGTGTCTGGAATCAGCAATGGTTTTAATTTCCACAGAGAAGACTCAGAGTTTCCTTGCCTCAGTTTCTTAAGCACACCGAGGCTGAGGTGAACAAGGACCTCATGATGCTCTAAGTAATTTCATTTGGTGCCATAATTATGCCTTGATTAACTCTCACCACATGGAAAATTATGAAGTTTCTTTTAAAAAAAAAATGACGATGATGATGATTCTCTTCTCTACAGGGTACATTTTAAAGATTTATATTTACTGCAAGTAATGTGGCTTGGGGAGGGCTGTGACAGTCTGCAAAGCAAGCACCTTGAGCAGCTGAGAATAGAATAGAATAGAATAGAATAGAATAGAATAGAATAGAATAGGAATAGAATAGAATAGAATAGAATAGAATAGAATAGATAACATAGAACAGAATAGAGTAGAATAGCATAGCATAGCATAGCACAGAATTGCATAGCATAGATTAGAATAGCATAGAATAGAGTAGCATAGAACAGAATAGAATAGAACAGGATAGAATAGAACAGAATAGCATAGAATAGAACAGAATAGCATAGAATAGAATAGAATAGCATAACATAGAATAGCATAGTATACAATAGAATAGCATAGAATAGAATACAATAGAATAGCATAGTATGGAATAGAATAAAATAGAATAGCATAGCATAGCATAGATTAGAATAAGCCAGGTTGGAAGAGAGCTCCAAGCTCATCCAGTCCAGCCTATCCCCCAGCCCTGGCCAATGGCACTCAGTGTCCATCCAGGCTTTCCCATCCCTGCCTTCCAGCCTGGCTGCTGCACCACACAGCTTGGGGTGCTCAGCAAACTTGCTGAGGCTGCACTCAATGCCTCTGCCCATGGCACCCACAGAGATGTGGGACAAGACTGGGCCCAGGACTGATCCCTGAGGGATCCCTCTGGGCCATGGAGCCATTGGCAGCCACTCTCTGGCTGTGGCCATCAAGCCAGTTCTGGATCCATCTGGTGCTGCATCCATCACACCATGTGTCACCAGCCTGGGGACCAGGATGTGGTGTGGGACAGTGCCAAAGGCTTTGCTTAGCTCCAGCAGATAGCTTCCAGCTGTCCATGCAAGTGCCCTGCAGGGCAGCTCCATCAGTGCTGAATCCCCCAGCCCTGGCAAGGTCTGCCCTTACTGAAAGCATTCACAACTCGTTCCTGGAAGCCTCCACATGTCCTTCATCCCCGAGAGATGTGCATAGGAACAAGAGGTTGCAAGGCTGTGCAGGATGAGTCCCGAGGAAAAGGAAGGGGCTGCAGACACCCAGAAAAATCCTCACAACTGAAATTCATTTGGAAAATGGAATTGGCATCCCCTTCCCACCCCCCGCCATTCTCTCTTGTGAAATAGCTTCACAGTGAGGAACCTATTACTGGCTACTGCACATCATTAATTTTAGAAGCATTTCTCTCCTGCTGCATCTTATAGTCCTGTGCTACACTGCATAATCCTGTCAGCCCAGCCCTGGCAGCATGGCTTGGTTAAAACACAGCACTGCAGGGCAGAGCCTCTGCCTGAGGGCCCCAAAGCAGCCAGGACAGAGCCTGCAGGGCTGCAGCTGGCACACAGATATGCAGTCAGGAAAATCCATGTTGCTCATGGGGGACTTCAACCACCCTGACATCTGTTGGAAGGACAACACAGCAGAGCAGCAGCAGTGGAATGCATTGATGATAACTTCCTCCTCTGTCTGAAGGGACTGGGAGTGGAGGTCACAGCTGGGAAGCTTGGGGAGGGGGTCCCCAGCAGCATCTGCAGTAGAGATTCAGATGTCAGGAGCCCTTCTAAGAATGAAGAACCTACTCTGTAAAGAAATACACCAGCAGAAACATAGTTGTGTGTAGTTGAGAGCTACAGGGAGGACTCAGCAGCTCCTGCCTTGGATGGCTTGTGACATGTTCTGGTTTATCTACTGCAGCACCACTGAGTCCACCAACAGACCTCATAGAATCACAGAGTGACCCAGGTCATACCAGGGAGTGAGAGGACTGGGGGGGAACACAGCAAAGGTGGAGGTGGGGAGATTGAGGCTGGAGATGAGGAGGAAGTTGTTGAGCATGAGAGTGGTGAGAGGCTGGAATGGGTTGCCCCTGCAGGGAGGTGTTTGGGGCCAGATCCCTGGAGGTGTTTGGGGCCAGGCTGGCAGAGGCTGTGGGCAGCCTGCTCTGGGCTAGGGTGTCCCTGGGCATGGCAGGGGGGTTGGGACTGGCTGATCCTTGTGCTCCCTTCCAACCCACACTGATTCTGTGATTCTGTGATTCTATGATTCTAGGGTGGAAGGGACCTCTAAAGGTCATGAGGTTAGACACAGTGATCTCCTTGGGTCCCCTCCAACCCTTAACATCCTGAGATCCTGGTCCAACCTCCTTTGTCCCCTGGCAGAGCTCAGAGGTGCCAGTGGCTACGGCCAGGCAGAGCTTCCAGCAGCAGAGAGGACACCACTGCAACCTGAGTCCCAGACCAAGCAGGGGACCTCTAAAGGTCATGGGTTTGGACTCAATGATCTCCTTGGGTCCCTTTTAGCCCCTAACATCCTGGGATCCTGGTCCAACCGCCGTTGTACCTTGACAGACCTCAGAGGGGCCAGTGGCTACGGCCAGGCAGAGCTTCCAGCAGCAGAGGGGACACCACTGCAACCTGAGTCCCAGACCAAGTGAGCCAATGCCTGCAGTGTGTGTGACAGATGCCAGGGCCTTGGGCTGAGCCTGGCACCACCATTCCCTGCCTCTGCAGGGGCAGTTGCTGTGTGGCTGCCCTGACTTTGCTGGCAGGATCCTGGCTGCACCGGAGCAAGCGAGAGGAGGCAGAGCTGGCTGGGGCTGCTCTCTTACACTGCTTCCTGCTCGCCCATTTTTCTTCAGAAGCAATCTAGGCAGAGGTTTGCATCAGTCCACGTTCAATCCTCACCCATCTTGTAAAGCCTCTGAAGCAGAACCTTTTAGCCAGATAGCAGAGCTGTGTGCATCTGGTACACGGGGGCCACGGCTCGGGCTCCTGGATCAATACGAATAAGAATGAAGAATCGCAGCCTCCTCTAAACGGCTATGACTAATTCCTTCTATTACTAACACAAAGAGGGAAAAAAAAAAAAAAAAAAAAAAAAAAAAAACANGAAAAAAAAAAAAAAAAAAAAAAAAAAGAAACCAACCCAGAATTCAATCCATACTGCAGAGTTTTACCAGCAGCACAAAGTGCTCAACACGAAACGTTCCCAGTGCCTGCCTTGCTCGCCCCGGGTGCGGACAAACAGCAGAACGGATTCCCCCTTCTGACTCATTACATCCCCGCGGACAGGACCGTTCGGTTTAAGGATTAAAGTCCAATCCTCGTCGGTAGGAATTTCCTCCCTCTCCATCCCCACCAGGTGCACACAAGGGAAGCAGCCCTGGGGATGAGCCCCTCTCGGCAAAGCCAAGGTGGCAGAAGCAGGGTGAGGGGTGCGGGGGGAAGGATGAGCTGACCAAATAATTGGATTACACAGGCACGATTCAGCTCCCCCCTCGGCGGCTGCTGCTTCTGCCTGCCTGCCTGCCACCGAGCAAAGTCAGGGTTTTGTTCCCTTTTTAAAGGCCCTTGTGCCGCTTATTTACATATGAAAAAANAAAAGGTAAGTTTCTAATCAAGAGCTCTCCTCTTTTCGCTCCGCCTAAATAGTTAATAATTTAAACCCGTGGCCATTGTCATCGCCGTGTAAGATTGACACCAAATGGCATATGGATCATTCTGCATCCTGGGGGGCACACACACACACACACACACGCCAGGGTTAGTTTCCTTTTAAGAGAGAATTGTTTTAGGGGTTTCTGTGGGGTTTTTTTTTGCTTTTTTTTTTTTTTTTTTTTTTTTTTCCCCCCCCCCCCCCTTCTCTCTTCCAATGAAATTA
>VWZI01002202.1:100744-116749 GCA_013396835.1 Psilopogon haemacephalus
TCCCCTCATGTCATGCTGTTTGGTTTTTTTTTAATTTTTTTTTTAATCCCCCCATTTTTTTGCCTTAAGTTTTGCTGGTGGTTTGGGGTTGGTTTGGTTCGGGGGTTTTTTGTTATTTTTGTTTAACCCCTCCCTTTTTTGCCTTAAGTCTTGCTACTGGTTTGGGTTTGTTTTTTCTTTGTTGTTGTTTGTTTGGTTTTGTTTTTTTATTAATCTCCCTCTTCTTTGCTGTAATTCTTGCTGGTGGTTTGGGGTTGTTTTGGGCTTTCTTGTTTTTTTTTCCTAATCCCTCTCTTTTTTTTCCCTTAAGTCTTGTAAGACTGAAATCTGCAGACCAGGAAATGGAAGGATCTACGAATCACAGAATGGGTTAGGTTGGAAGGGAGCTCAAAACTCATCCAGTTCCAACCCCCCTGTGCCATGGGCAGGGACACCTCCCACTAGAACAGGTCGCTCATCCAGCCTGGCCTCAAACAACTCCAGGGAGGGAGCAGCCACAACCTCCCTGGGCAACCTGTTCCAGTGTCTCACCACCCTCACTGTGAAGAACTTCCTCCTAACATCCTGTTCAAATCTCCCCTCTGCCAGTTTGAACCCATTCCCCCTTGTCCTGTCATTGCAAGACCTTGTGAACAGTCCCTCCCCAGCCCTCCTGTAGCCCCCTTCAGATACTGGAAGGTTACTATAAGGTCTCCTCGAAGCCTTCTCTTCTCCAGGCTGAAAAGCCTCAACTCATTGCTCTTTCAGCTGAGCACCAAGCCCTCATTTGAAGCCCTCACCTAAAACCCATCCCAAGCACAGCCTCTGCTGCTTCAGAGGAAGGCTGAGCCCTAATTCTGAAGCGAGGCAAAGCACTGCCCCGGGAGAAGGGCTCTGGGCAAGGGCCAGCCAAAGGCAGAGGACAGTGGCAGCAAAGAGGAGGAAGTTTAATTGCCAAGCACTTACAGCAGGAGGGGTCCCGAGCAGCAGGCGGTGGCAGGTGCCCGAGCAGGGCAGGTCCCAGGGCGCTCTCATCCCAGGGCAAGGCACAAACCCGTTGAAGCCATGACCTGGCTCCCTAAATCAACTGCTTCTGCCTCTGTCCCCTCCCCAGAAACAGAACATGAAACCACAGCGTCTTGGCCAAATTGGAATCCACATAGTTCTGCCAAGCATTTCCTTCAGTTAGGAATGATTTAATTATTTTTTCACTTCCTCTCCTAGAAATCATCCCTGGGTAACGAGGTTAGCATAGAGCAGATACATTTCAGTCAAGAAATAGCTCTAATTCAGTGCCAGGAGGCTTTTACTGTTAAAGGGAGAAAAAAAGAAGAGAGAAAGCAAAGCAGAGCAAAGCAGAGCAGATGTTTTTGGGGTACTTCTCTACAGAAGCAGCAGCAGCAGTGCAAATTGGCTGCCCAATGCCAACAGTCTGGGAGCCAGGGCACTGGGTGCCCTCACCCAGCCCTGCAGCAGCCCCCTGGCAGCAGGAGGAGAGGGCAACCACCACCCTCCTGCAGCCTGGATTCTTACACCAGGGAAACGGAGGCACATTTGAACCAATTATTTAATCCAGGCTCTTATTACCTCCAGAGAACTGTTTTATCTCTGCAAATCCAATCTCTGCAGTCAGACTCCAGCACAGCTCAACTACTCCCAGCAAAGAGCACCTCACATCCCTGGAGGTGTTTTTGGCCAGGCTGGCAGAGGCTGTGGGCAGCCTGCTCTAGGGTAGGGTGTCCCTGGGCATGGCAGGGGGGTTGGGACTGGCTGATCCTTGTGCTCCCTTCCAACCCTGACTGATTCTATGATTTTGTGATTCTGTAGTTCTGTGATTCTATGAGTCTGATTCTATGAGTCTGTGATTCTGTGACTCTATGATTCCGTGAGTCCATGATTCTGTGGTTCTATGAGTCTGTGACTCTATGACTATGATTCTGTGATTCTGTAGTCTGTGACTCTATGATTCTGTGATTCTATGAGTCTGTGATACTGTGATTCTGATTCTGTGATCCTGTAGTTCTGTGATCCTATGATGCTGTGATTCTATGATTCTGTGACTCTATGATTCTGTGGTTCTGTGATCCTATCCAGCTTCCAGCACCCAATGGGGAGCCACAGAACATTTTCAAAGCTCAGAAAATGTACCCAGCCTGAGAATTGAAAAGAAAAGAAAAGAAAAGAAAAGAAAAGAAAAGAAAAGAAAAGAAAAGAAAAGAAAAGAAAAGAAAAGAAAAGAAAAGAAAAGAAAAGAAAAGAAAAGAAAAGAAAAGAAAAAGAAAAAAGAGAAAAGAAGAGAAGAGAAGAGAAGAGAAGAGAAGAGAAGAGAAGAGAAGAGAAGAGAAGAGAAGAGAAGAGAAGAGAAGAGAAGAGAAGAGAAGAGAAGAGAAGAGAAGAGAAGAGAAAAGAAAAGAAAAGAAAAAGGTTATGTCTCAGTTGCCCCACTTGGCCCTGTGACAAATGCTGCTTTTGGTGAGTAAGCATCTCCCACCTCAGGAACACAATGCCTCAAGTTCCCTTTGCTGAACCAAACAGCAGCAGCTTCTGCACTAGAACACAAACATATCTGCTCCATGCCCACTAAATTAGCTCCACTAAAAATACAAGTTCTATGCAGCCTGTCAGCATTGAAGTACATTCCCAGAACCTTCACCTCTGAATAATTCTCCTCCATTACTCGACGATCTTGAAGATCTTTTCCAGGCAAAACAGTTCTAGGATGATTATTTTTAGGGCAGTTTAGCAGAGCTGACACAAAATTGTTTTCTAGGAAAAGAAAATGCAACAACCCCACCCACAAAACACCCCAAAAGCCAACAACCAAACCAAAACACACAGATAAACCCCACCAAAACAACAACAAAACCAACCAACCAACCAAAAAAAAACCAGCAAAAAAAGGAAAAAAGTTGGGCCCACAACTCAGGACCACTGCAAAGTTGGTTTCCTTGTTTCAGCTGGTGTTGGGTCCATGAACTCCATGAACTGCTCATTTGGCTGGTGTTGGGTTCATGAACTCCATGAACTGCTCCTTTGGCTGGTGTTTGGTCCAGGAACTGCTCCTTTGGCTGGTGCTGGGTCCATGAACTGCTCATTTGGCTGGTGCTGGGTCCATGAACTCCATGAACTGCTCCTTTGGCTGGTGTTTGGTCCATGAACTGCTCCTCTGGGTGATGCTGGGTCCATGATACTCCATGAGCAGAGTTCTATCAGGTAACAGCTTTTAGCATAAATAATGTTTGCAGCCTCTGGGATTCTTCACCTTTCAGCTCTCTACTCTTTGTCTCCCTGCAGAAAAGCCACCCACAGAGAAGTCAGTGTCTCAGCACTCATGTCTCAGCTGCAATGATCATGTCCTTGGGTACCATCTGCACAGAAAACCTCAGCACCATGAGACCAAATGCAAGCCAGGTGATTCCAAAAGTCCTTCATTTAATTTGCATCCTCTAGGATGCATCTTCATGAACAGGAAAATCTTGAAGCATTCCCAGGGAACATTTGGGCCAAAACCATCCAAGACACTTGCAGAAAACTGGAGAAAGGATGATCAGAAAATGATTCTGTTCCTTGGGCAGGTGGCTCAGCATTTAAGTCTTGGCTGAACATTAATAACAGAAGGTGGGACACAATGCCTCAACCAGGGGGACAACAGCTCTCAGAGCTTCTCCTGTCCTGTCAAGTGGAGACCCCCCCCCAGAGTCCTTCTGCAGGCTCCAAAATGGAAAGTCTCCAGAATGGAATCCATCTAACTCAGGAGGCCCAGAGAGGCAGGGCACACCAACTCAGCAGGAAGCCATCATGCTACAGCTCTGCTCCCCCCTTCTTTCTCAGCCACCTCAGAGCTGGAAAACACAAAGAAGGAGCTGGGGGTGTGCAGCCTGCAGAAGAGGAGGCTGAGGGCAGAGCTCATTGCTCTCTGCAGCTGCCTGAAGGGAGGTTGTGGCCAGCTGGGCTTGGGCTCTGCTGCCAGGCAGCCAGGGCCAGAAGGAGGGGACAGACGTTGAAGTTGTGGCAGGGCAGGTTGAGGCTGGATGTGAGGAGGAAGTTGCTGGCAGAGAGAGTGATTGGCATTGGAATGGGCTGCCCAGGGAGGTGGTGGAGTCCCCATCCCTGGAGGTGTTGAAGCACAGCCTGGATGGGCACTGAGTGCCATGGGATAGGGCTGGGGGATAGGTTGGGCTGGATGAGCTTGGAGCTCTCTTCCAGCCTGCCTAATTCTGTGTGGTTCTAAGACATCTCCTGATCTGGCACTGAAGCAAGCAAGCAGTGGCAGTCCCTGCCAGCTCTTCCCACCACTGGGCACTTTTCCACTACCATTCTTCAGTTGTCCCAGAGGTGATTTGAGGCCTATTTGAAGCCCTGCTGGTGCCTGAAAGTTGCCTTCTTTCCTCTGTTAACAGACCCAAAGCACTCCAGCCCTGCCTTCTCTGGCCATTAACCACAGATGTCCTTTGAGCTGTCACAAGCTGTGACCAGGGTTGGCGCCACACTGTGAGCAGCCTGCAAAGCCTCCTTCTGTGGCAGGTTAGGGAGCAGTTTCATCTCAGACCATAAATGCTAATTTCCTTGGGTAGGTGACCCCCAAACACACCACCTGGCAGTGGAAACTGAGGATGTACTACTCTCTTTTAGGCTTTCCTGTGGCTATTTCACCTCTGTTAAATGTCAGAGTGGGCACAGCCTGTCACAGCTCTGCCTTCTCCAGGGATGCCTGCAGACTGGTTGCTGAGTGGATTCTTCTGTGTGTTGAGAAGTCCTCCTCTGTGTGGGGCAAAGAATCCCAGTTCTGAAAGTGCTGCTCGCCTGGCTGCCGAGAGGCAGCTTCCAGCAGCTGGGGAGAGTCTCTTTGGGGTCTTCATTCAAGCCACCTTGAGAGCATCTCCTGGGTAAAGTCATCCCAGGCTCACAGGATGTCAGGGGTTGGAAGGGACCAAAGGAGCTCATCCAGTCCAACCCCCTACCAAAGCAGGAGCATCCAAGCTAGCTCAGGGCACACAGCAACACATCCAGACAGAGTCTGCAAAGGCTCCACACAAGGAGACTCCACAACCTCTCTGGGCAGCCTGTGCCACTGCTCTGGGACCCACCCAGGCAAGAAGTTGCCTCTTGTCTTGAGCTGCAACCTCCTGTGCTGCAGCTTCCATCCATTGCTCCTTGGCCTGTCCCAGGGGGCAGTGAGCAGAGCCTGTCCCCCCCCTCCTCACCCCCAGCCCTCACACACTTACCAACATTGATCCAATCCCCTCTCAGCCTTCTCTTCTGCACACTAAGCAGCCCCAGGTCCCTCAGCCTCTCCTCCCCAGCTAGTGCTGCAGTCCCCTCAGCATCCTCACAGCCCTCCCCTGGACCCTCTCCAGCAGGTCCCTGTCCCTCTGCAACTGGGGAGCCCCAAACTGAAGGCAGTGCTCAAGATGAGGTCTGAGCAGGGCAGAGCAGAGGCAAAGAACCTCCCTGGATCTGCTGGACACAATCTTCTTAATACACCCCAAGTCCTCCAAGCATTAGCAGCTGTTTGGCTGCTCAGACACAGGCAGAATAATTTCAGAAAGATGTAAATCCAAATTGTCTTGAAAGGCAGCAGAATGCTGTAAAAACGCTACTGCTGCCTCGAGTTGTAGTCTGAACACCTCAGAAGCAAGCTGTGGCCCTGCAGAGTGCCTGCTCTGCTCAGCATTCCTGTGCCCACAGGCATGCTCCCAGCTCTGCAACAGCATCTTGGGACACAGAACTGCTGGAGAGAGTCCATCACAGAGCCACAAAGATGCTGAAGGGAATGGAAGATCTCTGTTAGGAGGAGAGCCTGAGGGAGCTGGGGCTGAGCTGCTGGGAGAGGAGGAGCTGAGAGGTGACCTCAGCAATGGTTCTCAAGATGTGCAGGTGAGTGGCAGGAGGCTGGAGCCAGCTCTGCTGGGTGGTGCCCAGGGACAGCACAAGGGGCACTGGGTGGCAGCTGAGACAGAGGAGGTTCCATGGGAACCTGAGGAGGAATTTTTAACCTGTGAAGGTGCCAGAAGCCTGGAACAGGCTGCCCAGGGGGGTTGTGGAGTCTCCTTCTCTGTAGATATCCAAACCCTGCCTGGATGTGTTCCTGTGTGACCTGCTCTGGGTGATGCTGCTCTGGCAGAGGTGGGGTTGGACTGGATGAGCTTTGGAAGTCCCTTCCAGCCCCTGACACTTTGTGATTCTGTGTGTGACACATTGCTTAGTCCCAGGCACCTCATGCATTAGGCAGCTGTGTTGCATAAACCAACTATTTTTAGGGCATAATAAATGCCAACATTTCAGAGCAGCTAAATTGTATCTCTGGTATGGGATAATGAGAAATTCTCTCTGTGCTGGGCTTTGTTAATGACAGCAGCTGAGCTTGCAACTGGCACAGTTATAAGTGAGCTAATGACTGAAAAGCCTACTTGCCAGCCTGGCACAATGGATTCCCTGGGCACTGGTGGTTGATTGCTCCCTCTCACAGCATCACAGAATGGGTTGGGTTGGAAGGGACCTCCAAAGGTCACCCAGCCCAACCCCCTCTGCACTCAGCAGGGTCATCCTCAGCTAGATCAGGTTGCCCAGAGCCCTGTAGAGCTTCACCTTGAGTATATCCAGGGATGGGGCCACAACCACCTCCCTGGGCAACCTGTTCCAGTGCTCCACTCCCCTCATGGTGCACAACCTGTGTGTACTGCCAACCACTCCACCTACCTGCAGGAGAGTTCAAGTCTTGTCCTCTCAGCTGGAACTAGGCCAAGGAGTTCAGGGCAGAGCAGAGGGCTTGCAACCCACTCTGCAGAGATTGCAGTGCCAGCAGAGAATGTCAAACCCTGGGAGCATTCTTTGGGAATCACACCACACATCTTCATCAAACAGTAACAGCTTCAGCTGCTCCTCAGCTCCTGCTTGATTTGTGCAAGCCACCAGCAGAGTGCACAGCCAGAGCAGAACAGCCAAACATTTATCAGAGAGTGCCTGTGGCAGGTGTCCAGCATTTCTCCCTCCTTCTCTTTGGGGAAGATCTGTCACACTGAACACAGTCTGGGGGTCCAGGAAAACATTTCTTCAGCTTCCATGCATCCAAACCCCACGCTCAGGGGAGTCAGAGAGCTGCTCTCCAAGCAGGCTGTGCCTCACTTGATAGGAGGAACTCAAAATGTGCCTCTCAGCAAAAGCCTTCCAGGTGGCAATGCAGTAAGATGCTCCTTAGACAACTCTTCACCCTGCAAAAAGCTCCCAAGGAGCCTGTGCTCTGTATTTGATCTGAGCCTCTTCTCACACAGCCTTCATATAGGGAAAAAACCAAAGTGTGGAGGAAAGACCAGCAGCACAGGAGAGGGAATGTTGTATTTGAGTTATTTCCCAAGCAGTGACCAGGCCTTTCTGTGCCAATCTGCCCCAGACCTTTACCACATACCCAGAACAAAGCTAAAGATCCTGAGAGCTGACCCCTAGCTGTACAAAAGCTCAACAGCTGGGACAAATGCTGAGTGGCAGATGAGCAGAGCATGATCACCTGATGTACAACCCAGGTACCAAAGAAAGGCACTTCACAGCACATCCTCCACACAACTATTTCCTCCCACCCAGGGATGCTCAGGTGGAACATTGGGTACTGAGGATGCTGTTCCAGGGCACCAGACCAGACTGCCCAAGGGCACATCAAGGGAGAACTCAGTAACAGAAATCCATAGGAAGCATGAAGCAGCTCTGAGTGTGGCACTAGCTCAGGGCCTTCAGGAGGACAGCTCTGCAGCCCCACTCCATCCACAGTCCTGTGCCCAGGTGGAGAAATGCAGTTCATGACCATCCACAAAAGCCTGTCCCAAGGTGAACAGGGGCCGTGGAGCACAGGCAGCCCTTCCCAGCTGCCAGCAGCACAGCACAGCACAGCACATGTGGCTACTGAGCTCACATCTCTGTTTGATGGGCTCAGGCTGAAGGGGGTGAAGCAGCTGAACAGTGCCCAGAGGAGCTGATACTCCCCACAGCAGGGCCCCTTTAAACCATGAAGGGGAGAAGCTCAGTGGCTGGGCTGAATCTGTGTGCATGCCCCTCCACAGAACGCTGCAGACAGAACTCTTCCAGCAGCTTTTGTGCACAGAGTACAGCACACCCAACAGAGCTGAAATATCTACAGCTGGAGCACCAGTCAAAGGCTTGACCTGTGGAGCAGCTGCTGAGGCTGTGCAGGTTATCCCCTGGCCTAAGGCACCAGGCTGCAGGAAATCAGTTTCTTTTTGAGTTTTTCCTGGTGATTTTTTTTCAAATGGCTTCCTGACACAGCTGCAGAGAGAGAGAGAAAGAGTCCTTCTCCACCAGCCAGCTCTCCCCAGCCCTCCCAAGAGCTCTGCACTCCCTTCCAGAAAGGCTTTGCTTTGGGCACTACACCAAGTCAGTTCAGTAATGCACAAGCATGGGAGCTGAGAGAGTAATTTCCAACTGCAGACCTGTTAACAGTGCAACTTTGAGCCTGATCTCTGCTGACACTGCCCTGAGCAAAGCAGGCTGAACTGCAGCAGCTGAGCACAACTCATCACACTTAACCAAGCACTTTGTAGCATGGCTATGAGCATTTTAGACTCACAGATAAAGAGAGCAACTGGACTTAACTGCTGTGGTGTTTGCAGCCTTAATTGCAGTCTAAGCATCTCCACAGCCATTTCGTGTCAGCTGGAAGAAGCTTGCAAGCAACCTTAGGTGCATTAATGAGGGAGATAATAACAGCAGCAACAACAACAATGATAATAATAATGATGCTAGAAGATAACTTCAGAAATCATGCAGCCTCCCCTCCCACCCTCTCAGTCTCAGAGCTGTTGATCCAGCTGACACAGGAGGGGCATGAGGATCACTGCCACGGCAGTTCTCTGCCTGTCAGCAGCAGCAGTGTGTTGGCAGGGGGTGACTGTACTGAGGGAGTTGCTTTCCTCTGAAGCTGGCAGAAGGGCAGAAAGCTTGGCCAGTGTTTTCCCCTCCTTGCTTGTTTCTGTGTGTAAGGCACTGCAGGCTGTGTTACAGAACCACAGTTTTTAGAATCATAGAATGGTTTAGGTTGGAAGAAACCTCAAAGATCATCCAGTTCCAGTCCCTCTGTGCCATAGGCAGGGACACCTCCCACTAGATCAGGTCGCTCAAGACCTCATCCAGCCTGGCCTTGAACACCTCTAGGGAGGGAGCAGCCACAACCTCCCTGGGCAACCTGTGCCAGTGTCTCATAACCTTCACTGTGAAGAATTTCCTCCTAACATCCTGATTAAATCTCCCCTCTGCCAGTTTGAACCCATTCCCCCTCATCCTGTCATTACAAGCCCTTGTGAACAGTCCCTCCCCAGCCTTCTTGTAGGCCCCCTTCAGATATTGCAAGGTTGCTATAAGGTCTCTTTGAAGCCTTTTCTTCTCCAGCCTTCTCTTTTTCCAGTGGCATCTACTCCAGCCCTGCTAGAAAGTCCTCTGGCAGGAGCAGCCTAAGCTCCACCTGAAGGGACTCGCCAGTGACTGGCAAGCTTTACAAATTAGACCCTTCTTAAGTCAGCCGAGAGCAGAACCCAAATCCTCCCTCCCAAACCCACTTGAAAGAAGGTGCCAATTAGAGCAATCAGAGTGGTTTTTCATACGGGAAGCCTCCTGCCTCCTGATTCTTTAGCTAATTAGTTCTCCAGCCCTGAAGAGGTTTCTGCTGTAAATAAAGCATCTAGCAGAGAGAGGGAGAGGAAGGAGTTGGGACTCCAGAATACCTGGCACCTGAAAACAGCTGAGGGTTGCCACAGGGCAGCAGACTGGTGGGCTTCAGGGGTGGTCCTTTTATGGAGCACCACCAAGAAAATGAACTCTGCCCCAGCCCAAACTTACGTTTGAAAGCAGAGAGACAGGGATAAAAAAAAAGCAAACCCTGCTCAAACCCTCCCTCCTCTCCTCTCTCACAACACTAGAGAAGCACTAACAGCCACGAGTGAGTTTTCTAAGCACCAAGGCTCTGAGGATTGAAGTTGGTAAATGCACTCAGCGTGGTGAGGCTGCTGTGAGGCAGCATCACAGCACCCCTATTACCCAGCTCCTCTCTGCCTCTCTGCACAACTACCAGGGCTTTTTTTAACCCCATTTCACAAAGATTTCAACTCGACCTTTTATGAAAGGGGAACTATAAATAGGCTTTTAGATTAAACCCCTTAACAGCTGAGAAGGCTGGAAGGGGAGGCAGATATTATCCACCTTTCACTACCACAAATTGGGGCTTGGAAGGGCTTAATTACCAAGGTATACTTAAGAGCACGCCGAGGGCTGCTATAAAAATGACTCCAATTACAGCAGCCCCACGGACAGGGCTCCACCTGGGAGAGGGGAAAGCAGCACTCCTGCCTCTGCCACAGCCCTCCCCTGTGCCCCCAGGCTAAGGTGGGGCACAAGGAACAAAGAGCAGTCTCCTGCCACACTGCACGGGGCAGGAGGCTCTTCCCCCAGCTGCTTTCACACCAGCCAAGCCAAGCCAAGCATCTGCCTTCACTGGGACATCTCAAAGTGCAGGCAAACCTCCTTCACCTCCTAAGGCAATGAAATTATTGTGGCCAATGTGGTAGCTTAGAAATGTCCTACGCAGAAACAGAGAATTCTAAGCCAAGGTTTGGAGCTGAAGATGGAGTTCCACACTCACTCTCCTGAAATGGGGGGGTGCCTGGCTTGCCTTCTGGTTCTGCCTGTGCTGGTGTGTTCTTCCTTAGGAGTTACACAGCCACAAAGAAAGGAGCAATTCATAACCAATGGTCAGGAAAAGAATGTCCAGCCAGAGTCCAGAAGTCCTTGTGGCTTCAGTACTCCTGTGCTAAGCATTTTGCAATGGTGCTCAGCTGGATATTAGAAGTTCCTTCATATATGGTACCTGAAATCAGAAGAAAGTGAGTTAGAATAGAAATCCACAAGTGAGTGTATGAAGACAGACCAGGACATGGCTCAAACAGTCCAGTTAGAACATTCACAATTATGGAGAGAAGCTTTACTGAGCAAGTTCTAGAAACAGGATTAGCATTCACAGAAATGTTCCTGTTTGATTACCTGCAACAATTAAAACCCTGCCCTGCTGCTACAATATAGTGACATTGGCCTGGGAAGCAATTCCTAAACAACCACTGAAAATTAGCTACCAGCAAAGGGACTCAGGGGCTGATACTGTTGGAAATGTCAAAGTGTTAGGTCTGAGGATTACACTGGCACACCAGGGAGGCTTGAAAATGAACCTCCACAGAGATTCACACCTCAAAGGAAGAAAAGGTTTGCCCTTTTTGCTGTGATTTTTATAGTGGAACACTTCACTACTTGTTTTTTTAGCAGAACACCACTTCACTGCTAACTCAATACTACACCCAGGCACTGTGTGTGTGTCTGCACTTCACTGCTAACTCAGTACTACACCCAGGCACTGTGTGTGTCTGCACTTCACTGCTAACTCAGTACTACACCCAGGCACTGTGTGTGTGTCTGCACTTCACTGCTAACTCAGTACTACACCCAGGCACTGTGTGTGTGTCTGCACTTCACTGCTAACTCAGTACTACACCCAGGTACTCTGTGTGTGTCTGCACTTCACTGCTAACTCAGTACTAGACCCAGCCTTACATACAGATGCTCACACCTAAAATTTTACCTTCTTATATCTGAGACTTTAAATCACTTGATTAGTGTCAGGGGATAAAAAATATCCCACCCCCCCAAGCAGGGAGCTGTTCCCCCTCAAACGTCAGCACTAGTAATGCTCCAGGGAGTGGTTGCTGAGGAGCTGCCACTCACCTATCTTGCAGTCCCGGTAGTACTTCTCTATGGGGTAGTTCTTGGTGAAGCCAACACCACCCATCCATTCAATGCATTTGCTGGTGGTCAGGGTTGCAACCTGTAAGAAGAGCTTCAGTTACCATGTCAGGATTCGACTGGATGCAGGAGGTAGCAATTAAAGTAGTGACTGCAACAAGTGGGAAGAGAATCATGGAACCACAGAGTGGGTTAGGTTGGAAGGGAGCTCAAAGCTCAGCCAGTTCCAGCCCCTCTGTGCCATAGGCAGGGACACCTCCCACTAGAACAGGTCATTTGAGGCCTCATCCAGCCTGGCCTTGGACATCTCCAGGGAGGGAGGTTCTCCCCCAGCACTCCAGCAGTCCCCTCCCAGCCTGTCCTGCTGAGTTTATTCTTCCTCCCCAGGTGCAGGACTCTGCACTTGTCCTTGCTGAGCCTCCTTTGGTTCCTCTGTGCCCAGCTCTGTCTGTGCAGGTCTCTCTGGATGGCCTCACAGCCTGCAGCTGCCTCAGCCAAGCCTCCCAGCTTGGTGCCATCAGCAACCTTGCTGAGCAGACTCTGTCTGTCTGTCTGTGCCCTCATTAGTGGTATTGATGAAGACGTTGGACAGCATCAGACCCAGCACTGATCCCTGGGGGACTGCACTGATCACAGCTCTGCAGCTGGACCTGGCACCATTGAGCACCACTCTCTGTGTCCCCTCCTTCTGTCCCTGGCAGCAGAGCCCAACCCCAGCTGGCCACAACCTCCCTTCAAGGAGCTGCAGAGCAATGAGCTCTGCCCTGAGCCTCCTCTTCTCCAGGCTGAATGGATGGTTTGAACTGGCTGAGCTTTGAGCTCCCTTTCAATCTAAACCATTCTATGCTTCTATTTCACACTCCCTCCACAGGCTGAGAATGAGCCCCAATGTACAATGCACCCCCAAGGTCTCAGAGGCAGTGATGACCTCCAAGCCATGTGTGCCCGTGGCAGGGGCAGGGCAGGGCAGGGCAGGGCAGGGCAGGGCAGGGCAGGGCAGGGCAGGGAAGGGCAGGGAAGGGCAGGGAAGGGAANGGGAAGGGAAGGGAAGGGAAGGGAAGGGAAGGGAAGGGAAGGGAAGGGCTCACCTCGGCAGCATAGTACTTGGCCATGCTGGCCTGCTTGACGATGGGCTGCCCTGCCTCCACCCGTCGTGCCGCGTTGTAGGTCAGCAGCCTGGCAGCCTCCAGCTGCGTGGCCACCTGCGCCATCTGGTGCTGCATCCCCTGCAGCAAGCACATGGCAGGTCAGGCAGAGCACTGCTGCCAGAGCCACTGCCTCTGCCAGCGACACAACCCACCCTCTGCAGGACAACTACCAAACCCTGCCCACCCTCTGCAGGACAACTACCAAACCCTGTCCACCCTCTGCAGGACAACTACCAAACCCTGCCCAACCTCTGCAGGACAACTACCAAACCCTGCCCAACCTCTGCAGGACAACTACCAAACCCTGTCCACCCTCTGCGGGACAACTACCAAACCCTGCCCACCCTCTGCAGGACAACTACCAAACCCTGCCAAACCTCTGCAAGACAACTACCAAACCCTGCACCTTCCACAGCCCTCTGAGCCCAGCAGGCTGTGGCTGGGAAAGCCTCTGGGCCACCAAACTGCCTTGAAGGGCTGCTGTGCTGGTGCCAACTAATTGGAGGGTTTGAATGAGGAATTAGTCTACAGGCTGAGAAAGGGAAACATTGATGGAATGGAATGGAATGGAATGGAATGGAATGGAATGGAATGGAATGGAATGGAATGGAATGGAATGGAAAGAGTGGAATGGAATGGAATAGAATAGAATAGAATAGAATAGAATAGAATAGAATAGAATAGAATAGAATAGAATAGAATAGAATAGAATCAGGCAGGTTGGAAGAGACCTTCAAGCTCATCCAGCCCAACCTATCCCCCAGCCCTAGCCCATGGCACTCAGTGCCCATCCAGGCTGTGCTTCAACACCTCCAGGGATGGGGACTCCACCACCTCCCTGGGCAGCCCATTCCAATGCCAATCACTCTCTCTATGATAATTCTACTTCACACACAGGTTAATGAAAAATGTATAGAAGTTAGAACCCAAAGAAAGATAAGACAGACTGCTTTAAGCTGTGCTGGCTGCTGCATCTCTCTCCCTGCCTTCTTATCTGGATCTGTTTAACCTCACTAACTACTTCCCTGCTGCTAACCCCTCTGCCTGATCTACCTTTGCTTATCTGCCACATAAGACAGAGAGTTGAATAAGATAGGGAAGTGGTGGAGGGTGGTAGGGAACCCCTCTTAGGGACCCTGATCTCTGGGAGGGCTGTGGTGCTTCTGTATTACCTTTTTACTGTCTATATCTGTAAATATCTGTAATACATTGTGAATATCTGCCTGGATATTGTGCTGAGCTGTAAACATAAAGCTGCATTTCCTTAACTTCCAGCTGGCTGAGTTCTAGCCTGGGCAATTTCCCAGTGTGAGGGGATAGGGAACTCCCAAACCACCACAGCTGCACTCCTGCTTTATTCTTCCCTTTTCTTGCATTCAGAGGTACTAGGGAACTCTTAGCCTGACTAGCTGGACAGGAGGGTCCAATGGAGTGAGTTGTCCAGGGAGGTGGTTGAGTCACCCACCCTGGATGTGGACAGGAGGGTCCAACGGAGTGAGCTGCCCAGGGAGGTGCTGGAGTTACCCACCCTGGATGTGCTTCAGGGTTGCTTGGATGTGGTGCTTAGGGATATGAATCTTGGAGAGCAGGGTTCTAGGTTGGACTTGGTGATCCCGAGGGGCTTTGCCAACCTGCATGTTGCTGTGCTGCTGTAGTGTGAATTACAAGGGGAACATTTTTAGTGGAAGGGTCCCAGAGCACTGGCACAGGCTGCCCAGGGAGGTTGTGCAGTCTCCTCCTCTGGACCCTTCAGGGCCTGTCTGGATGTGTTCCTCTGTGATCTGTGCTAGATTAGATGGTCCTGCTCTGGCAGGACTGCAGGATCTCCTTGGTTCCCTTCCAACCCCTAACATCCTGCGAGCATGTAATGGACCTCATTGCACCTGTGAATGTCAAGGATAACTCCAGGCACACCTTAACATCCTCCTCAGCAGCACAGGGATGCAGGCAGGTCACTGCTGTGAGCTTAACCAACAGAAGTCTGACATGAAGTGGAGAAGCAGCCAGGTGCCAGCCACTTCTCCTCACAGGCCCCATCAGCACAGGGCAGGAGTGAGGAGCAGTGCAGAAGGCTAAAGAATGTGACTGATAGATCCAAAGGGAAGGGCCAGGCTGGTGCAGCTCACCTCTAAATGTTGAGTATTACAGAAAAAAAAGCTTCATTTTACGAGACTCAAACATGATGATGATGATTTGAAAACCAACACTGAGTGGTCAAACTGGCCCCAAAAAAGCCAAGGAAATCTTTCACCTTATTAAAACATTAATGCTTCCCCCCCTAAAATTTGCAACAATCAATGTGCAGATCAAAACAAGAGAAAGGATTTGGCAGCTGCAAACTCCATTTTCCAGGGTCCACTCATTCCCCAGGTATCTGTGGCTGCTTCCTAGAACTGAAACAAATGATAAGCAGCACTGATGTTCCTTCCCTTCAGCCCAGATGTAGCCCTCTTTTCAGAGGAAAATTACTGGAGCCATTACAATTAGCTGTCTCCCTGATTAAGCCATGCATCATACTTACAACAAAGAGGCTTTTTCTTTGGGGTTTAAGATGCAGATACCACTGTGAAAGCAAAATCTCTGTGTGCATGACACAGGCAATCCAATCCTTCAGGCAGTTTTCCTCATCTTTTTCTCATTAGGGCAAGGGAGGGGATTGTGCCCCTTGGCTCTGCTCTCCTCACACCCCACCTGCAGCACTGTCTGCAGCTCTGCAGCCCCCAGCACAAGCAGCACATGCAAGTGGTGGAGCCAGTGCAGAGGAGGCCACCAAGATACAGCTGAGAGGGCTGCAGCAGCTCTGCTCTGAGCACAGGCACAGAGAGTTGGGGCTCTGCAGCCTGGAGAAGAGAAGGCTGCCAGGAGACCTTGGAGTGGCCTTGCAGGATGTGCAGGGAGCTGCAGGAGGGCTGGGGAGGGACTATGGACAAGGGCCGGGGATGAGAGGAGGAGGAGGAGGAGGAGGAATGGGTTTGAAGTGTGAGAGGGGAGATTGAAAGTGGATGTTAGGAGGAAGTTCTTCACCGTGAGGGTGATGAGACACTGGCACAGGTTGCCCAGGGAGGTTGTGGCTGCTCCCTCCCTGGAGGTG
>VWZI01002203.1:8152-18184 GCA_013396835.1 Psilopogon haemacephalus
AGTGAAATGATTTAGGGGTTTTGGATGAAGGTTTTTTGTTTTTGTTTTTTTTTTTCTTTCTGGAACCTCTGGAGTGGGTTGCCCAGGGGGATGGTTGGGGCCACTTCCCTGGAGGTGTTTGCAGCCAGGCTGGCAGAGGCTGTGGGCAGCCTGATCTAGGGTAGGGAGTCCCTGGGCATGGCAGAGGAGTTGGAACTGGATGGTCCTTGTGGTCCCTTCCAACCCTGACTGATTCTATGATTCTGTTTGCTTGGGTTTTGTTCCATTTTGGTTTTATAGTTGACAGTGAGATAGGAGAAATGCTCCACTTTGCTTCACTATGTTTTATTCTAAGAGGTCAAGGGTCTGAATTTGCCCTCAGACATGTTTGTTTTTCACAGCTGCCTTTCACTGCTTTGAAGGGCAAGCAAAGTCCTCATAATAAAAAAGTCTTCTTTTCTCACTCAGATTTTCAGAGACAGAGATCAGAAAAGAATTCTAGCATTTTTCAACTCAAACATTATTCTTTCACTGTGAGGGTGGGGGGGAACATAATTTGGTGTGGCTCTTCGGAATTTAAGTGATGTGCCACAATTATCTCTTTTTATACAAGGCAGTGAATGTGCTAATCCCTGAGTGTGTACTGCCCACTGGTGTCAGGGCATGACCCAGGGGCAGAGGGTGTGTGTGTGGCAATTCAGTACTGGCTTTGCAAGCTCACTGAGACCTTCACTCGTGGTCAGTAACACCCTTGAGGTCCTTCAGGAATTTCAATCTACATTTCTTCATCTGTCTCTATCATGTAGTGACAGGACTAGGGGGAATGGAGCAAAGCTGGAGGTGGGGAGATTCAGACTGGATGTAAGGAGGAAGTTCTTCAGCATGAGAGTGGTGAGAGCCTGGAATGGGTTGCCCAGGGGGGTGGTTTGGGCCACTTCTCTGGAGGTGTTTAGAGCAAGGCTGGCAGAGGCTGTGGTCAGGTTGATCTAGGGTAGGGTGTCCCTGGGCATGGCAGGGGGATTGGAACTAGATGATCCTTGTGGTTCCTTCCAACCCTGCCTGGTTCTATGATTCTATCATTCTACCTGAGTGATGAGTGTGAAATGGCCACAGGCAGGTGGTGCTGGGTCTGTCTGGGGATGCACTGAGCCTACTCTGTGGCTGGCAGTGGGAGAATCACCTCCCTTGATTAGTTACATGAAGTAACTATTTTTAAGCAAAAAAATCAATTAAGTATTCTCCTAATGTTAATGCAAGCAGCAGAAGCTCAATAATGAGTTTTTTTGCAGGAAATTAACAGACCAGGAATTAAATTCTTGGCTCTGTGCAATAATAGAATCATAGAATCAGTCTGGGTTGGAAGGGACCACAAGGATCATCTAGTTCCAAACCCCCCTGCCATGGGCAGAGCCTCATCCAGCCTCACCAAATACTGGAAGGCCACTATAAGGTCACCTGGGAGCCTCCTCTCCTCCAGACGAACAGCCCCAACTCTTTCAGTCTGTCCTCACAACAGAGGTGCTCCAGTAATACTTCCTTTGGTTTCACAGAGGTACTCTCTGTGAGCTGTTGAGCAATTCCAAAATACTGAATGGGTTTCAGAACGTTGTGGCCATCTTCAAGTGCAACTTTTGAACAAAGCAGCAATCAGCAGTTTGACTCAGGTTTATCTTTCTTCTCTGTAGGCTTACAGTGAGCACACTGAGAAAAGCAAGGCAAGCCCAGCGAGTAGGACAGATCGCTGTTAGCTAAGCACAACCATAGAATCATAGAATCAGTCAGGGTTGGAAGGGACTACAAGGATCATCTAGTTCCAACCCCCCTGCCATGCCCAGGGACACCCTACCCTAGATCAGGCTGCCCACAGCCTCTGCCAGCCTGGCTGCAAACACCTCCAAGGATGTGGCCCCAACCATCCCCCTGGGCAACCCATTCCAGGCTCTCACCACTCTCATGCTCAACAACTTCCTCCTCATATCCAGTCTGAATCTCCCCACCTCCAGCTTTGCTCCATTCCTCCATGTCCTGGGGACATGACAGCCTAAAAAGTCCATCCCCAGCTTTTCTGTAGGCCCCCTTCAGATCCTGAAGGCCACAAGAAGGTCACCTGGGAGCCTTCTGTTCTCCAAACTGAACAGCCAGGACTGTCAGACTGAGTCACATTAACTGCAGATGACAGGCTGATATTTATTTAGGGCAACCCTTGACATGCTGTTAATTTACATATTCTGCTACTTAAGGGTTTGCTCTTCTGTGGGAAGGATGCTCATCAGAACACCAAGAGAAGATTTTTGCATTCTTTCTAGAAACAAGGTTGAGCATTTTGAAAAAAAAAAGAGTAATTATAGTTGTTACAACCAGCAGAACAATGTGAAGCACTTTTGCTTTGAATGATATGCAAGCACTTGTCAGCTTGCCATTCATACCAACCTCCTGACATGCCACAGTACTTATCTTGTAAATGTGCAAATATTAGGTTGTTGCAGCACAATTAAAACAATGATATTCAGGGAGAGATGTTCTCATGTTCAGATTCTGACCGCATGATCCATGGCAGAAAAGTGCTCAAATCATATTTCATGCAAGTTAGATTCTTAACAGTGGCAGGGACCAACCCTGGAGTGAACAAAAAGGATTAAAAACTTGCTGAAGGTCAGTGTCAGGCATTGGCTGAGCCAAGAGACAAATCCAGATGTGCTGATGTGCAGTGCAGTGCCTTTCCACTAGGCTGTGACATCTTTTGTGGTGTGCAGATAATGCAGCTAGGGGGAAAAAAATTACTTTGAGTGGTATGCATCACTTGTCAGTTTGCCACTCATACCAACCTTCTAACATGCCACAGTACTTACCTTCTAAATGGGTAAACATTAGGTCGTTGCAGCACAATTAAAACAATGATATTCAGGGAGAGATGTTCTCATGTTCAGATTCTGACCACATGATCCATGGCAGAAAAGTGCTCAAATCATATTTCATGCAAGTTAGATTGTTAATAGTGGCAGGGACCAACCTTGGAATGAACAAAATGGATTAAAAACTTGCTGAAGGTCAGTGTCAGGCATTGGCTGAGCCAAGAGACAAATCCAGATGTGCTGATGTGCAGTGCAGTGCCTTTCCACTAGGCTGTGACATCTTTTGTGGTGTGCAGATAATGCAGTTAGGAAGAAAAAAAAAAGGGGAAAAAAAAAAAAAAAAAGGATGACATATCACCTGAGCTGTGAGCCACCTCCTCTCTAGCATTAAATGGTAGTCAAATCCTGTCACAATGCAGTGAAGCAGAGTCCCATTCTGTGTACGTGCTGGGGTTATGGCTGGGACTTAAAAAATGCACCAAGGAAAAGGCCATGCAAAATGATCTTGAGGTATTTTTTTGGTTTTTGGGTTTTTTTTTTGGGCAGGGGAGAGTGGTTTGGATGAAGGTTTTTTTGGTTTTTTGTGTTGTTTTTTTTTCCTGGAACCCCTGGAATGGGTTGCTCAGGGGGGTGGTTGGGGCCACATCCCTGGAGGTGTTTGCAGCCAGGCTGGCAGAGGCTGTGGGCAGCCTAATCTAGGGCAGAGTGTCCCTGGGCATGGCAGGGGGGTTGGAACTAGATGATCCTTGTGGTCCCTTCCAACCCTGACTGATTCTATGATTCTGTTTGCTTGGGTTTTGTTCCATTTTGGTTTTATAGCTGACAGTGAGATAGGAGAAATGCTCCACTTTGCTTCACTATGTTTTATTCTAAGAGGTCAAGGGCCTGAATTTGCCCTCAGACATGTTTGTTTTTCATAGCTGCCTTTCGCTGCTTTGAAGGGCAAGCAAAGTCTTCATAATAAAAAAAAGTCTTTTTTTCTTGCTCAGATTTTCAGAGACNTTTATATAATAGTTATTTATTTATATATAAAATGCTGCATGGGCTCCTAGCCAGGGTCCTATTTGATGGAATTAAAACAGTAGCTCTATAGGAAGGGTGAATAGGGTACTTGGGGAAGAAATAGAATCATAGAATAGAATCAGTCAGGATTTAAAGGGACCACAAGGATCATCCAGTTCTAGGCCCCCTGCCATGCTCAGGGACACCCTACCCTAGATTAAGCTGGCCATAGCCTCATCCAGCCTGGCTGCAAACACCTCCAGGGATGCGGCCACAACCACCTCCCTGGGCAACCCATTCCAGGCTCTCACCACTCTCATGCTCAACAACTTCCTCCTCACATCCAATCTCAATTTCCCCACCTCCAGCTTTGTTCCATTCCTCCTAGTCCTGTCACTACCTTAGAGCCTAAAAAGTCCCTCCTCAGATTTTCTGTAGGTCCCCTTCAGATCCTGGAAGGCCACAAGAAGGTCACCTGGGAGCCTCCTCTTCTCCAAACTGCACAGCCCCAACTCTTTCAGTCTGTCCTCACAGCAGAGGTGCTGCAGCCCTCTGAGCATCCTCGTGGCCCTTCTCTGGACACACTCCAGCATGTCCACCTCCCTCTTGTAATAGTGGCTCCAAACTGGACACAGTTCTCTTCTTATACAAGGCAGTGAATGTGCTGATCCCTGAGCATGTACCTGCCCACTGCAGTCAAGGCATGACCCAGGGGCAGAGGGTGTGTGTGTGGCAATTCAGTACTGGCTTTGCAACACCACTGAGAGCTTGACTCGTGGTCAGTAACACCCTTGAGGTCCTTCAAGAATTTCAATCTACATTTCTTCAAATCCTGTCACAAGGCAGTGAGGCAGAGTCCCATGGTGTACGTGCTGGTGTTATAGCTGGGACTTTAAAAAAGCACCAAGGAAAAGGCCATGTAAAATGATCTGGAGGCTTTTGTTGATTTTCAATGTGAAGTGCATTTTTTTCCTCTGCCACAATTCTGTGTGTATTTACTGATCTTGTTTTCCATCCTTTCTCAAAGGTGTAAGCCTTATCAGAACACCTGCTGCTGTTGTACAGCTCTTTCCTCAGTAGTGGGGCCACCCTCACAATGCTTCTGTGTGATGTTCTACACCTTGAGTAAGAAGGTGATCTTTACTCCAGGTCTTTAAAGAAAGTAAAATTAAAGAAAATAGACTTTTTAGCTGTGCTGACATATGCCAATCTCAAGGACTATATTGCCATCATCCCTGTATTTAGCAGTTTCATAGAATCATAGAATGATTTAGGTTGGAAGAGACCTCAAAGATCATCCAGTTCCAACCCCCCTGTGCCATAGGCAGGGACACCTCCCACTAGAACAGGTCGCCCAAGGCCTCATCAAGCCTGGCCTCGAACACCTCCAGGGAGGGAGCAGCCACAACCTCCCTGGGCAACCTGTGCCGGTGTCTCACCACCCTCATGGTGAAGAACTTCCTCCTAACATCCCGTTTCAATCTCCCCTCTGCCAGTTTTAACCCATTCCCCCTCCTCCTGTCATTACAAGACCTTGTGAATAGTCCCTCCCCAGCCCTCCTGTAGGCCCCCTTCAGATACTGGAAGGCTACTAGAAGGTCTCCTCAAAGCCTTCTCTTCTCCACGCTGCAGAGCCCCAACTCTCTCAGCCTGTCCTCATAGCAGAGGTGCTCCAGTCCTCTGAGCATCTTCGTGGCCCTCCTCTGGACTCTCTCCAACAGTTCCATGTCCTTCCTGTGCTGGGGGCTCCAGAGCTGCACACAGTACTCCAGGTGGGGTGTGACCCCTCCAGGTGGGGTTTGAGCAGTAACAGGATTTCTTCTTTGCTTTTCATCATGAGGACTTGCTTGGGATTGCGCAAGACAGACAAAGGTGTCTAAAAATGATATTGTGGCAGCTATGTCACTTGAGGATATCTCTCTCTTTGATCATGTGTTTGCCACAAAGAGATGTGTGAGGCCACGCTGTAGGTGTCCCTTATTGTTGTGAAATTCAAAAACCTGTGTCCTGAAATAGTCTATGACTCACCTGTATCTGCAGCGCTTGCCCTTGTGGCAACAGGATTTTATTATTTTAATGCCCTTCTAACACAGCTGCCAGCAATTCTTCTTCAGAGCTTCTCATCTGTTCCAAATGCAGCTGCCTGCCTCCTGGCTGAAGTCAGCAGCTATGCCTGTTTTGCTGTCACACTGACAGATTGCCTTTAAGTTCTCCCTTTAGGTTTTTTTTTTCCCAGACCTGAATGGATATGCTACTTGCCTTTGTTTTCCTCTGAGCCTTGTACCTTGAGATTTGCATTCTAGCAATGCCAGAAGCAGCAGATATCCTGAAGCTCCATTTTAGCACGGGAAAACTATTTGTTCTTCTGTTGCTTCCAGGAAATTAATTTCCCTTCAGCAACAATCTCAGCGTATCCTTTCCACTCCTTGCCTTGCACTCCATTTCTCTCCTCCATTTCTGACATTGAGCATGGCTGCATAAAGCCCTGCTGAATGCAGATAGACTTTAGATGTAACACCTGTGTTTGGTTCACCCCCAAGCATTTGGCAGAGAGGAACTTTTAAAAATGCAGTCATTACATTTCATAATGGCAGTCTTAAGAACTTCAGGACAAGAATGGGGGGGCAACCAGGACTGTTGGTTTAGAAGACAGGGCCAGGAGAGTCAGCTTTGACTTGCTGGATCTGAGCAAAGCCTTTGACACTATCCCGCACCACATCCTGGTCTCCAAGCTGGTAACACATGGGTTTGATGGGTGGAGCACCAGATAGATAAAGAACTGGCTTGATGGCCACAGCCAAAGAGTGGCTGTCAATGGCTCCATGTCCAAGTGAAGACCAGTGACAAGTGGAGTCCCTCAGGGATCAGTCCTGGGACCAGTCTTGTTCAACATCTTTGTGGGTGACATGGACAAAGGCATTGAGTGCAGCCTCAGCACTCAACAAGTGGTTCAACAAGGAGGTTCAACAAGGCCAAGTGCAAGGTCCTGCAGCTGGGTCGAGGCAATCCCAAGCACAAATGCAGGCTGGGCAGAGACTGTCTGGAGAGTAGCCCTGAGGAGAGGGACTTGAGGGTGCTGGTGGAGAAGAAGCTGAACATGAGGCAGCAGTGTGCACTTGCAGCCCAGAAAGCCAAGCAGAGCCTGGGCTGCATCAGGAGAAGTGTGGCCAGAAGGGTGAGGGAGATGATTCTCCCCCTCTACTCCACCCTGGTGAGACCCCACCTGGAGTACTGCATCCAGTTCTGGAGCCCCTGGGACAAGAGGGATGTGGAGATGCTGGAGTGTGTCCAGAGAAGAGCCACGAGGATGCTGTGAGGGCTGCAGCACCTCTGCTATGAGGACAGACTGAAAGAGTTGGGGCTGTTCAGTGTGGAGAAGAGGAGGCTCCCAGGTGACCTTCTTGTGGCCTTCCAGTATCTGAAGTGGCCTACAGAAAAGCTGGGGAGGGACTTTTTAGGGTCTCAGGTAGTGACAGGACCCAGGGGAAATGGAGCAAAGCTGGAGGTAGTGAGATTGAGATTGGATGTGAGGAGGAAGTTGTTCAGCATGAGAGTGGTGAGAGCCTGGGTTGCCCAGGGAGGTGGTTGGGGCCACATTGCTGGAGGTGTTTGCAGCCAGGCTGGATGAGGCTGTGGGCAGGCTGATCTAGGGTAGGGTGTCCCTGGGCATGGCAGGGGGGTTGGAACTAGATGATCCTTGTGGTCCCTTCCAACCCTGACTGATTCTATGATTCTAAGTGTTCCATCAGGCAAAGTCCAAATGTGATAACAGCTGAGGACATTAGCCTGTGAAGTGAGTGAATTCTGAAAGTGTTTTGTTCTGAGAAAGACTTGAGGTCATTTTAGACCATGTAGCTCTCCTGGAGAAGCAAAGTACTCTCCTACTATGTGGGCTGAGTGATGAGGTAACAGCCTGAGGTCTGTTTTAAAGAGGAGTCTGAAAATTCTTAGAGAAGTTAAGAATTCTGATTCAATTCATATTATCCTTGACTGTTGAGTAGATGACAGGTGGCAGACACTGTGATTGATGCCCATTAACTTCTCTCACCATGTAAAGTGGGTACCAGAAGTGCCCACTGCCTTTCATGCCTGCTTTGCTTCCTGAATTCAGTTCTGTTCATGCACACTCCTGCTGAAGCTTGGATGTGCCTCAGGCTCCTCAGTACCTGTGTGAGCATATGAATGCAGTAAAGCATTTCAATAGGCTTCAGATCCCAGTGTAAAAAAAATGGAATGTTGAATGGCAAATTTGGGAATTTGGAGGTAAACCCCTGAAATGAATTGCCTTTGGGGAGGTTGGCATCACCATATGGGCTTGCCTGGGAGCTACCAGTCTCATATCTGCTAGATGCTCATGTCCTGCAGAGTGGGAGCTTAGTTCACACCTAATTAAAATCCTGGCTTTAATCCCAGTGAAGATGGGCCAGAACAGTTTTCTTATTCCCTTTCTGCCCTTTCTTAGTGTCTGTGCCACATTTCTGTTTCATTAGCTCTCACAGGGGCCCTTCAGAGGCAGAGCAGGCATGTGGTGATTGCAGAAGCCCAGGCATGCATTTTAGCTGTAATGTTTCCAACTGTGCAGGACTGTTTCTTGCTTCTTAGTTCCACTGCAGGAGTTTCTCCACTCCATTTTCTCTTTTCAAAGAGGAGGAGCAAACTGAATCATAGAATCAGGCAGGGTTGGAAGGGATCATCCAGTTCCAACCCTCCTGCCATGGGCAGGGACACCCTACCCTAGATCAGCCTGGCCACAGCCTCAGCCAGCCTGGCCTTAACTCCAGGGAAGTGGCCCCAACCACCCCTCTGGGCAACCCATTCCAGGCTCTCACCACTCTCATGCTCAACAACTTCCTCCTCACATCCAACCTGAATCTCCCCACCTCCAGGTTTGCTCCATTCCCCCTAGTCCTGGCACTACCTGACAGCCTAAAAGTCCCTCCTCAGCTTTTCTGTAGGCTCCCTTCAGATCCTGGAAGGCCACAAGAAGGTCACCTGGGAACCTCCTCTTCTCCACACTGAACAGCCCCAACTCTTTCAGTCTGTACTCATTGGAGATGTGCTACAGTCCTCTGAGCATCCTCCTGGCCCTTCTCTGGACATGATCCAGCATGTCCACATCCCTCTTGTCCCAGGAGCTCCAGAACTGGATGCAGTACTCCAGGTGGGGTCTCACCAGGGCGGCGTAGAGGGGTTGAATCATCTCCCTCCACCTGCTGGCCACACTTCCCCTGATGCAGCCCAGGATCTGTCCTCATAGGAGAGGTGCTTCAGCCCTCTGATCATCCTTGTGGCCCTGCTTGATGCACAACTGAAAGCTGCTTGCTGTGGTGGTGAAACCATACTCATTGAAAGGACCTTACCAGGTTGAGGGACTGACCACACTTTGAGCACGTTGCCTGTTTCTTAGAGCTGCGAGTGACCTTCTGAGGGGTGACATATTTACAAAAGTAGCTCTCCATCTCTTTTGCCACAAGCACAGACGTGCTGAAAATAGAATACCCCAGAGAGGAAAAGTGAGAGACAGTGATTGCAACTGCTCAGAGCCACCTCACGCTGTACATGGAAAGTATAAAACCAAAATGTATGCTCAGCTGCTGGGACCAGCTGGTACATTCATTATAGTAATTGCTACCATTAGTGTGCTATTAATATTTCTCTTACAAATCTGTAAGAGAAATCAAATGAAAATGCAAAGTCTGCTCCATCTGCAACCATTTAGGGTTCTTTGGGGGTCAAGTCACACAAGCAACAATTTCTAGCAATGCTGCCGTCCTCTGAGGGAGCTGTTCTGAGGAGAAGCTTTGTTTCTCCCAGGCACTTAGGACCTAATTTTGTGCTGGAGGAGAAAAGCAGCATGGAAATTTCAAGGGGCATAGGTGTAGCTGTTACCCTGTTGCAGCAAAAGCCTATCACCTTGTGTGTTGGTTTGAACTAATTGGAGGATTTGAGTGAGAAATTGTACTATTGGCTGAGAGAGGAAAACAGTTGATGCTACTCCACTCAGAGTTCTACTGAGAAAGGAAAAAAAATGTTTAAAGAGTTGTAACCCAAATATAGGTAAGTCAGACAGTTTCAGACCTCTCTGGGCTGTGGCTGCCTCTTGCATGGCTCCTTTTCCCTGCCTTGTGTAGCTGATTCTCAATAATTCCACTAACTTCTTTCCTACTGCTAACCCCCCTGGCCCATCTACCTTCGCCTA
>VWZI01002203.1:18271-70249 GCA_013396835.1 Psilopogon haemacephalus
CAACAAGCAGCAGGGAGACTTCTGGGCCTGTTCAGCCTTTGGTGCAGCTTTGCACAACTTGCAGACCCTGCTGACAGCAAATGCAGCCTTTTACCAAACAGGCCACACGTGCCTGGGTCTGAATAGGTGTGGTGGTTTGGCAGTTACCTGCCCCCCCCCCACCAATGTATAACAGAAATTTACAAATATATACAATGAAAAGGTAATACAGAAACACCACAGCCCTCCCAGAGACCCAAATCCCCAAGAGGGGTTTCTAACCACCCCTACCACCTTTCCTCCCTTCCCCAATCTTATCTCACCACCTGTTGATGCTGCAGATAAGCTGAGGTAGATCAGCCAGGGGGATTAGTAGTAGGAAAGAAATTAGTAGAATTATTAATAATCAGCTACAGAAGACAGAAATAAAGGAGCCATGCAAGGAGTAGCTATAGCCCAGCAAGGTCTGAAACCATCTGTACTATCTATGTTTGGGTTACACTCTTAAAACAATTTTTTTTTCCTTTCTCAGTAAAGCTCTGGCTGAAGTGCCATACTGTGTTTTCCTCTCTCAGCCAATAGTACAATTTCTCACTCAAATTCTCCAATTAGTTCAAACCAGCACAATAGGTGACTCAGGCTTTGCTAAACCACCCTCGGGCGCTGGTACTGGTACGGATTTGAGGCAGTGTCATAATGGCAGCTGTAAGGAGCTTCTTTATCAGCTCTTCATCATCAGTGTTTTCCTAGAGCAGCTTTATTGTCAGCCAAGAGTTGGCCCTATAATGTAGGTTGTTGTGTTTTGGTTTATTTTATTTTTTTCTTTCCTGTCCCCTATTTTTCTTCATTTACTTAAAGAGATTCTCATCTATGAAAGTGCTGTTGAGTCAGCATCTTTGGGCTCCAGAGTGCTAAGGCTTTTCATAACGAGCAGCTTGAAAAACTGGTTTAATTTCAATTTTCTTTTTCTCATTAACTATGAGAATGGAGAATGTTGCAGATCTAAATGACACATTCATCCAAATGATGAACACTGTCGCTGAGAAAAGGCCAATTTGTCTATTTCATCTCACGAGAAGTGCAAAGTGCTGGGAGAAGTTGCTACTGATGTGTTGTGGTCTGATCTGCTTTTCACTCCTGTGGTGAAAAGTGATTAATCAGGAGTGTATTTGTGGTAAAATTAAATTATTTAGTGATCAGTGAATGACTCAAGACCATATTAGTACTGTCTCTGCAAAAGAATTAATATGCTAATGCTTCACACGTGACTATAATGGGTACTGCCTCATGGAGAATCATAGAATAGTTTAGGCTGGAAGGGACCTCAAAGCTCATCCAGTTCCAATCCCCCTGTGCCATAGGCAGGGACACCTCCCACTAGAACAGGTCACACAAGGCCTCATCCAGCCTGGCCTTGAAAACCTTCAGGGAGGGAGCAGCCACAACCTCCCTGGGCAACCTCTGCCAGTGTCTCACCACCCTCACTGTAAATAACTTATTCCTAACATCCCATTTAAATCTCCCCTCTGCCAGTTTAAACCCATTCCCCCTCTGTGGGTACAATTACCACTGCCTAATGAATGCTTCCTCTGAAACCTGCTGGACCTCTTATGTGTCTATTCAACCTTACTGCTTGTTTTTGCAGCACTTGGAGACTCTTGTGAGATTCAGACTGAAGTCTCAGCACCTGTGATTTCTTAATCTAATTCATTTATGAGGAAAATGCTTCCAGCACTGCCTGTGGTAGAGAAAAATGTGAAAACTGGAATCCTAAAGATAAAGATCCAAGAAGAGGTTCAAAATAGCCTCAAGCAATATGTGGGAAAAGTATGACCTTTTTTTTTTTTTAAGGCAGTGCTGGAGCAGCATTGATATAATTTCTGGATGCATGGGATCCTTGGTGGAGATGCAGAATCATAGACTCATAGAATCAGTCAGGGTTGGAAGGGACCACAAAGATCATCTAGTTCCAATCCCCCTGCCATGCCCAGGGACACCCTACCCTAGATCAGCCTGGACAGAGCCTCATCCAGCCTGGCTGCAAACACCTCCAGGGATGGGGCCTCAACCACCTCCCTGGGCAACCCATTCCAGGCTCTCACCACTCTCATGGTGAAGAACTTCCTCCTCACATCCAGTCTGAATCTACCCACCTCCAGCTTTGCCCAGGTGCTTTTCTCAGGGCTTCCCCAACTCTTCTGGAAAAGGATGCCACTTCTGCATGGTAGGAACAAAGTCCTGAAAAGACTGTGGTTAAGCACAGCAATAAGACAGGATGGACTTAGAATTGTAGAATCAGTCAGGGTTGGAATGGACCACAAGGATCATCGAGTTCCAACTCCTCTGCCATGCCCAGGGACACCCTACCGTAGATCAGGCTGCCCACAGCCTCATCCAGCCTGGCTGCAAACACCTCTAGGGAACTGGCCCCAACCATCCCCCTGGGCAACCAATTCCAGGGGTTCCAGAAAAAAAAAAACCAAACCAAAATTTCATCCAAAACCCCTAAATCCTTTCACTTCTTTCTTCAAGCCAAAAAGGGTTCTCGTGTTTGGATTTTGCCCACGCGATCCATGGCAGAAAAGTACTGAGATCATATTTCATGCAAGTTAGATTCTTAATAGTGGCAGGGACCAACCCAGTCCTCAGTGAACAAAATGGATTAAAAACTTGCTGGAGGTCAGTGTTAGGCATTGGCTGAGCCACGAGGCAAATCCAGATGTCAAGAGGCTGGAGGGCAGGTTAAATATTCTCTTGCTTCCCTCACTTGCCTTTATATAACTGTATGAAAAGTTTCAGATCCTGTCCCCAAGGACAGATTCACCACATGGCTCCCAAATGCCTTATCTGACTTCATGGAGAGCAGTGGCAGAAGAAGTTTCCTATCCCTGAGGGGTGGTGCTGCAGGGCTACTGCAAAGCACTGAGCAGCAGTTAGTGTCATTTTATTTTTTTCCACTTCCCAAGCTGGTCAGTTCCTGCTCCAAGAGTGGCTCCTTGCAGAAGCAGCTGCTGGGCACCTCTCCTGGACCAAGAGGTGCCCATCCTCTGGTAGCAGTACTGTGGCAGTGCTGCTGTCTTGCTGAAGCCTGTGAGAGCACAGTTCTGCTTTCTGCACACCCTTCTAGCTGCCTGCAGGGCAACGGATAGGAAAGTTTGTTCTGGCAGTTACCTCCTTGGTTATTCTGGATTTCCCCTTCATCCTCATCTAGTATCAGCTTGTTCACCCTCCAGGCTTGGTGAGAGGGAACTTGTTTTCCCCACCAGCTTAACTGACTCTCATATAAATCTCAGGTGCCCTCCGAAGCAGAGCCAAGGCTGCGCTCTCAAAGTGAGCTCCAGCCCAGGACCAGCAAAGACCTGACCATAAAGTTTTCTCCCAGCCAAAAATCCATCACCTCAAGGAGAGGCAAAATTACAAAATTTGATGGGTATGGAACAAAAGAGCAGTTTATCCCAGAAGTGTTATATATAGCCCTGATAGAAGCAGCGAAGCTTGAGGGAGACCCTGGTTAATTCTTAGCAGCTCATGGTTAATACTGCATCTGTCTCAGTTTATGATGATTTACACAGAATTACAGAAATAATAGATCCAGCTCTCAGGTGATGTAAATCTCCACTGCTCGCTCCAGCTCAGTGAAGACCTGCTGGTCCCCATGGAAATTTGGAGTTTGATTTGCAGCTTTGTTGTTATACACAGTGTTCTCCCTGCTTCCACAGGGCTTACAGTGTACATATAGAGCCTTTGACACTGTCCTGCACCACATCCTGGTCTCCAAGTGGTGACACATGGGCTTGATGGGTGGAGCACCAGATGGATAAAGAACTGGCTTGATGGCTGCACCCAAAGAGTGACTATCAGTGGATCCATGTCCAAGTGGAGGCCCTCAGGGATCAGTCCTGGAATCAGTCTTGTTCAACATCTCCATGGGTGCCATGGGCAGAGGCATTGAGTGCAGCCTCAGCAAGTTTACTGATGACCCCAAGCTCTGTGGTGCAGCAGCCAGGCTGGAGGGTAGGGATGGCATCCAGAGGGACCTGCACAGGCTGCAGAGATGGGCACAAGTCAACAAGTCCAAGTGCAAGGTCCTGCAACTGGGTTGAGGCAATGCCAAGCACAAATACAGGCTGGGCAGTGAGTGGCTGGAGAGCAGCCCTGAGGAGAGGGACTTGAGGGTGCTGGTGGAGGAGAAGCTCAACATGAGGCAGCAGTGTGCACTTGCAGCCCAGAAAGCCAAGCAGAGCCTGGGCTGCATCAGGAGAAGTGTGGCCAGCAGGGCCAGGGAGGTGATTCTTCCTTTCTACTCTGCCCTGGTGTGACCCCACCTGGAGTACTGCATCCANTGACCCCGCCTGGAGTACTGCATCCAGTTGTAGAAACCCTGGGACAAGAAGGATGTGGAGATGCTGGAGTGTGTCCAGAGAAGGGCCCCAAGGATGCTCAGAGGGTTGCAGCACTTCTGCTGTGAGGACAGACTGAAAGAGTTGGGTCTGTTGAGTGTGGAGTAGAGGAGGCTCCCAGGTGACCTTCTTGTTGCTTTCCAGGATCTGAAGGGGGCCTACAGAAAAGCTGGGGAGGGACTTTTTAGGCTATCAGGGAGTGACAGGACTAGGGGGAATGGAGCAAAGCTGGAGGTGGGGAGATTGAGATTGGATGTGAGGAGGAAGTTGTTGAGCATGAGAGTGGTGAGAGCCTGGAATGGGTTGCCCAGGGGGGTGGTTGGGGCCATCTCCCTGGAGGTGTTTGCAGCCAGGCTGGATGAGGCTGTGGGCAGCCTGATCTAGGGTAGGGTGTCCCTGGGCATGGCAGGGCAGTTGGAACTGGATGATGCTTGTGGTCAACTCTGACCGATTTTATAATTCTGTGATTTCAAACAACACAGACCATGTTGATAAATCCATCTGGATGCAATTTTCTCTGCAGAAGCCTCTCTCACAAAAGGACAAGTACCTGGCCTTGCACTGCTAATGCAATCAAACCCACCAAAGAGGTCTTGCTGTGGTATTAGTTCTTAGAATTGCAGCTCTCCCAGCAAAAAAATGTAATTTGGTGTTTATGCCACCGCAGCAAATCCAATTCTATTAATTCCCAAGTTGCATTCCCTGAATGTGACAATACCCAGCAATTTGTCTTTATGAGTTCTGCTTCCTACTAATCTCTACATGCAGTGTCTTGTGATCTGAGAGATGCTGAACCAATCTGTTCATTAGCCAAATTATATTTGATGTGACCTCTGTTTCACTTTTGTCATTATCTTTTCATCCAACTTCTTCCTATGCTTTGTTGATCCCAGCTAGCAACCTGTAACTTGATTTTCAGGGCCCTCTGCTTCTGAAATGTGAAGGGACAGAGACAACAGCCAGAGAGCCAATGTTTGGTCTCCCTGAGGGGCAGGAGCCTGCCTTGGCAGAGGGACAGAGCAGCAAACAATCTTCCTGCAGGGATGTGCAGAGAGACTGCTGTGCTGGGCAGGCTATGGAAACTAAAGTTTAGGTTATCATTATGGCTGGGAGTAAAATGAGAGAAAATTCACTACTGTTCACACATTTGGCCTAAAGGAGAGAAAATTTAATGGTGTGACCTGCCAGCAATTTTTTCAAACCCATCATGCAGGTCTTAAATCCAGAGCCTGTGTGCTAGCAACCCTAGACAAAGAAACTGAAAAGCTTTGGGCTTGAAATCTGATTTAAATTTAAATCATAATTGATTTTTTTCCCCCCTCATTTTGATTTTTTTTATGAACAGATGGGCTATAGCTAGCAGTTGCCCTTGAGGACTCTTTAAAAAGATAGCTCTGTGGTCTGTTTCCCTGAAGATTGATACAGCTGCTATTTCTTCAGCTATCTCTGAATCATCCTCAATTACTATATGTCTTTATAAAATAATTATAGGTTTCATCCAGGAACTGAGCCCAGCTCTGTATTTTTCATAAAACATGCAGGGCTGGTTAGCAAAAGAGATGATTTTACCCCACCAAGTTTTCAATTATTTAGCTTTGAACTCTTATTCTCTTATTCAATGTTTTGCTACCATGCAGGAGCTATGTTCCCATGGAACTGAAATAGAAAAGATTTTGGCTGCTCTATCCATCTCTTTACACTTACTAATCTGTCTGCCAGAGTAAATCACACACAGAATGAACTTGGGAGAGTTATTAGTTCAGATGAAGCTGTTCAGACTTAAACCAATAAATAAATGATGATCTTGCCCTGGAACATCTTGGCTTGTGCAGAAGCCCATCCACTCTTTCTCTTTCCATGTCCATGGACAATGGGCAAATACTTAGCAGGGGAAAAAATAAATCAGTTCTAAGTGCAAGATGAGAACGGACTGAACTGGGTGGGAGCCACAGGGAATTGTTATCTGCTCATGCGAATCTCAGAATCATAGAATGGTTTAGGTTGGAAGAGACCTCAAAGATCATCCAGTTCCAGTCCCCCTGTGCCATAGGCAGGGACACCTCCCACTAGAACAGGTCGCTCAAGGCCTCATCCAGCCTGGCCTTGAACACCTCTAGGGAGGGAGCAGCCACAACCTCCCTGAGCAACCTGTGTCAGTGTCTCATCACTCTCACTGTGAAGAACTTCCTCCTAACATCCCGTTTAAATCTCCCCTCTGCCAGTTTAAGCCCATTTCCCCTCGTCCTGTCATTACAAGACCTTGTGAATAGTCCCTCCCCAGCCCTCCTGTAGGCCACCTTCAGATACTGGAAGGCTACTAGAAGGTCTCCTCAAAGCCTTCTCTTCTCCACGCTACAGAGCCCCAACTCTCTCAGCCTGTCCTCATAGCAGAGCTGCTGCAGCCCTCTGAGCATCTTCATGGCCTCCTCTGGACTCTCTCCAACAGTTCTATGTCCTTCTCGTGTTGGGGGCTCCAGAACTGCACACAGTACTGCAGGTGGGGTCTGAGGAGAGCAGAGTAAAGGGGCAGAATCCCCTCCCTTGCCCTGCTGGCCACAGCTGCTCTTGCTGCAGCCCAGCACACAGTTGCTGTCTGGGCTGCACTCACACTGCAGATTCATGTTGTGTACGCACTGCTATGGCAGACTGCATGCATTAATTTCTTGCCTGGGGGAATTTTCAGCATGTATGTCTCTGAAATGAAGTATAGAAGCAGTCTAAACCCTAGCTTGTCTTCAGTCCAGTGTGCTCAGTGACTGCTGCTGGAAATGACGAAGGATGTGGACAAGCTGGAGTGTATCCCGAGAAAGGCCACGAGGATGCTCAGAGGGCTGCAGCACCTCTGCTATGAGGACAGACTGAAAGAGTTGGGGCTGTTGCACCTGGAGAAGAGGAGGCTCCCAGGTGACCTTCTTGTGGCCTTCCAGTATCTGAAGGGGGCCTATAGAAAAGCTGGGGATGGACTTTTTACGGGGAATGGAGCAAAGCTGGAGGTGGGGATATTCAGATTGGATGTGAGGAGGAAGTTCTTCAGCATGAGAGTGGTGAGAGCCTGGAACAGGTTGCCCAGGGAGGTGGTTGGGGCCACATCCCTGGAGGTGTTTAAGGCCAGGCTGGATGAGGCTGTGGGCAGCCTGATCTAGGGTAGGGTGTCCCTGGGCATGGCAGGGGGACTTCAACGGAGACTTTCAAAACCTGCCTGGATGCATTCACTGATTCTATGGTTCTAAATATGGAAGCAGTCTATACTCTAGCTTGTCTTCAGTCCTGTGTGCCGAATGGCTGCTGCTGGAAGCAGTCTAAACCCTAGCTTGTCTTCAGTCCAGTGTGCTCAGTTGCCGCTGCTGGAATTTTGCAGAGCTTTCAAAAAGTTGCCTCTTTGAACTGGGTATGTTCTGGAATAACCTCTGAACTCTGGCATCTTCAGTGCTGGTGAACTACCTAAGTCAGCAGCCTGACTAAAACCACTGCATTCCCTTTGGTTTAACGAAGGAAGTTTCATTCTTTCACCACACAGCACAGTCTGTTATAAGTTGATTAGAGTGCAGCCTGTTATAAGTTGATTTGACTCTCATTTAGGGTATAAAATTTTGGATTAGACCTCTGTGCTCTGTTTTCTTCAAGCACTCTGCTGAAGATGCTTATTATGATGCAAGGGGGAGAAATTCTTCCTGCTCATGAGGGCTGAGACACATTCCTGTAATGGCAAACAGGATGTTTAGTACCTTGAGACTGAGTGGTCAGTAGGCACCTTAGTGACCTAGCCTTCTTTAAAATTTTAAAGATTTTAACTTACATTATGGTGGCTTACAAGTTCAACTTACTCTAATCTGGTTTAGATTTTTTTTCCCCCCATGTTTGTTATTTTGTCAGCACTCTTCATCCAGATAAAGGCACAGCTAGGGCAGACAAATATATCTGCCCTGCACCACACTTTGACTGCTCTGCATGTTTACACTGCAAAGGAAAGAGAGACCTAAGGCTAAAGTGACTTCAAAATCAGGTAATTGAACCTTGGACTGAGAGTCTCAGTCAGCTGAAACTGAGCTTTACATCCTCTTGTTAAATTGTTGTTTCCTAATTTGCTTCCTCACTTTAATGCTTGGAGATCTCTTGTTCTTCAGGGGCTACAGGTGCTCATAACACTACCTCAGTTCATTAATAGTTTCTTTTAAATAAAGGGGCAATAGATTGCTTCAGGGATGCAGCTGACCACAAGATAGCAAACGTAACCTGGGCATCTGTGGAAGTAAGTTTGTGATGCTGAAAACCCTGATATTTCCCAAGATAAATGTATTTAATCAATGCTGCTCTTGAGATTGCAGCTGGGACAGAAGCACACCTCCCCTTGTGTGTGCACAGAATTAATTTCCCACCCTGTTGTGCAAAGGAAATAATTTATAGGCAGTGACACAAATCATTGACTGGTATCTGTTAAAAGAGCCCAGAGTCTCCATTTTATGTTTGGACAACATATTTTTGTTTCATGCAAGCAGGCAGCACTGTTTGTACTACTTCATATTTTTTTACAACTATTGTACTGAAGAAGGAAAGTAGACTCTTCTCAGAGTAGGGACAATATGCACAAGGGCACTCTCTGTTTTACTACCACCCTAAACTCCCTCCAGTGGATAGTGAAGTTTTGTTAAGCAGGATGCCAACATGAAAGCCTGAAAATTTTGCAGTCTTCTGATTTACAGTTCAGTTAAAGGTTTGATTTTCAAAAGAAATCATGTTCACTGATTTTTCCAAATATTTTTCAAAACTTTCTTTTTCCTCTAAATATCCAGAGTTAGATCAAGTGGCAATTAATTTAAAATTGTATCAAAGAAACTTGGCACTTACTGGCATTAGGGGAGCATGGTATAATACATCTTGGCTACAAATTGGAACATAGAAGGTTTCACCTCAACACGAGGAGAAACTTCTTTACAGTGAGGCTGACATGGCACTGGCACAGGCTGCCCAGAGAGGTTGTGGAGTCTTCTTCTCTGGAGACTTTCAAAACCTGCCTGGATGCATTCCTGTGTGAACTACCTTAGGGGATCCTGCCTTGGCAGGTTGGACTTACCGATCTCTGGAGGTCCCTTCCAACCTCTAAAATTCTGTGATCTCCAGGCTGGCTGGTATAACTCTGCTCTTCTCTCCTACCTTGATCAGAATAGGCTGACCATAGAATAAATGTGCATCAGTATTTCTACCAACTCCAACAGACTTCTGGAAATAGCTATGCATTAACAATTATTTCTTTACACAACGCAATTGGCCTCTGAACCACAGCCTGCCCTAAAATATCTTACCTCAGTGTAATAATAATAATAATAATATGTTTAGGTCTGTTGAAGTGTCTGTACACAAAGTATAAGAAGAAAAGAAGAACTCTTCCCCTGCTGTTTGCACAGCAGGGAAACACAAAACCTCCAAGAGTCCTCTGTGAGGCTGAGTACTCTCAGCAGCAGTTAGCACCACAATGTGTTTTTTTTCTACAGACAGTTTTGTTTTCACAGAATGATTTTAAGTCAAATTTGCCATTCAGAAAAAAAACAAAACCCCCAAAACTATGCAATATGTTTCCTTTCAAGTGCTGCTCATTTGCTGTATGGCTGGCATGTTTTGTGCAACAAAAGCTCCTTGTCATCAAGCGGTAAGAAGTTAGCAGATAGAATGGAAGTACCAACGCCCACCATCTGCTTGTGTACCACTTCAGGTGCTGCATACCTTCATGTGCTTCATCTGTGACTCATTTCGAATTGACAGAAACACTCCATATCCTGCTACAATGTGTGGTGGGTTTTGGAGGGTTTTCACTGTCGTAGAGTGGTTTTGCTTCTGTTTTGTTTTTCCCCAGCCTGCTGATACAGAAACCTTTTGTCTGTAGTTTCTCTGACGGTATTTAGTCTATTAACTCCAACTCTCTCTTGTAGACTTCAGCCTCCTGTTCTCTGGGTTTATATTTTCATGTATTTTTAACCCTGTAACCTTTTGCCTGTAGTTTCTCTGGTTGTATTTAGTCTATTAACTCCAACTCTGTCTTGCAGACCCCCATGTCCTGTTCTCTGGGTTTATATTTTCATATATTTTGAACCCTGTAACCTTTTGCCTGTAGTGTCTCTGACTGTATTTAGTCTATTAACTCCAACTCTCTCTCGTAGACCCGAGCCTCCTGTTCTCTGGGATTATATATTCATGTATTTTTAACCCTGTAACCCTTTGTTTGTAGTTTGTCTGAATGTATTTAGTCTATTAACTCCCAACTCTGTCTTGTAGACCCCCATGCCCTGTTCTCTGGGTTTATATTTTCATGTATTTTTAACCCTGTAACCTTTTGCCTGTAGTTTCTCTGACTGTATTTAGTCTATTAACTCCAACTCTCTCTTGTAGACCCCCATGCCCTGTTCTCTGGGTTTATATTTTCATGTATTTTTAACCCTGTAACCTGTTGTCTGTAGTTTCTCTGGTTGTATTTAGTCTAGTGACTCCAACTCTGTCTTGTAGACTCCAGTGTCCTGTTCTCTGGGTTTATATTTTCACATATTTTCTAACCCTGTAAATTGCTTTCTCCTTTTCCACATCTGCTTTGCCACATCCATTTTCCAATGTTTTCTGAATTGGATGTATGTATCTTTCTGTTTCTTCTTGACTTAATTTCCTCCTTTGAGTCTTGGTTTTGCTTTGACATTTCTGCATAAAGGAAGAGTCTGATTGTTAGCTGGGTCTGCTCAAAAATGAAACTGGAAATCATGCAAAAAGACCTAGAAGAGAATATTTAACCCTTTAACTTGCTTTCTCCTTTTCCACATTTCCTTTGCCATATCAATTTTCCAATGTTTTCTGAATTGGATGTGCTTTTATTTCTCTTGCTCCTTGACTTAATTTCCTCCTTTGAGTCTTGGTTTTGCTTTGACACTTCTGTATAAAGGAAAAGTGAGATTGTTAACTGACTCTGCTTGAGAATTAAACTGGAAATCATGCCAAAAGGCCCAGAAGAGAATATTTAACCCTTCAACTTGCTTTCTCCTTTTCCACATCTCCTTTGCCACATCCATTTTCCAATTGGATGTGGTTTTATTTCTGTTTCTCCTTGACTTAATTTTCTTTTTTTGAGTCTTGGTTTTGCTTTGACGTTTCTGTATAAGAGAAGAGTGAGATTGTTAACTGGGTCTGCTGCAGAATGAAACTGGAAATCATGCCAAAAGGCCCAGGAAGAGAATTTCACTAGGTCTTTGAGTCAGTGTGTCTCAACACATCTATCTCATACTACAGTACAACACAGCACTGTCTGTAAATGGGCTGTTATATTACCACTGTCCTAATATGAAGGAACAAGGATCAATAAATAGTAAATGTCAGAGTGAGGAAATTGCTCAGCAGTTCCTTAGGAAGGGGCAGAGCCTTTTGCAAAGTGGATTCTCAAGGGCCTTGTAATGGTTTGGACTCCATGAGACAGGGAGCAGAGTCACACAGCAGGTGTAGCAGCAAAACTTGGTCTGTGCCAAATATGCAGGATGCACACAATTGCTTCTTTATGGCTACTAGAGGTACAACAGGTGTGTATAGTACACGTAAATGGAACATACCTAAACACAGTTGCATTCTCTGGGAAAAGAGCTGCCAGTGCGGGTGGAGTTGACTTGGAGTGAATGCAGAAAATCAGGTATTTTGTTTTCATCTCCACTCCCATTTTGTACTATGTCCTCCCCACCCACCCCCCGCAAGGCTTTTTTTCTACTTCTTCCCCATCTCAAGCTTCTTTCTTATCTTCTAGCCAAAGTGTGCTGTCCCTCAGAGATTAACTGTGCTGCTATCCAGAGGCAGGTGGGGCAACACTGCAGAAACAGTAAAAATCCCTTCCTGAAAGACCTGAACCTTGATCTTTCTTGGAGAATCTTAACAGATTCTTTAAATTCAAGAAAATGAGATAGATCTCATGGGTAAGGATGAAAGGTAAACTGTGACACTGCCACATCATCCATGCAGGAAGGAGAATGATTAGTGGTACCAGCAGCAAGGCAGTCACAGACTCTGACATCTGACATCTTGAGCTGTCTCATGCCCTTTTTCCAACACCCTTCCCCCCTCACCCCAATTCAGACCTGTGACTAAACATCTACCACAAAAGTATTTATTGTTTCTAAGTGAATACCTCCTATCTTCTATCCATGCACATCCTGTGCCTTGTTTCACATGTCCTGAATCTAAACATTCACTGAAGGAATGCTGTGTTGATCTCACAGTCCCCTTTTGGTTTAGTCATAAATAATGCATTTTGTGTGAATCTGGAATCCTGTTTGCTCTCAGCCAGTTTGGCTTTCTAACTTGCTGCTCCTGAAGGGGCCTTGAAGGACCAACATTGCAAACCAATGTTATCATCCAGAGCTGAAAACTGTGTTTGGTACATGGATGAGCTGGACACAGGAACCTGGCTGACCACACAGCTGCAAGGATAGAAGGGAAAATGTGGTACCAAGGCATGCAAGGTGCAGCAGGATTTGGTTTAAAAGGAAAGCATGCAACTGTCATTGATAAGGGCATATGAAGAAATTCCAAGCAGCTCTCCTATATGAGGACAGACTGAAAGAGTTGGGGCTGTGCAGTCTGGAGAAGAGGAAGGCTCCCAGGTGACCTTCTTGTGGCCTTCCAGTATCTGAAGGGGGCTACAAAAGAGTTGGGGAGGGACTTTTTAGGCTATCAGATAGTGACAGGACATAAGGGAATGGAGCAAAGCTGGAGGTGGGGAGATTGAGATTGGATGTGAGGAGGAAGTTGTTGAGCATGAGAGTGGTGAGAGCCTGGAATGGGTTGCCCAGGGGGATGGTTGGGGCCATCTCCCTGGAGATGTTTGCAGCCAGGCTGGCAGAGGCTGTGTCCAGGCTGATCTAGGGTAGGGTGTCCCTGTGCATGGCAGGGATAATCCTTGTGGTGCCTTCCAACCCTGACTGATTCTGTGATTCTAAGTAGGAATTCCTAAGTTGGAGAGAGAAGAATACCTAGATAGAATAGCACCTAAAGCATGTGAAAAGTGTCTGAGGGGCCAGAAGACTGTTTTATGGAAAGCAAAAGGAAGAAGATAGATTGCATGTGGTCATCTCCCTGTCTGAAAATCTGCACAGGGTCAGAGAATTTTATACCCATGTAATTTTTATACAATATTCACTGCAGAGATGTAAATTATTTGCTTTGTCTTCCTTTGTTTTTAATCCCTTTCTCAAAATTACATAAGAAATTCTGCTTTACCTTATCTTCTGCCATGCAAGGAAAGTCACTTTGAAGAATTTAATTTTTTTTAAGCAGAAGTCTTATTTTATTGCATTCTTTGTGTTGTTTTTTTTTTCCCCCAGAGTTCTTTGAAGGTATGAGTATGTGTTTTGCTCAGTAATTAATTGGTGCTTAAATACTTGTCATTTTATGTCTAGAATGGGAATTTGAAAAGCTTATCTTCCTGCCTGGCTGCCAGGAAATATATTTTGCAAGCAATAGTTCCTCCAACTCCTTTTATTTATTTTCTTACAGCAAAATAATAAACAATACTTTGATTTGTACTTGCTGGCAAGGGGACTCTGCTCAAACGACTGAAGTTAACGAGGAAAATGTGCTCAGGGTCTGCCAGATGCAGCTGATAAGAGCTCTCACAGGAGAACTGTTAATAATTCAGCACTGAGTTCTTCCCCTCTGCATGAAAAGTGTTGTGCTCAGGGCTGCAACACAACAGGGTCTAGGCTGATGCAGTTGCCCTCCCCTTGGAGGTGGTGGGACCTTGCCTTCATCGTGCCAGAACCCTTCAGGTGTTGCCTTTTCAAGGGGCTGGTAAATATGTAGCCAGATAGGACCATTGGGAGTGCTTGGGTGTGGGTGTGAGACAGAAGCCAGCCTGACCTTGGCTCTCATGGGTTGAGGAAGGCAGCCTGGCACAGGCCTCTGGTTTCCCATAACATAGCAGCTGCCTCTCATAGGGGTGAGATAGAGAAACATCTGGGTTAGAGAATAACAAGTTGTCATTAATATTAATGAATGGGATTGTGCTTAATTATACCAACCAATTAGTATGCTTCTGGTTAGGATGGACAGCATCCTGCAGAACTCATGTTACCAATCAGAACTGGGCATGTTGTCTTAGCTGATAACCTAAACACTATAAAAGGATCATCCTGTCATCAATATAGTTGAACAATACTTCAATCACATTGATTCAGCAGTATTGAATCCATGCTCCTTTGTGATAGTTGGGGTTCCTCTGCAAGTGAATGCAGGAGAGTTCTGCCAAAGATGGGCATGAAGGACGATTGGGAGTCTCCCTCTGCAAGCAAATGCAGGAGAGTTCTGCCAAAGATGGGCATGAACGGGTTGCCCAGGGAGGTTGTGGCTGCTCCCTCCCTGGAGGTGTTCAAGGCCAGGCTGGATGAGGAGTCCTGATCTAGTGGGAGGTGTCCCTGCCTATGGTGGGTGGTTGGAACTGGATGATCTTTGAGGTCTCTTCCAACCTAAACCATTCTATGATTCTATGAAGTGGTGGTGGGAAGGTGTCCTAGAGGTGGTCTCTGGGCTGCACGGTGAGCCCAGAGACCCAAAGGCTGTAGGCAGGGAGCGCCCAGATGGCCTCATGGGGAGCTTCTAGAAGCTGCCCTAGCATTCTCCAGGAGAAGCTGGGAGCTGCTTAGCAAGTGTCTGTTAAACTCTGACAGCCAAATCACTGAGATCCTGAGCAACAGTAACCTGAGACGTTTTAAAAGAATACTCTAAAAGATAATAATAATAAAAAAAGGAAGGTCTTTTTATGCTGCTTATTGAATGTAGTGTCTCACATTTAGCTTATGCTGGACTATTTGGCTACAGGTTCAGTCCTTTATGGAGGTAAAGTGGAAACATGGTGTGGTGAAATCGATAACGTTAATAGCTCTCGTGGACAGAAATTCTCAGCCAGCTGCTTCACTTAATTTAGTGTATCTGTACACGTGAAATTATTACCAGGAGCATTGGATTGCAATTCAGGGGAGCACTGAGCAGACAATGCACTCTCATCCTCTCCTTGTACTGGCAAATGGGGAGGACTGGGAAAGTGCTTGGCACATGATGCCCAGAACGCAATTTATATGTACCGTAGATGGATGCTTCAGTGAAGATCAACAGATCAATTCCCAGCTTATCCAGAAGCTTTCTGTTTAGCTCTAGGCAACCTAACCAGTCTGGCCCTTGCCTCAGTTTATCACCTCTAATGTGAATGCGGCATTTTATGGCGTTAGAAAGATGATGTAAAGCAGTCACATTGCAAACACTGTCGTATATTGGCCACGAGTGCAGATGATTGCAGTAAGTCAAGCTAATAAGCTGCATAAATTGGAAAGGAAAATCAGGTGCTCCCATTGCAGGCTCAAATATATTTAACCCCTTCTATCAGAAAGAGCAGAACAAGAGCTGGGGAAGGACTTTTTAGGCTAATTAAATACCAGCCTGTCATTTGCAGTTAATTTGACTCAGTCTGACAGTCCTGGCTGTTCAGTTTGGAGAAGTGGAGGCTCCCAGATGACCTTCTTGTGGCCTTCCAGTATCTGAAGGGGGCATACAGAAAAGCTGGGGAGGGACTTTTTAGGCTATCAGATAGTGACAGGACATAGGGGAATGGAGCAAAGGTGGAGGTGGGGAGAGTCAGATTGGATGTGAGGAGGAAGTTGTTCAGCATGAGAGTGGTGAGAGCCTGGAATGGGTTGCCCAGGAGGGTGGTTGGGGCCACATTGCTGGAGATGTTTGCAGCCAGGCTGGCAGAGGCTGTGGGCAGGCTGATCTAGGGTAGGGTGTCCCTGGGCATGGCAGGGGGTTTGGAACTAGATGATCCTTGTGGTGCCTTCCAACCCTGATTGATTCTATGATTCTATGACAATTTAAATACTTACTCCTGCTCCTTTGGAGAAGTTTTTCTAGCTAGAGCATTTTAAAGCAAGCAAACAAAAACAAGAACTATTTAATCTTAAATGTCATCTCAAGACTCTTAAAGAGTGTAGGATATGTCCTAGTTATAAAAGTGCTCAGCAATTCTAAAGCTAGTTTCCTGTTTTTATAGCTGTTTGACACCAAACAAAACCATTCAAATCTTTTTTTCTTCCTTGTACAGTGAACTCAACCTCATTTGAATTTATTGCCACTCTGTGCTAAAATGCAATGGAACATTAATTCTTCCATGTTAATTCTTTTGAAATCTGTGGCTTTTTTTTTTCTTTTTTAATAAAATGAATTCCTTGAGTAATGATGTTTGATGGAAGAAGAAATCTAGAGGGTATGAAATGAGAAGGTCATTATCATGATGTTCCAAATGAGCACCTATGGCAAAGCATTCCTGGTTCTGCTTACAAGTTCTGCTGGGAGCATTTCAATTTTCTGGCTCATTGTCAGGTGAAGTTAACAGCCTTTAAGGGCAGATAAGTCATGTCTGAGTTTGAAACACCCATGAGCTGGAACCCTTCTCTGAGATGAGACAGCAGTTCGCTTGGTAATTGTTTAGCTCCCCAAAAATCTAAGCACAAACATTTAAAACCATATCCTCAGCGGGGACAGGAAGTTTTACACCTATCAGACAGAGGCATTGAGTGCAGCCTCAGCAAGTTTGCTGATGACCCCAAGCTGTGTGGTGCAGCAGCCAGGCTGGAAGGCAGGGATGGCATCCAGAGGGTTTATGTACATGACTACTACAAGTAATGTCTGTCTAGGTTCTGCCCTTTCCAGAACAGTTATGAAGGATGTACTTAGCTTCAGATTAATCCTGAGGTTTTGCAGTATTAAGAAGGGTTGCCTACTCACCGTGCTGCAAAGGCAAGGCTATTTAATATGAAGAAACAGTATGAGGTTTATCCTTTCAGCAGGCTAAGACATGCTACTGTTTACTAACAGCTTATGAGAATTTCAGTGTGGCTCTCCCAGCCTTGAGTTGGAAGAGCCTGCTTTTGTCCTGAAAGCACACCTCAAGGTCCTCTGCCTCTATACCTGTCTTATAGCAGAGAGACATCTATTTTGGGTGAGCAAGTCTTTGAAAATATGTCCTTTTTTGAAATCTATTTGGTGTTCTAACTGCCTTGAGTGACATGTAAATAGTGTGAATGGATCAGAGTAGTTCAGAAAGCTTCAGTGCAAGAGATGAGAGCAAAATTACACTGTGAAATCTGCTTTAATAATAACCTTCAAAGGGAAAAGAAACCTTTAAAAGCAAAGCCCTATGTGAAATGGCATGCTGAAATGGGATAGAATTACCCACTTTTGTATTTTAGGACTATCACAGGAAGATTCACCCTTCATGAACAATCGTTTTAGGTATTAAGATGTAAGAATCTATTGTTGGGGGGCAGTAAAAAAGTCTGGAGGGAATATTATAGCAGAATCCAACTTCTAGGAGTCCCACTGGATTTAGATGAGTGCTCAATGGGGCAGCAATTGTAAAGCTGACAGCAGCCCTGGTGATTGTACTTTTTTTTAACTCAAGTTTCAGTGACTTTATGTACAGCAGTCACGTAAGTTAGTCTGTCTCCATGAGAGAGACTTTGTTTTTACCTTGGGTTTATTGCTTCCACTGGAGAATGAGAGCATTGGATATAGTCAGCAAAATATCTGGAGAGAGAGAGAGAGAGATGAGTGATGTTACAGGCTCTGCTATCAGACTGGTCTGAAAACATTTAGCAGATGTTGAAAGCAGGCCACCAGTGGCAACCACCAGGACAATGGCTTAGAAGATTTCATTTCTGGTACTGGCAAATGAGCTTCACAACTTTCACCCCTGAATAGTTAACATTGTCTCATACTTAACTTATTTTACAAGAATATGTAGATGTAGGTGTCAGCCTGATATTAATTGCAAAATATCTCTGATATTAGAATCTCAATGGAGCTAGGCAAGCTCAAACCAAAGTGACTGAAGTGAAAAATCCCTCTGGGTGGCAAGGGAACTCTATTCTGTTATTTCAGAACAGATTTCATTTCCGTGTGTTACCAAATTGGTATTTATGCTTCAGAGCCTCACAATAAAGAAACAGAGATGTACTTACTGGAATGAGAAAAAATGAAATGCAGTACAGAAAAGTGAGCTTTCAGGGAGAGATGGAGAGGATCAACCAGGTAAAGGCTGCAATAAATCTTTCATGTAGCAATTTGTGTCCTTCCCGGAGTTTCATCTCCAAATTGTTCACCTTTACCACAAAATTTCCTTGTTATAGTTGAAATTGGGATATAAAAAGCAATGCATTTATTACTTATGGGGGGGAAAAAAAGCTTTAACCTGGGCTTCTTTCTGCTTAAGCCACAAAGGCAAAGAACTTGGCACAAGCCTCATCCAAAGCCCACAAAAATGAGCAGAATTCTCTCTCTCATGTTTTGAGTAACTGAAGTGTTTATGGTTAAAATGACCACTTAGGGCTTTGATTTTGTTTCATTTGTGAGCATTTTCTGCTTTTTTGGTTTCTGAAAGTTTTAGCACCACTACCATCCATCCCTGGAATTCATTCTGAATTTGTTTCAACACATTCCAGAACTCACTGCTGAGGAAGAAATCCACTCAACTTGATGAATTTCAGCTCATTATATAAAAACCTCAGCTTTTGCATCTGGTCCTGCTTAGTTGCAGAGTTGATTTTCAAACAAGCAAATAAAACATCTTAGATATCACTACTGATCTGAGCTTTATACAAAGAGGTTCATGAACTTCCTGGTGAGACCCTACCTGGAGTACTGCGTCCAGTTCTGGAGCACCTATTAAAAGAGAGATGTGGACATGCTGGAGTGTGTCCAGAGAAGGGCCACGAGGATGCTCAGAGGGCTGCAGCACCTCTGCTATGAGGACAGACTAAAAGAGTTGGGGCTGTTCAGTTTGGAGAAGAGGAGGCTCCCAGGTGACCTTCTTGTGGCCTTCCAGTATCTGAAGGGGGCTACAAAAGAGTTGGGGAGGGACTTTTTAGGCTATCAGATAGTGACAGGACATAGGGGAATGGAGCAAAGCTGGAGGTGGGGAGATTGAGATTGGATGCGAGGAGGAAGTTGTTGAGCATGAGAGTGGTGAGAGCCTGGAATGGGTTGCCCAGGGGAGGTGGTTGGGGCCCTGTTCCTGGAGGTGTTTAAGGCCAGGCTGGATGAGGCTTTGGTCAGCCTGATCTAGGGTAGGGTATCCCTGTGCATGGCAGGGGGGTTGGAAGTGGATGATCCTTGTGGTCCCTTCCAACCCTGACTGATTCTATGATTCTATGATTCATCAGGAGCTCCAGGTTTGCAATGAACGCAGAGCAGTTCTATGTGGCGTGGTTTTATTTCAAATATGATGGTTTTATTTTGGATATATTGGGATGGAAAAATCTAAACACAACCACTTCTGTAGTTATGCCAGCACAAACACATCCCTACTCCTTGTCATATGGAGTTTAAAATTAGAAATGTCCAAGCCAACAAAGGAAAACCCAGAATCTTTATGTGCTTGTGCCAAATCTGTCCTTTTTTGTGCTATTGTAAGGTTCAAAATGCTGGATAGAAGTAATTTCTGCACTGTGCTTGAGCTGATCCAGAGGCAATAAACTGTCAGCTTTTATCCTTTGAAAAGAACCCCAAAAGTAAAGATTGAACCAGTGTCTGAGATGTCTTATCAAGGAGGTAGGAACTGTAAGTTAGGATATGTTACACCACAGCACAAATCCAGGATGAGTCCTCACTTAAGAAAATCTGTAGTGTTCATTACTATACTTTTACTTTTTCTAAAATCAGCTTTCCTTCAGGTCACCTACAGAGGCAAATGGATCAGAAATATGATTGCATACCTAACCTGAGCCTACTACAGCAGGAAAGAGGTGTAGGAAGCCTCCTCAGCCACTCAATATGCTGACCTTCCTCTTGCTAGCACACAAGCTCTGAATGGTGCTGTGCTCACTAGTGCAGAAGCCAACAGTGGCTCCAGCAAGAGGAACAAGAGGGATACAGGCAGGCAAAAGATACTCTCTGCACTTTTTCAAATCAGTATATGTATTTGTTATCTGGTTTAACATTTTATGAGCTACATTATAAGAAATTAATTCCTTAGGAACAAGGTGCTCTAGCAAGAGGAACAAGAGGGATATAGGCAGGTAAAAGATACTCTCTGCACTTTTTCAAATCAGTATATATATTTGTTACCTGGTTTAATATATTATGAGCTAAATTACAAGAAATTAATTCCTCAGGAAAAAGGTGTAGGAAGCCTCCTAAGCCACTCAATATGCTGACCTTCCTCGTGCTAGCACACAAGCTCTGAATGGTGCTCACTAGTGCAGAAGCCAACAGTGGCTCCAGCAAGAGATACAAGAGGGATACAGGCAGGTAAAAGATACTCTCTGCACTTTTTCAAATCAGTATATGTATTTGTTACCTGGTTTAATATTTTATGAGCTACATTATAAGAAATTAATTGCTCCATCATGGGTAAATTAAGTTTTAAAATTAATCTGTACAATTAGGAAAGGGTTTACATCTGTTTCTTATTTTACTGCTTGCTTAGGTTCTTCCAACTCCCTTTCAACAGAGTCCTCCTGCTTTGATGTCATGCTCTCTACCCAGATTGCCAGAAGGCTTTGGGTTGCAAATGCAGGTGTTCTCAGCTGTTAGATACAGTTGTGTTGTATTATTCATCATCTCAATCAAAAAACGTATTAGTAGGACACTTATTTTACACAGAGGACAAACCAGAAATAATTGGAAAGGTAGCACACAGCACATCAAGGACGATGGTGCTCAGTTAGGCATGTTTGGCAGTCAAAAGGAGCTAGGTTTGTGCTCTCCATCTGTTCTGTGCCTCCATCACTGAAACTTTAAAGCACTACTTTCCTGTCAGACAATGCTGCTGGTATCTGAAGCTAATTGAACATGGCTTTTGAGAAGGACAATTCTCTTCACAGACAGCACCTAGAAATCATCACTGCCTGTAAGGGTTGTTGCATGCTGGTATTCCTCCCCTGTGTTTCATTGCAGTAGCACTTGGCACCTGTAACAGCCAGGTCATCTCTGAACTGCTGAAATCAGAAATGTCAGTGAGTGTATCTGCAACTCAGGGGCAATCTTGAAGCTTGTTACATGGCAAAATGAACACCTTGGTCACCCTCAGAGCAAGGATTTATCTTTAACTCTTGCCCCGTCATTCAGAATTAGCTCTGAGTGCATGTAGAGAAAACAGGGCTGACATCCACAGGAGGCTGGTGAGTCAGGACCTTGCTCAGAGTTAAGAGATGTGCAATAACCTTGCTCTGTAATGTTCTGTCAGCTGCAGAAGGCTGGTGTTCATCTTTCTGCACAGCTCACCTGCTTCAGAAATGGGGGCAGAGCATTGCCAGTGAGGAAAAAAAAAACCCACAGACCTGGAGAGTGAGGCAGTAAAAAAAGCAAGTAACCAAAGATGGTAAAGAGAGAATCAGGGTGGGGGAGGATGAGAAAGAGGTTGCAGACATAAGTAAACCCTACAAAAGCAGCTACAAAATCAGAGAACTGTTTTTTGCCTCCCTGTGCAATTTTCCTGATGATTCTCTTCTGTGTCAGCTCTCCCTAGACAGACATTATGCTCTGTGCACCCCCATCTTCCAGGACACCCTGGCAGGCTCCAATTCTGAACATCTAGGAACTCTCTATGCTTCGTATTTGTTAACACTGATACGGCCTTGGGGTTGTTTGTAAAGCACTTCCATATTGTATTCTGCTCACAGGTTTAGAAGGATAATTTTTTTTTTTTTTTGGATGTGTGTACATCAGCTCATCCATCAGGCTTTACATTTCCAGCTTTTTGAAAATAGCTCTTCTAATCATCAGCCTTGAGAACTTCTGGCTCCAAACTGCTCGATTTCATCCTTCCTTTCTTCTTTTCCATGGAAGCCTCAGTTAAGGGGCACGGTACTGAGAGACAGGTACTCTCTCCTGCAGCTACTTCCACAAAGTGCTAACACTGCCAGGTGGCCAAGCCCATTATTTCAGAGTTCCTGCAACTGAGGTCTGTCAAGTCCAGAGCCTGATGCTGGCCAAGACAGCAGCAAATGACTTTATCCCCATGGATGTGAGACAGTTCTTCCTTAAAGGCAGAGCTCATCTTGACTTTTTGGAAATGTTTGCAAAACAGCATCTCAATTCTTTATGACAGAGAAGAACATGAATCATAGACTCATAGTATCCCAGAATCAGTCAGGGTTGGAAGGGACCACAAGGATCATCCAGTTCCAACCCCCCTGACATGCTCAGGGACACTCTACCCTAGATCAGGCTGCCCACAGCCTCTGCCAGCCTAGCCTTAAACACCTCCAGGAATGGGGCCCCAACCACCCCCCAGGGCAACCTGTATGGTATGTATGCTTCCATTTCTGTTAAGCATGCCCTCTTCTCTTGGCTTGCTGCCTTCCATGCCCCTGCCATGTTTTTTGGTGAACTGCGTGAAAAAGTATCTCCTTCAACCCTTTTGAATTTGCTACATTATAATGTTGTCTCTCTCTCTTTTTTTTTCTCTGCTATAAAAGAGAACAAAAATGTCTTTCATCCTGGTCTGCTCTACTATTCCCAGGCACTTTCAACGGAAGTTTCAACAGAACTTCTGTTTTCTTAGGGGAACCTTTTCCTTCTTTTTGACTCTCTACTCAGATGTGCAACCTTCCACAGTCTTAGTCATTTACAGGCTCATGAGACCACAGGACTTTAAGGGGTTGGAAGGAGATCATTGAGTCCAACCCCCTTGCCAGGGCAGGACCATACAATCAAGCACAGATCACAGAAGAACACATCCAGACAGGTCTTGAAAGTCTCCAGAGAAGGAGACTCCACAACCTCTTTGGGAAGCCTGTTCCAGTGCTCTGTGATCCTTACAGTAAAGAAGTTCCTCCCTGTGATGAGGTGGAACCTCCTGTGCTGCAACTTACATGCACTGCTCCTTGTCCTATCACAGGGAGCAAGTGAGCAGAGCCTGCCCCACCCCTCCTTACCAGCCCTCAGATATTTATAAACATTTATTAAATCCCCTCTCAGTCTTCTCTTCTCCAGACTAAAAAGTGCCAGGTCCCTCAGCCTCTCCTCACCAGGCATGCCCTCCAGTCCCCTCATCATCATCCTCTCTCTAACAACCTTTGGTTTCACAGTGCACTCAAGGGGTACCCCAGGTGCCACTGGGGTACACTCAACTCTTTGGTGGGTTATTCCCCAATGATTGTTCAAAAAGGTGACTTCAGCTAACTCATAACCAGTTCGTATTTAGTTTATCTCCTTCACACACTGTACAAATGTTGTGTACAACAAAGCTTTTGTGGTGACAGGAGCCAGACTGCCATTAGCTGAAGCAAACAGATGTTCTTAGAATCATAGCATCAGTCAGGGTTGGAAGGGACCACAAGGATTAGCTAGTTCCAACCCCACTGCCATGCCCAGGGACACCCTACCCTAGAGCAGCCTGGACAGAGCCTCATCCACCTTGGCCTTAAACACCAACAGGGATGTGGCCCCAACCACCCCCCTGGGCAACCCATTCCAGGGCCTCACCACTCTCATGCTGAACAACTTCCTCCTCACATCCAATCTGAATCTCCCCACTTCCAGCTTTGCTCCATTCCCCCTAGTCCAGTCACTCCCTGACACCCTAAAAAGTCCCTCCCCAGCTTTTCTGCAGGCCCCCTTCAAACACTGGAAGGCCACAAGTTCACCTGGGAGCCTCCTCTCCTCCAGATGAACAGCCCCAACTCTTTCAGTCTGTGCTCACAGCAGAGGTGCTGCAGCCCTCTAAGCATCCTTGTGGCCCTTCTCTGCACGTGCTCCAGCATGTCCACATCCCTCTTGTAATAGGAGCTCCAGAACTGGACACAGTACTCCAGGTGGGGTCTCACCAGGGTGAAGTGGAGCGGGAGAATCACCTTCATTAATCCTTCTCTCTTGCTACTTCCTTTTTTCCTCACATCAGGTTTCTTCCACAAGGTCAGGAACTGTTTCTGTAAACACACAGTCTGACACGAAGGAGCAGGAGGGATTTGCATGGTCAATAGTGTAAATGGGCTTCACTTCTGCCGTGGCTGTAGAGCTAAGGGTGAAGCTGCTCCTGCCTAGCTGAGCAGAGGGTGACCTGCAGCACACGTGTGTGCCAAAGCTGGGCTCCTTCGGGAGCCACGCCTGTGCTCTGCTCCCAGCCAGCCTTAGCCTCCCACCAGGGCTGCCCACGAGTGCTTGAGGGTGCCAGGGCGGGCACGGGTGGGCTGCAAAAACCACGTCCAGCAGCTCTGCATCCCTGCCAGGCGCCGCCTTGGCACATTTGGCAACACGAACGTCTCCGTAAGGCTGCAGAACCTTTTACTAAACAGACCCCAGGCCGGGGCTCCTCAGCCATTTTGGGTCGAATTGCTGATATTTACAGATTTCAACAACAGGCCTGAACTGAGGTGAACGAAGGCTCAAGCTGAGCGCTCCTCTCACCTCAGCCCTGCCTCAGGCGGCTGCAAAACGTGGTCGTTCGCTGCCTGTGTCAGGGCCCGGCCGCCACCGACCGCGACGAGCATAGCGAGCACAGCCCTGCCCGTCCCTCGCCGGCCGCGGAACCCGCACATGCCCAGTGGCGGGACGGGCGCCGGCCGTGAGTCAGTGGCGGCGCAGCTGACGGGGCAGGGGCGGGCCCGGAGCGGAGGGCGGCTCGGTCCGGCCCGCTTTGCCCGGGCGATGCCTCAGCGCCGCGGCGGCGACAGCGAAGGGGCGGGCGGGTAGCGGCAGCGGGGACGCGGCGCTGCTGCCCTGCCTTTCCCTGCCCGCCGCTAGCCCTTCCTCCGCCCCCNCGTCCCCCTCCCCATGCAGCCCGGCCCGCCGCTGGGAGCCCTCCCCGGGGGGATGTTTCTGCGGCCGCTGCCGGGATAACCGGCGCGCCGTCCGCCCCCGCCCCGGACGGAGGATGCTGCCCGCGCCGTGGCGGGTTCCGACTCGGGCAGCAGCGGCCGCGTTCCCCTCCTCGGCTCCGGGCAGCGTCGCCGGCAAGAGATGACTTCAAGGCACCAGGCGGACTGGATCCCTTACAGGTAGCGGACAGCCCCGCTGGAGGGCGGTGGGTAGAGCGGTGCGGGCGGAGGCACCGGGACTTCTCCCGGGCTGGAGCCGCTGCCCCTCGGCGGGCACCCGGAACCTGGGGCGCGGCCGTGGGTGAGAGGTCCCACCTGGGGCAGCGGGGCTCGGGCTAGCCCCGTACTTGCTGGTCGGCGGCCGGTACCGGAGGGGCTGTCGGTGCCGCCTTCCAACTTCGGGCTGGTCCCGCTCGGCAAAGTTCAGGGGCTGTTCCCCGGGGATAGCCGACAGGCCCGCGGAGAGGGGAGCGCCTCTGGACGATACCCCAATGGGGAGAGCTCCGCTCCCTGCCTCCGCCACAGGGCCCCCGCAGCGGGCCGGACGGCAACACCCGGGGCGCTGCGCCGTCGGTGGTGGCCGACGCCCCTTAGCCGCGGGTACGCCGGTGCCGGCGGGCGCTAACGGGAGCGCGGCAGGGGACGGCGGGCAGGGCGCGGAGCGTTCTCGGCCGGCGGTGCCGCCATGGCGAGGAGCGGGATCGCCATGGCAGCGCCCGGCGGGAGGCTGCCATTGGCTCCGCCGTTGCCATGGGCTACGGGAGCCGCCGTGCGGCGGCTGCTGCCCGGGAGCCCCGTGCGTCAGCGGGCGGTGGGAGCCGGTCCGAGGTGCGCTGCGAGGTGCGCTGCGTAGCCCTTTCTGCGGGGCCCTGCCCTTCCTTTCCTGTCCCATGCCCGCCCCGAGCGCCTGGCTCTGGCGCAGGGGCGTTCGATGCTGGAGTAGTTCGTCTGTGGCTTGGCAGGACGAGGAGGGAGCGAGAAGACAGAGCTCCGGGCGGGATGGGCTCTGCTGGGGTAAAGCAGTAAAGCCATTGCTCAACCTGCCGTTCGGAGCGCCTTAACCTTGAGGTTAAGGAGGGTTTAGTTGTCTTTAAAGTCCCCTTTTCAAACGGAATTCTTGCAGAAAGAAACCGTGGGTCTTTCAAAAGGTGCCCTGGATGAGGCAGGAAGGCGTGCTTATTTCAGCTCTTTGCTTGTAAATAAAACAAGGCAGATAGTGTAACATTAAGTTTTCTAAACTTAAAAATACAGACTGCGTTTTAAAGCAGAGGCAGCTGTTCAGGCAGGTCACTTGCGGTTCGCCCCATTGAAAATGACAATGTTTGTAGCAGCCACACGCCACGGTGCATGCAGCACAAACACAAATAAACGACTTCCTAGTGCACGGGAAAAATAAAAGTGCTAGGTGCACAAGTGGGAGCCTGCTGGTTTAATCTGCATGCATGATGCGTCCTATTCAATAGGGGAGTGGGAAAGAAAGAAATCTGATGACAGGGAGCCTCAGAATATCCAGCCTCACGCCAGTAATGCTTTCAGGCCACGTGTTTTGAAAAGACGTAAGGAATTGGCAATAAGGCTTCAGAAATGACTAGCGGGTGCATTCTGATGCAATTTGAAGCCTTGTAATGAAGGCAAAAATACCAGAAGAACAGCTGTTCGTGGAGCTTTCCAGCAGCAGAGGAGCTGCTGCTCCCTACTGCTGCTGTACACAAAGTTCTTGTGGAGGCTAATGCCAAAAGTTTGCTGAGGGTTTTTGTAGCAGTGGCGTTGAAAGAGGAAATAAAAACATCTGTTCCAGCTCAGTTCGGTTCGGAAAAGCGAAGGGAAACGAAGCAGTAGATCAGATAAAAGTAGATCTGATGATCATAGAATCATAGAATGGTTTAGGTTGGAAGGGATCTCAAAGATCATCCAGTTCCAACCCCCCTGTGCCATAGGCAGGGACACCTCCCACTAGATCAGGTCACTCAAGACCTCATCCAGCCTGGCCTTGAACAGCTCCAGGGAGGGAGCAGCCACAACCTCCCTGGGCAACCTGTGCCAGTGTCTCACCACCCTCACTGGGAAGAACTTTCTCCTAACATCCCGTTTAAATCCCCCCCCTGCCAGTTTAAACCCATTCCTCCTCATCCTGTCATTACAAGACTTGAATAGTTCCTCCTCAGCCGTCCTGTAGGCCCCCTTCAGATACTGGAAGGCTACTCTAAGGTCTCCTGGAAGCCTTCTCTTCTCCACGCTGCAAAGCCCCAACTCTCTCAGCCCGTCCTCATAGCAGAGCTGCTGCAGCCCTCTGATCATCTTCGTGGCCCTTGTGTCTTTTCTAATACAGTATTATTCTTCAGCATTAACTATTTTTATTTCTAGAAATTGCCGAGTTACAGCACTGCAAATTTCATTGAACTTCCTCATTTAAAATGTCCTTTAGGATCCCCTAAAGGTGCTTAGCCGGAAAACAGTAGTTTCTGAATGCCTGTGTGACTGAGATTGCACATGGAAACAATAAATTCTGTTCAAGTACCACTCTGGAGGAGCAAAACAGGCAAAGAGAGGGAGAGGCCTGATGTGTTTCCTGGTGGAATAGCTACCCGTTGCTTCAGATTATTGTTTACTTCAGTGAGTGCGATGATTGCTGACTCTTAAAGCTCAGAGACCTGTTTCCCACCTTCTTTACAGCCTGGGTGCTATGTGATAGTCAGCAATATCCCTCCTGCTAGCGTAGGAGACAGAGCACAGGCTGTTGGGCTTGATGAAGTCTGTAAAGATCTGTGTGATATAACCTGAGTCGTGCTGATGTGAAGTGTGCTAGAAAATGCTGCAAAGCCCTTCCCTGAGCTCGGCAAAGCTGTTTCAGCTTTGGCACAGGCCTTAAAAGGGTAGCATGACTCTTGAACCTGTATTGTACCTCCTAGCAATCAAACTTATATGCAACTGTATGCCTGAATTAATTCAAGCACTGAAGTGCTTTTTTTTTTTAATCAGATAAAATGCCATATTTTGTGCTTACAAGTGAAGTAAGACAGAGAGAATCACTTCTCTGTGTGTTGTGCACAGCTCATTAGGCAATCCACATGTCCAAAACACCCAGTACCCATTATTCTTCTGCTTTTGAAGATGCTGAGGATATTTTGAGTGAGTTAACAAAAAAATAGCAAGGAATTCTTTCAGTGTCATACTGAGGTGGATTAAAAAAAATAATAATATTTGTGAGTTTGTGATTTTTGTCTTCTTGCTCTTTAAGTGCTTTCTTCTTTTATATATTCATCTTTGGAAGCACTAATAGTCATAGGGGAGTTGAGATTGCTGATGTTATGGAATGCAGCTGAGAAGTAGTTTTCTTTGAAAGTAGCATTTGTAGCATTTGTTTTCATCAAACTGTTTTATATATAGAAATTGAAGCCTGTGATTAAATGCTTATATGAAGCTAGACACCAGGCTTTGACAAGCTGGGGATTCTTCCTTAAACTGATCCCATTTTAAACAATGTTTCTGTCCTTTATTGGAAACAAAAGAGTTTGCACTTATGTAAAAAAAATAAATCAATTGCAGTTCTTATAGCTGCCCCAAAGGGGATTTCTGATGGTAGTTAAGAGTAAGATGTAGCTTCTTGAGGAATTAATGTTGTCAAGTGCAGCAGGCTTCCTTTGGTATCTTTTTGCAGTTTCCAGTAGAAAATACAAAGCAGATATGTCTGGGAATCATTCCAGATTCAGTTTTTTTTTTTAATTAAAAAAACCCACAACATATCTTGATTTTTACATATTTTCCCTGAACTATTTTTTAAAGTGTAGACTTTCTGAAATTGACATATTTGTGTTTATGCCGGTGTGGCTTGACTAAGCAAACTCATTCCTTGTGCTACCTAACTAAAATTAAACTGTTGTTAGCTAAGATGAAAGTATCAATAAATGGTAAAGTCCCATTGGGGGGTGGTGGTGGATATTACTGTCATTATCATCATTAATTTTAATTTGCTTCTTTAACAGTAAATCTTAACTTGAAAAGCAGCATTTGCAAACCCCTCTAATCTGTTTAGTGAGAGGTACATAATAAACACTGTCAGCTGAAAAGCATAATCCTCGTAGGGATAAATTTGCTGCAGGTCCCCAGGTGTGGTGGTTTAGCAGTTACCTGCCCCCACCCTTTGATATAACCCAGGCTAGGACTCAGAACAGCTGGAAGTTGATGAATGAAGCTTTATATTTACAGCTGTGCACAATATACAAGCAAATATTTACAATGTATGACGGATATTTACAGATATATACAGTGAAAAGGTAATACAGAAACACCACAGCCCTCCCAGAGACCAAAATCCCTAAGAGGGGTTTCTAACCACCCCACCACCTTTCTCCCTTCTCCAATCTTATCTCACCATCTGTTGATGCAGCAGATAGGCAGAGATAGATTGGCCAGGGGAATTAGCAGTAGGAAAAGAAGTTAGTGGAATTATTGAGAATTAGCTACAAAAGGCAGGGACAAAGGAGCCATGCAAGGAGCCAGCGACAGCCCAGAGAGGTCTGGAGCAGTCTGACTTACCTATGTTTGGCTTACAACTCTTAAAACATTTTTTTTTTCTTTCTCAGTAAAGCTGTGAGTGGAGTAGCATCATTTGTTTTCCTCTCTCAGCCTATAGTCTAATTTTCTCACTCAAATCCTCCAATTAGTTCAAACCAGCACACCAGGGTTATCTGTAAACCTTCTGTGTAGTTCTCCTGGGACTTGGCCTGTGTGGATAAAAGCAGATACAGCCCAAGGGGAGCCCATGAACTGTGCCGTGGGGGAGCTGGCACTTTGCATGGAGGGTGCCACATAAAGCAGATTACACAGCAGGCGTTCGCAGTGCCAGAATACATCATGGTAAGTACACAATGCTGGTAATATAATAGACATTATTTTATTTGTGACATTTATTATGCTCGGGTTTTGGTAGCTTTTGTGCTTCAGAGTTTGCTCTGAAGCTTGAAGGCTGTCCCCAGCTATTTGCAAAGTGCAGGATTAGAGGTGGATGGAAATCGTGGCACGCGGCTGCGCTGTGATTTGTGAATCATGGCAATTAGAGCAGATAAGAAGATTTCTGAAAGTGGGATGTGTAAACAAGTCCTGGAATGGGAACAGGCTCGAAGGCAAGGGTGTCCCACACTTGTTTCTAAGCAATTTTTGCGGTGTTGGACTGCTGCCTCCCCTGAAGCCTTGAGAGTCTGGCGGCAGCAGTGCAGGTGAAGTGCTTGTCCCACTGCAAGGTGTGGTTGTGGATGTGTTGCAGTGCAGGCAGGCTCACTCGGTGCTGCCTGCTGTGGGGAATGCCATGGATCATTTAGGAGAGCTGTTTTTCTGTGGAAAAGGGTACAAAGAGCATGTGTCTCCTCTCAAGTAGGCTGCATGGCCAGGTTATTGCCATGTATACAACTAGCCCAGTTGTGTGCTTTTACAGCATTTAAGTTAGCAATCCTCTTTAATGGGGGTCTTTGCTCTTACATAGAGTGTTACTGCTCTAGTGCCAGAGATTCCAGCTGAGATCAAAGTCCTCTTCTGCCCAGCATCAGTTGTTTGGGAGCTGTACAAGCACATGGTCAGATGCAATTTCTACTCTGAAGCTGATAGCCTAAATCAACCAGGCAGAAAAGAGAGATGAGGAAAATGAAATATCACTTCAGTTTTACCAGTGAGGGAAATAGAGATCTGTGGAACTTCCAAGGAATTGGCTTAAATGGAATTGGGACAAGGCTCAGGGGAGATCAGCAGCAGAGCTGGGAGTGAAACCTAGTTGTCCTGTGATTTGCAGTGTGCCAAGGGTGGATTTAAGTAAGGGGCTGAAGGGGTTTTGCCACCTCTTGCAGGATGTGCTTTGGGCCTTATGACAGACAAATGACTGTGCCAGCTGTTCTGGAATATTGTCACCCCGACCTCATTTGCAGTATTGACATCCAGATTGAGACTCAAAGTCATTTTAGAATAGCCCAATGGGTTTCTCGTAGCAACAATCATTTGCAGGTTTCTGGCAGTGACAGCCATTGACAAGCCATCTGTGCCAGATTTGGATCACAGCTGGAAAATGAGTATAAATTGATATGTCTTCTCTTGCTGTTCCTTCAGTTGGGAAGTCTTGACTCTTATGCCTGAGGGTTTTTGGACTTTTCCTTAAAGCTGCATCCATTTAGACATGCACACAGCAGCTTTTCTGGAAGGTGGGACTTTTTATCAGTAACCAAAAATTGCCATTCTGGAGAGCTGGATTCTTTTCACACTTCCTCCTCGTTCTTCTTCCCCTCATACTAATGACTTACTTTCTAATTCATGCTTTTCTGTTCTTCCTTAGCAGATTTCTTTTTGCCATTTGTCCCCACATCTTGCTCTCCTTGCCTCTTGTTTTGCCTGCTTCTCCCTTTCTCACTGTGAGATTATTAAAGAAAACAGGATTTTAGAATCATAGAATCAGTCAGGGTTGGAAAGGACCACAAGGATTGTCTAGTTCAAATCCCCCTGCCATGCTCAGGGACACCCTACCCTAGATCATGCTGCCCACAGCCTCATCCAGCCTGGCTGCAAACACCTCCAGGGATGTGGCCCCAACCACCTTCCTGGGCAACCCATTCCAGGCTCTCACCACTCTCATGCTCAAAAACGTCCTCCTCACATCCAGTCTGAATCTCCCCACCTCCAGCTTTGCTCCATTCCCCCTAGTCCTGTCGCTCCCGGACAGCCTAAAAAGTCCCTCCCCAGCTTTTCTGTAGGCCCCCTTCAGATCCTGGAAGGCCACAAGAAGGTCACCTGGGAGCCTTCTCTTCTCTTGTTTTATGGTACCTGCAGAATGCTGTATTTTGTTTGTGACTTTTGAAGAAATCCATCTCAACTTCTTGTATTACTTACTCAGTAGGGTTTTTTTTTTTTTNNNNAAGGAGGGTTTTTTTTTTTTTTTTTTTCGTTTTAATGGTGAAATTATTTATTTTGCAGAATATGGAGACAATTTCAGTATTTGCATGAGTTCATTCCGAGATTATTGCTTTAAGCAAGCGTGGATGTTAAACCAGTGTTTGCTTTATGTCCCAGTTATTGCTGAAGCTTTGGTTACTGCAGTGTAGGAAGACCAGTAGCTGGGATTTGGAGATGCCTTTCTCAGTGACAGCCTGTGTCAGGCAAATGTGGGCTGGTGGGGAGCTGAGGATCTGGTCTCTCCCAGCTTTGCAATCTCTTTTTTTTTCATCGTGACATAATGGCAGGATGATATCATCACATTTTGAGGACTGAGCTGAGAATATAGCACCTCTTTGGGCTTTGTTTTCCTTTGTATTATTTGTGTGGAAGCATACAGCCAGCCAGTCTTCAGAATCTGCCACTTAGAAGATAGGTACAAAAGAAGGGCACAACATACAGGCAGAAAGATGTTGGCACACTTGCTGCTTGTAATTTTTCTTAACAGACTGTGGTGGTTTGGCAGTTAGATGTAGGACTCAGTCGGCTGGAAATTGATAAATGAAGCTTTATATTTACAGCTATGCTCAATAGACAAGCAGATATTTACAATGTATAACAGATATTTACAGATATATACAGTGAAAAAGGTAATACAGAAACACCACAGCCCTCCCAGAGATCAACATCCCTAAGAGGGGTCTCTAACCATCCCTACCACCTTCCTCCCTTCCCCCAATCTTCCCATCTGTTAATGCAGCAGATAGGCAAAGGTAGATGGGCAAGGGGGGTTAGCTGTAGGAAAAGAAGTTAGTGGAATTATTCAGAACCAGCTACAAAAGGCAGGGAGAAAGGAGCCATGCAAGAAGCCAGCCACAGCCCAGAGAGGTCTGAAACCATCTGACTTATCTATATTTGGGTTACAACTCTTAAAACAATATTTTGTTTTTCCTTTCTCAGTAAAGCTATGAGTGAAGTAGCATCATCAGTGCTTTCCTTTCTCAGCCTATACCCTAATTTCTCATTCAAATCCTCCAGTTAGTTCAAACCACCACACAGACCTGTGATCCTCAGCTTCTTTTGACCATCTTAAGAAGATTGTAGAGAAGGGAATAGTGACTTAACTAGGTAAGGAAATGTGCTCCCAGAGGAGGGTATATAGAGTGTGCAAAGGTAACTGTGGGAGAAGGTGGAAAGATTGCAGTAGTTATTTTGGACCAGGGTGAGTACACATGACAAAAGATGAAATAATATTTTGCTTACATAGTTTGTTTTTTTTTACACCAACTTGTTTTATCTAATTCTTGATGGTAACATGGCTCTTTTTTTTTGCTTTGTACATGCTCAGTAACCATGGATGCATTGCAGGTCATCTGCTGAATAATTTTAGTTTATATCTCCATTGTGTGGCTTTGTGACATTGAAGAAGGTGTCTCAATGCTCAGTTTGCTCTGTAATTGAATTACTTCCTAGATGTAGTTTTATTTTCTTCTTTTACATTATTAAGAAGCCAAAATATATCTCTTCCTTTCAGTGGTTATGGGAGAAGCTGCATTCATGCTTTAGGATTGCTAATAAAGTGGAAGATTATAGATTTATCTGTTATTTATCCTTAAGGGGAAAAAAGTGACCCAGCTTAAAACACCGTGTTTGGGGAAATGCAATAGGGCCCTACACAGCAGAGGACAGTCGCTGTTTCTGCCAGCACAAGAGCTTTGCAGGTCTTGGGTGCTGGTTCTGTGCAGTCAGACTGCTGTCCTTGTACCTGGAGAGAGGTAGGGATGCTGTGGTGTCTAACAATGCAAGAGCTTTGCAGGTTTTGGGTGCTGGTTCTGTGCAGTCAGACTGCTGTCTTTGTACCTGGAGAGAGGTAGGGATGCTCTGGTGTCTAACAGCACAAGAGCTTTGCAGGTCTTGGGTGCTGGTTCTGTGCAGACTGCTGTCCTTGTACCTGGACAGAGGTAGGGATGCTCTGGTGTCTAACAGCACAAGAGCTTTGCAGGTTTTGGGTGCTGGTTCTGTGCAGTCAGACTGCTGTCTTTGTACCTGGAGAGAGGTAGGGATGCTCTGGTGTCTAACAGCACAAGAGCTTTGCAGGTCTTGGGTGCTGGTTCTGTGCAGACTGCTGTCCTTGTACCTGGACAGAGGTAGGGATGCTCTGGTGTCTAACAGCACAAGAGCTTTGCAGGTCTTGGGTGCTGGTTCTGTGCAGACTGCCATCCTTGTACCTGGACAGAGGTAGGGATGCTCTGGTGTCTAACACCACCCTCTGCCATCTGTGTAGTTGTGTGGTTGCTTGCATTAAGTACACAAAGAGGTGCCACAGGAGCCTTTCTGTTGACCTAATAGGGGATTGGATTGGTTCCACAAGCTTTTCTGAGGTCATGTTTTAGCTGAGCAAATAATGCCAAGTGGTCTATAACACATGAATATGAATGTGTGAGGGCACTTTGTGAGTAACATACTTACCTTACTCTCTGGCAATGCAAGTGCCCAAGTCATTCTTTCATGAAGCTGAACTTTAGCTTGAGTTCTCAGATGCTAACCAAAACTAAGTCTTGAACTGCAGATTTCAGTGGAAGCCTCATGGTTCTTGTTGAGATGGATGTTAACACAAGTCTGAGAATATCATAAATTGTAATTAATGTAACTTATTTGAGACAGGCAATGAAACCACAGCATGGGGTTTTAAATGGTAATTTTAATTGTAATCACAGTTCTAACTACCTGCAGGTGAGAAATTACAAGATGCAGAAATTCCTTGATTAACTTCAAATGATGACTAAGTTGGAAATTGTATCTGCAAGTGAAATAAGATAAATCAGCATTTCAGTCATCTTTAGGGAGGGGATCAGAACAAGTCTGTCTTTCAAATTTGGTATCAGTTTGAAAGCACAATGAATAAAGTGTAGGTATTTCCATTAGTGGTCCCTGTGTCATTGCAAGAAGCACAAATACAGGTTAGGCAGTGACTGGCTGGAGAGTAGCCCTGCGGAGAGGGACTTGGGGGTGCCAGTGGATGAGAAGCTTAACATAAGTCAGCAGTGTGCACTGGCAGCCCAGAAAGCCAAGCAGAGCCTGGGCTGTATCAGGAGAAGTGTGGCCAGCAGGGCCAGGGAGGTGATTCTCCCCCTCTACTCTGCCCTGGTGTGACCCCACCTGGAGTACTGCATCCAGTTGTGGAGCCCCCATTACAAGAGGGATGTGGAGATGCTGGAGTGTGTCCAGAGAAGAGCCACGAGGATGCTGAGAGGGCTGCAGCACCTCTGCTATGAGGACAGACTGAAAGAGTTGGGGCTGTGCAGTCTGCAGAAGAGGAGGCTCCCAGGTGACCTTCTTGTGGCCTTCCAGTATCTGAGGGGGATCTACAGAAAAGCTGGGGAGGGACTTTTTAGGCTATCAGGGAGTGCCAGGAGTAGGGGAGTGGAGCAAAACTGGAGGTGGGGAGATTGAGATTGGATGTGAGGAGGAAGTTTTTGAGCATGAGAGTGGTGAGAGGCTGGAATGGGTTGCCCAGGGAGGTGTTTGGGGCCACATCCCTGGAGGCGTTTGCTGCCAGGCTGGCTGAGGCTGTGGGCTGCCTGATCTAGGGTAGGGTGTCCCTGGGCATGGCAGGGGGGTTGGAACTAGATGATCCTTGTGGTCCCTTCCAACCCTGACTGGTTGTATGATTCTATGGTCTCTGTTTTTTCCTGGAGCAGGTTATTGCTAACCAGTACTACTGAAGTATCATTTTCACTTGTCTGCAGGAACAACAACAACAAAATGTAATGCATCATGTCGCAATTCTTACTTCTTGAAATTTGAGTAAATTGTTAGGTCAACTGTAGAAATCAAAGAATAGATACAACTTGTCTGGGCAGTAACTTAGTCTAACTGCTCACCTCAGGTTGAGTGGCATCTGACTTAAGGCACTTACTGTACCTTGAAATTCATCCCACTATTTTTGGCAGATATAAATCCCAAGACCCAAGCCAGGAGTGTGAATAATAAATAATGTTTTACAGGCTTAAGGATTGCACAAAATCTTATATGCCTACCTAAAACTCCAGGTTAGTTCTTTGGGTAAATAATGCATCTTTGGGGATGCTGTATCTGTAGAGCAACACTTTAATTAACATTAAAGGTGTCTCTACACACCAGTGAGTCAGACCTCGATAATTGATTCTTTCAGGTTACTGAATTTTAAATCACTTCACTAGCTGTTGTTGCAGATTTAAAAAGTGAAGTACAAGGCTTTAGACAAAGTTTTTGTCCTTGTCCTAGAATATCACTAGCCTTAGGTTATTGCCTGCCTGTAAAACAGTTCACAGGGTCACAGGATGTCAGGGGTTGGAAGGGACCCAAAGAGATCATCGACTCCAGCCCCCCCTGCCAGAGCAGGACCAGATAGTCTATCTCAGGGCACATAGGAACGCATCCAGACAGGCTTGGAAAGGCTCCAGACAAGGAGACTCCACAACCTCTCTGGGGAGCCTGTGCCAGTGCTCTGGGACCCTTCCAGTCAAGAAGCTGCCTCTTGTGTTGAGCTGCAACCTCCTGTGCTGCAGCTTCCACCCATTCCTTCTTGTCCTATTGCAGGGAGCAAGTGAGGAGAGCTGGTCCCACTCCTCCTGGCCCCCAGCCCTCAGATATTTATAAACATTTATAAGATCCCCTCCCAGTCTCCTCCAGACCAAGCAGCCCCAGATCCCTCAGCCTCTCCTCATCAAGCAGTGCTCCAGTCCCATAATCATCCTGATAGCCCTCTGCTGCATTCTGTGATCCACAACCTCCCTGGACAACCTGTGCCAGTGTCTCACCACCTTCACTGTAAAGAACTTCCTCCTAACGTCCAATTTCAATCTCCCCTCTGCCAGTTTAAACCCATTCCTCCCAATCCTGTCATTACAAGACCTTCTCAATAGAATCATAGAATCATAGAATGGTTTAGGTTGGAAGAGACCTCAAAGATCATCCAGTTCCAACCCCCCTGTGCCATAGGCAGGGACACCTCTCACTAGATCAGGTCACTCAAGACCTCATCCAGCCTGGCCTTGAACACCTCCAGGGAGGGAGCAGCCACAGCCTCCCTGGGCAACCTGTGCCAGTGTCTCTCCACCCTCACTGTGAAGAACTTCCTCCTAACATCCTGTTTAAATCTCCCCTCTGCCAGTTTAAACCCATTCCCCCTCCTCCTGTCATTACAAGACCTTGTGTGCCTCTGCATGTTGCATCTTATTGAAGCTATGCAGTGATGGAGAGCTGGGGAACTCTGTAGCTTTGCCTGGTGTCAAATTGGTTAGATTCTTTCCTTCTGTATTTGATCTCTGTGGTATATCCATGGTGCATACTGCAGTGCAGTAGAGAGGCACTTGGGCAAGCTGCATGTGAGCTAACACAGGTCCTGACAGCTGTACAACAGCATCAAAGTGCAGAAGTGATTGAGTCCTTTGAGGAACAGTGCAGCTGAGCCTGGGAGGAGCTAGGGGCTACCACAGTTCGATTGCTTCCAGTTGCTACCTTGTTTGTAGCCAGATGGGTTATCTCTCATAGCACAGTTCACAGTGGACATCTCACAATTTAAAATTAACTAGTTGGGCTAAACTAAGGATCTTGACTTGTGGCCATTTAGAGCACTACCCACCTAGAAATGGCCTAATCTAGGCTCTGGCTTTTCAGAATGCAATGGTAATTCTTCTTGGGTATGCCAGCTGTATTAATTGTGGAACACTGTATTAATACCCAGCATGACTGGGCCATCAGATCATTGAAGAAAAATCATGACATTGCTAGAAATTTGAGGCATCCTGGAAGGTGCCTTTCAAATGTTAGCTGTTTCAACTAAAGATGCAGTGAACTATTATGACAGCATAGATGCAACCTGGAAAATTGCTAATTATTTCTTTGGGGCTTGAATGCCACTCACAGCCTTTAAGGATTAAGAAAAACCAGCACAGGAGAAATTTAAACTAAATAAAAGGCTTTTTTCCTTTTCCCTTTTTTTTTCCTTTTCCCCTTTTTCCCCTTCCCCCCCACCCCTTTCCGCTCCTTTTCCCCTCTTTGGGGTGTGCTGGTGGAGTAGAAGCTAATGTGAGGCAGCAGTGTGCACTTGCAGCCCAGAAAGCCAAGCAGAGGCTGGGCTGCAGCAGAAGTGTGGCCAGCAGGTGGAGGGAGGTGATTCTTCCCCTCTACTCCACCCTGGTGAGACCCCACCTGAAGTACTGTATCCAGTTGTGGAGCCCCTATTGCAAGAGGGATGTGGACAGGCTGGAGATGGGGAGATTCAGATTGGATGTGAGGAGGAAGTTCTTTGCCATGAGAGTGGTGAGGCCCTGGAATGGGTTGCCCAGGGAGGTGGTTGGGGCCACATCCCTGGAGGTGTTTGCAGCCAGGCTGGATGAGGCTGTGTCCAGCCTAATCTTGGGTAGGATGTCCTTGCCCATGGCAGGGGGGCTGGAACTTGATGATCCTTGTGGTCCCTTCCAACCCTGACTGATTCTTTGATNTTTGCCATGAGAGTGGTGAGGCCCTGGAATGGGTTGCCCAGGGAGGTGGTTGGGGCCACATCCCTGGAGGTGTTTGCAGCCAGGCTGGATGAGGCTGTGTCCAGCCTAATCTTGGGTAGGATGTCCTTGCCCATGGCAGGGGGGCTGGAACTTGATGATCCTTGTGGTCCCTTCCAACCCTGACTGATTCTTTGATTCTATGGTATAGGCCTTTCAAAGGTTGAAATGTAATCCTACTCTGGGAGCCTTGAAGAGTCTACAGCTGGATTTTCAAGAGTGCTTAGGGTCACTCTGACTATCTGCTCGTGTGACTTCCTAATTGTGAGCTGCTTTGAAAATCTGAAGTTTCTCTTGAAAATACCTAATGTGGTGGAAAGAGAGCAGAAGAGAATGACTGCTTGTGCTGCCTAGTCAAAATGACAAATGGCATATAATACGTAGCAGTTTTCATGTGTTCTTTGCCAAGAACAACTCATTCTCATCTGAAAAAACTTATTTTGAAGGAAAAAAAAAAAGAATTAAGATATGTCGGAGGCATAGAAGCTCTCTGTGCATGGGGTGATGAATTGTAAATACATCCAACTGACAGTGTGAGGTGTCCTCAAAGTAACTCTGTGCGTTGGGATATAAAATTCAGCCCAGACGGCTTTAGTTAGCAGCCAGCTCTGCAGTTTTGCATTTGCTGTGGACTGGGATTCATAGAATCATAGAATGGTTTAGGTTGGAAGAGACCTCAAGGATCATGCAGATTAACAATGCCAAACAGGCCTGCCTGGTGTGATTTATAGCAAAGAGAAAGATGATGCTCTGGATGCTTTTGCTTTGCACTCTGCGCTCGATGACTTCTGCCTTGTTGCTAATTCTTGGTCTAAATGGCTATGATATTCTTTCTGCATTTTAAAATTTTCACTCCACTGGAAGAGGTCTACAAGTAACCATGACTGGGTCACTATGAATTACTCCCTATGTTATTTACTTGATGAAGTAAAAGGCAGTTACATCACAAAATGCCTGCTTCTGCATTGTAATATACTTGATACTTAAAGAAATGTAGCTGTGGTGGTTTAGCACTTACATGCCCCCCCCAGTGCCCCCACCTTTGATATAACCCTAGCTAGGACTCAGAAACAGCTGGAAGTTAATAAATGAAGATTTATATTTACAGCAATGCTCAATATACAAGCAGATATTTACAATGTATAACAGATATTTACAGATACATACAGTGAAAAGGTAACACAGCAACACCACAGCCCTCCCAGAGATCAAAATCCCTAAGAGGGGTTTCTAACCACCCCTACCAACTTTCCCGCCTTCCCCAATCTTACCTCACCATCTGTTGATGAAGCAGATAGGTGAAGGTAGATCAGCCAGGGGGGTTAGGAGTAGGAAAGAAGTTAGTAGAATTATTAGGAATCAGCTACAAAAGGCAGAGATCAAAGGAACCATACAAGGAGCAGCTGCAGCCCAGAGAGGCCTGAAGCACTCTGACTTATCTATATTTGGGTTAGAACTCTTAAACCATTTTTTTTTCTTTCTCAGTAAAGCTGTGAGTGAAGTGCCATCCTGTGTTTTCCTCTCTCAGCCTATAGTCTAATTTCTCACTCAAATTCTCCAATTAGTTAAAACCAGCACGGTAGTAATTTGTTTTCTGTGGTTCTTTCCCTCTTTGTTTGAGTCTTCTCCATCTGCAAATCTGATCTGTCCAGCCATGCTGTCAAATGGCTGATGGTGGTTTTGGGGAGAACATCAGATGTGCTGCAGGGAGAGTGCCTGGACGTAATATGGGTCCTCCTAGAGGCACTACTGAGACAGGAGAATAGTGAAGAGGTGCTTGGGTCCAATCAGCATGGCTACACCAAGGGCAGATCCTCCCTGACAAACCTGGTGGCCTTCTGTGAGCAGGTCACAGCATTAATAGATGAGGGGCAGCAACTGATGGACCTGAGCAAAGCCCGTGACACTGTCCCACACCACATCCTGGTCTCCAAGCTGGTGACACATGGGTTTGATGGGTGGAGCACCAGATGGATAAAGAACTGGCTTGATGGCTGCACCAAAGAGTGGCTGTCAATGGGTCCATGCCCAAGTGGAGACCAGTGACAAGCTGAGTCCCTCAGGGATCAGTCCTGGGACCAGTCTTGTTCAACATCTTTGTGGGTGACATGGACAAAGGCATTGAGTGCAGCCTCAGCAAGTTTGCTGATGACCCCAAGCTGTGTGGTGCAGTAGCCAGGCTGGAGGGCAGGGTTGGCAACCAGAGGGACCTGGACAGGCTGGAGAGGTGGACACAAGCCAAGCTCAGGAGGTTCAACAAAGCCAAGTGCAAGGTCCTGCAACCGGGTCGAGGCAATGCCAAGCACAAATACAGGCTGGGCAGTGAATGGCTGTAGAGCAGCCCTGAGGAGAGGGACTTGGGGGTGCTGGTGGAGGAGAAGCTCAACATGAGTCAGCAGTGTGCACTTGCAGCCCAGAAAGCCCTGGAATGGGTTGCCTATGGAGATGGTTGGGGCCACATCTCTGAAGGTGTTTGCAGCCAGGCTGGATGAGGCTGTGGACAGCCTGCTCTAGGGTAGGGTGTCCCTGGGCATGTCAGGGGGGGTTGGAACTAGATGATCCTTATGGTCCCTTCCAACCCTGACTGATTCTATGAGTTGCATTTGTCAGTTAGTGTCAGTATTTCTTTATCACCTTCCAGCTCTTCTTAAAGCTCTTCACGGTCACGTAGCAGATAAATCATTGAGCAGGATTTCAGGTCTGCGCTTCCATCCAGGAACTGTCATCTGAAGTCCTTCTAAAGGAGATTTCAAGTGCAAGCAGAGGTCCTTCTGTTAGAATGTGGGAGCAAGAGAAAGAGCAGCTGTGTCCCCTGGGGAGCAGCATGGTTTGCAAGCCTGTGTAGCTGCAGTGATGTGGGTGAGCAGTCTCTGGTCAGTGCTGCAGTGTGAGACTGGTAGGCCATGGAGGGGCATGGTCACACATACTCCTGTGTGCACTGCTAGCAGTGCAACACTGCCCCAGAATGATAAACACTTAGAGGAAGCTGTTGCTATCTTGTGCATTTCTAGCTTGCATGTGCCAGACACCTTTTGCTCCATAGCTCTTGAGCTGAACTCCTCATCTTCTTCTTGAGGACAGGCTGAAGGAGTTGGGGCTTTTCAACCTGGAGAAGAGAAGGCTTCCAGGAGACCTTATAGCAGCCTTCCAGTATCTGAAGGGGGCCTACAGGAGGGCTGGGGAGGGACTATTCACAAGGTCTTGTAATGACAGGACGAGGGGAAATGGGTTCAAACTGGTGGAGAGGAGATTTGAATGGGATGTTAGGAGGAACTTCTTCACAGTAAGGGTGGTGAGGCACTGGAACAGGTTGCCCAGGGAGGTTGTGGCTGCTCCCTCCCTGGATGTATTCAAGGCCAGGCTGGATGAGGTCTTGAGTGACCTGATCTAGTGGGAGGTGTCCCTGCCTATGGTGGGGGGTTGGAACTGGATGATCTTTGAGGTCTCTTCCAACCTAGACCATTCTATGATTCTGTTTCTGGCTGGGACCTGGAAAGAACAAGAGGATAGAGCCCGCAGAATGTGACAGAATGAAGCTGAGTGACAGCCTGCAGGCTGAAATGGCTCAGCTTGTGACCTTGTATCCTGCAATAAACACTAACTCGTGGGTTGTGTGTTGCAATAGGAGATCTGTGAAAAAAAAGTGCAATAAGCAGTGATCATGTGCTGTGCAGTGGGCAATTAGAGTGTTCCATAAAGAAGTGAGAAGATGCAGTCACAAGTATTTATCTGAGAGGAGGACAAAAACATCTGCTGGTGTATGAGCACTGATTAAGCCCAAAGGGGGTTCTTGCTTTCATTCTTTTTCAGATGGTCCAATAGTTAAAATCACACTTTCTGCCTTACTCAAATGCATTTGGAAATAGCCTCCCACAGTGCTAGAAGTGTTTTAATTACATCTGATGTGGTTCAAAGGGGTTCCCAGCTTTGTCTGATCCAGTTTCCTCTACCTGTGAGTACTTTTGCATGCTTATTCCTACTGTTGACTCCTTTTCCCAGCATAGAATCAGTCAGGGTTCAAAGGGACCACAAGGATCATCTAGTCCCAACCCCCCTGCCATGCCCAGGGACACCCTACCCTAGATCAGGCTGCCCACAGCCTCTGCCAGCCTGGCTGCAAACACCTCCAGGGATGTAGCCCCAACCACCCCCCTGGGCAACCCATTCCAGGCTCTCACCACTCTCATGCTGAATTCAGAACTTCCTCCTCACATCCAATCTGAATCTCCCCACCTCCAGCTTTGCTCCATTCCCCCATGTCCTGTTACTACCTGATGGCCTAAAAAGTCCCTCCCCATCTCTTCTGTAGGCCCCCTGATGATTTATGGTGTGGCACCTTATGATTTATGGCCATGTTTCAACGTGCCAGGTCCCTTGGTGGCCTGGCTGCATCTCAGTGTGGTGCTGTAGTGCAGTGCCCCAGGGGTGTCCCAGCCTCACCTGCTGCACTTTGTCTGTGCCTCTGGCAGATGCTGCACAGGCAGAGGTGTAGGACCCCTGTGTCACAGCAGGGGACACTGCACAGACAGCACAGGAGTGGCTTTTCCAGGATAAAAAAGTGAGATCAGGGAAGGGATTATATTTGCTTTATCTTCCACTTCCACTCTTCTTGCCTCTCAAACAGATTATAATTTATTTATTTATTTATTTTAATTTCTGTTGGTCTTGCTTGTAAGAAATCCAAATTAAGATAATAAGAACTGTAGACATGACAAAAATTGAGCCCGGTCCAATTTCTTCACAATATGCTGGGGTTGGAAAGGCTTTTCTCCATACACCTGTAAGAAGTGCTCCTAGAATCAGTACAGCTTTTGAAGCCAGAATTCCTAAAGCTGCCATTCACAATGTTTCCCTATGTGCATTCTCATTATTAATATTACTAAGTAGAGTCCTAAACTTTTCTCTCCCCAGTGAGGCTATTTAAGGTCTTTGCCTCTACCCAGCCACCACCTTCATCAGGAAATCTTTTGGACTTAAAAGTCCCCTTTAATTTTAGCTGAAATTAATCAACTGAAGAGAAAAAAATTTCAGACATGATGAATACATAAATATTTCTTCCTCAAGAAGCCAGGCAAAACCCTCTCATTACATGGGTACTGAATTGTCAGTGAAGGAATTTGAAGTCTTGCTGGGTGGACAACTCACTGGATAAGGAATTGGGTGGATGGTGGCACACAGAGAGTGGTGATCAAGGGCACAATGTCCACCTGGAGACCAGTGCCAAGTGGCGTCCCTCAGGGGTCAGTGCTGGCACCAGTGCTGTGTAACATCTTTGTCAATGACATGGGCAGAGGAATCAGTGCAGCCTCAGCAAGTCTGCAGATGGCACCAAGCTGTGTGGCACAGGCAACTTGCTAGAGGGCAGGGATCCATCCAGAGGGACCTGGACAGGCTGCAGAGCTGTGCCCAGGCCAACCTCATGATATTCAACAAGGCCAAGTGTAAGGTCCTGCACCTGAGTGGGTGCAATCCCAAGCACAACTCCAGGCTGGGTGGGGAATGGCTGAGAGCAGCCCTGAGGAAAAGGACCTGGGGGTCTGGGTTGATGAAAAGCTCAAGTTGAGGCTGCAGTGTGAGTGCAGCCCAGACAGCAACTGTGTGCTGGGCTGCAGCAAGAGCAGCTGTGGGCAGCAGGGCAAGGGAGGGGATTCTGCCCCTTTGCTCTGCTCTCCTCACACCCCACCTGCAGTACTGTGTGCAGTTCTGGAGCCCCCAGCACAAGAAGGACATGGAACTCTTGGAGAGAGTCCAGAGGAGGGCCACAAAGATGCTCAGAGGGCTGCAGCAGCTCTGCTATGAGGACAGGCTGAGAGAGTTGGGGCTTTTCATCCTGGAGAAGAGAAGGCTTCCAGGAGACCTTAGAGTAGCCTTCCAGTATCTGAAGGATACTACAGGAGGGCTGGGGAGGGACTATTCACAAGGTCTTGTAAAGACAGGGTGCGGAAGAATGGGTTTAAACTGGCAGAGGGGAGATTGAAACTGGATGTTAGGAGGAAGTTCTTCTCAGTGAGGTTGGTGAGACACTAGCACAGTTTGCCCAGGGAGGTTGTGGCTGCTCCCTCCCTGGAGGTGTTCAAGGCCAGGCTGGATGAGGCCTTGAGCGACCTGATGTAGTGGGAGGTGTCCCTGCCTATGGCACAGGGGGGTTGGAACTGGATGATCTTTGAGGTCTCTTCCAACCTAAACCATTCTATGATTCTGTGAAGTCTGCGTGCTCTGATCTGATTTTATTACAGAACCTCATACATGTGGTACAGAGAACTTCAACACTTCTTGGGGAAGGACCTGTGTGCTTTGAATTTAATTTCACTTGCACGGTATGATGTGCTTCCTGTGCTGGAAAATCAGCAGCCAGGATTTTTATTCATGTTTTACTGACACTGAAAATGTTTCCTAGCAGGGAAGTAGCAGGCTTTGCTTTCTGACGAGGCTGCATGTGGCACATCAGTCCCCGGTGGAGATTGCTTTTGCTTTAATTGTTGCTAACAGGCATTCTGGCAGGTGAAGTGGGATAATTAAAATGGCAACTTCAGTCACATATTAAAAAAAAAAAAAGAAAAAAAAAAAAGGCTGGTGAAAAGCCCTTTCCTGTAATGGATTGCTACTGATATCACAGCACCTGAACAGCTCTTTCTTCAATAGACTCTTCACATCCTACTCTTCCAGCCTTCACTGTACAGTGTTCAACAAGCTTAAGTCAGCCTCCTGGCAGACAGATTTGTGGGTTTTACAGTGCTTTTTTTCTGTCCACAAAAAGTGCTGATAAACTTTCCTTTGCTGCTTGTCGACACAATCTTTCTTTCCTGTTGATCTGATCTAGCTCAGCTGTGATCTTATTAGTTACACGAAAGCAAAGATGGTTTATCTCCAGGCTTTTTAAACAACACGGGGAGCAAATCAGATCGTGCTTGTTTGCTGTGTTGAAAAGTGGACAGCACAACATCCAAGACCCTGTAGCATCTTCAGAGTTACCCCAGACCTGTTTTCTGTTGTGCTACAGAGAACAGGGCTTTCATCAGTGATGCCTCTACCCTTGCTGTGTTTGAAATTAGAAATGGAGGTGGCTCATGCAGACTTTAAAATTTTATTATTAAGGTGTTTGGGGCGGGAAATGAGTTTCACTTTTTCTGAATACATGGAAAGTGACAGTTACAAAAGTCTAGGTTCTGCTTGGCCTTTACATCTTGAAGCTGTTTTTGTCAAGCTGTAGACACATAGGTGTGCTGGTTTGAACTCATTGGAGGATTTGAATGAGAAATTAGGCTATAGGTTGAGAGAGGAAAACAGATGATGCTACTCCACTCACAGCTTTACTCAGAGCTCTACTGAGAAAGAAAAAAAAAATGTTTTAAGAATTGTAGCCCAAATATAGATAAGTCAGATTGCTTCAGACCTCTCTGGGCTGTGGCTGGCTCCTTGCATGGCTCCTTTTCCATGCCTTTTGTAGCTGATTCTTAATAATTCTACTAACTTCTTTTCCTACTGCTAACTCCCCTGGCTGATCTACCTTCGCCTATCTGCTACATCAACAGCAGCACTGGGGAAGAGGGGAAGGTGGTAGGGCTGGTTAGAAACCCCTCTTAGAGATTTTGATCTCTGGGAGGGCTGTGGTGTTTCTGTATTTCCTTTTCACTGTATATATCTGTAAATATCTGTTATACATTATAAATATCTGCTTGTATATGGAGCATTGCTGTAAATATAAAGCTTCATTTATTAACTTCCAGCTGTTCTGAGTCCTAGCCTGGGTTATTTCACAGTGTTGAGGAGGGGAGCAGGCAATTGCTAAACCACCACAATAGGAGAGGTACTTCTTACCATATAATTGAGCGTTGAAGATTCATTTCAGCTCCACAGGTTGAATCCACAGTTTGAAATTCAGTGTAGGACGATCATTCAACTTTGCTGTAACCATGTGTTAAAACGAAGAGGTTATCTATTCTGTGCAGTAAGGACACTGTAGATTTTTATTTTTTTCCTTTGTTATTTCTGGCCAATAACCTTATCTCTGTCTTTCTGTGGGTTCATGATATGCCTGACTCTTAGAGAAAAGAGAAGAAAAGGACAAGGGAAATGATTTTTGTCCTAATTGGTAAATGAACTGCAGTGTTCTCAGTATCTGTACTTAGCCTGAAAACAGGCATTAGACTTGCGGATTTTGCTCTCCATTTTGTTCCTGGGAACTGACAAATGTACAATTTGCAATCCTATGTAATTATAATCTGTTTTTTTTAGAGAACCATCATTTCTTCTAGTATCTAGAAGTACATCATTTGAGTGCAGATTTTCAGGACACCGTGCAGGGATTAATGGCACAACCTTACTGAGAGCAATGCTGCTTAATTCCTTGGATATGACACTGCTGCTGCATCCTTGATCTCTTTTGAGAGGTCAGATTATGCTGAAAATCTGTACTAGTGCATGACTGGCAAAGCATGCTTGTGGTTTTTGTATGATAGCTCTTCTTTGATTTATGAAACGTTGCACCTATCTGCTTAGCAGTCCTCACGTGGTGGAAGAGGGAAAATAATGCTTATCTCGGTAAGAAGAGTTTAAAAAATGGTAGATTGGATAAATTCCGAAGTCTTCTTTTTGATCTAATTCCTGTGGATATTTTGGTGCAGATGTGGATGACAGCCCCTTGCCAGCTTAAGGAGAAACACAACCTAGAGCTGACATCCCTTACAAAATCTAATTATCTAAAGCAGGCTTTGTCTTGAGGAAAAGGTGACTCTTGTGTGTGTAAAATCATAGAATCAGTTAGGGCTGGAAGGGACCACAAGGATCATCTAGTTCCAACTTCCCTGCCATGCCCAGGGACACCCTACCCTAGAGCAGGCTGCCCACAGCCTCTTCCAGCCTGGCTGCAAACACCTCCAGGGATGTGGCCCCAAACACCTCCCTGGGCAACCTGTTCCAGGCTCTCACCACTCTCATGCTCAACAACTTCCTCCTCACATCCAATCTGAATCTCCCCACCTCCAGCTTTGCTCCATTCCCCCTAGTCCTGTCACTCCCTGATATCCTAAAAAGTCCCTCCCCAGCTTTTTGTAGGCCACTTCAGATACTGGAAGGCCACAAGAAGGTTCCCTGGGAGCCTCCTCTTCTCCAAACTGCACAGCCCCAACTCTTTCAGTCTGTCCTCATAGCAGAGGTGCTTGGAATTTCTTTGTATGTCCTTATCAATGACAGTTCCATGTTTCCCTTTTAAACCAGATCCTGCTGCACCTTGCTTGCCCTGTTACCTCATTTTCTGCAAATCCTAGGAGTTTTCAAAACAATTACAAAACCCCACTTTTTATTGGTCTTTTTTTTTTTTTTTTTTTCCCCCTGGTTACTGTTTGATGGAAGTGGTGAATATTTGACAAACAGTTTAGTTCACAAAGAGAAAAACTATTTCATGTCAACCTTTTCCTTTTGGCTTTCACCATTTCGCATGCTGCAAGCTTTTATTTTGCAAATAGTTAGCCATTTGAGTGTGCTCAGACTGCAGTCTTTTTGTCCTGGTTTTATTAGTGTGCTTGGAATGAGGACCCTAAAAATGGAGTAGCATCCATACATCAAACTTTTTTTCCCCCCAGTCTTCTTCAAGTATAGTGAAAATGGTATTTTAGAGTCTGAAACGTCTGTCAGGGGGGAGTGATGGAGGCTCACAAACAGAACCATGCAGGCTGTTCATGGGAAGATGTTTTCAAGCCTAGAACAGATCATTATAGTTAGAAATATGTATTAGTTGGGTCATGACAATTAGCTTTTTATTTTTCCTGTAGTTTGATAACCGTGTCAGCTGTAAGCTGTATACTGCAGAGGAGATGTTTGACTGTAAATCCAAAGCTTTTGAGGGACATCACTTCCCAGTGTGCATCTCTGACTGCTCTGCCACAGGCTCTCTTCTTGCTGCCAGAACACATTCTTGCATTTCTCATACATGCTTTAGAGCAAAATCTTCTCTCTTGAAAGGAAGGATGACTCCATCAGTTAACTACCCAGTGCTCAAGAATCCAACATTTGACTTGGAGCAATTATTGATGGAATAGAATGGAATAGAATGAAATGGAACAGAATGGAATGGAATAGAATGGAATGGAATAGAATAGAATAAATCAGGTTGGAAGAGACCTCCAAGATCATCCACTCCAACCTATCACCCAGGAATGGGTTGCCCAGGGGAGGTGGTTGGGGCCACATCCCTGGAGGTGTTTGCAGCCAGGCTGGATGAGGCTGTGAGCAGCTTGCTCTAGGGTATAATGTCCCTGGGCATGGCAGGGGGATTGGAACTGAATGATCCTTGTGGTCTCTTCCAACCCTGACTGATTCTGTGATTCCGTATGGACTACTTCGTCCACATAAAGTGCTGTTAGGAACAATGACCTGGTTTTCATTATTGGGTACAGAAGGTAGGCCAAATGGTGTTTGTTATTTTATTCCAATGAACATTTTACCAGTCTTTAAATCTGTAGCAGGTGCTCAGGCACCAGGATCTGACAAACTCATTTTTCCACTTGAAAATGCTGTCCAAGTTTGTCAAATCTGCTGCACGTGCAGAAGGCAGCTACAGAGAATGAACTCAACCCGAAGTGAAAAATCTGCTTTCTTCAGCAAAAGAATGCTAAATTGGCTTGTAAAGGCAGTATGTGTGTGGGGGAAATGTGACAAAATATTTTGTCTAAGGGTTAGTATTTATCATGCAATGACATGTCTTCTCTTAGAAACTGGATTCCATAGAGACTGTAAAACCACCTGTAGAAAGGAAAAAAGGAGCGTAGCTGTTTCACTTCACTGACTTCTGCCAGACTTGTAATTCTTACTGTATTTTTCTTCAGTTTGGATTGTTAGGGCAGGTAAATTGGCTCTTTCACCATCACAATTTCAGTGGATGAGAAGCTCAACATGAGGCAGCAGTGTGCTCTTGCAGCCCAGAAAGCCAAGCAGAGTCTGGGCTGCATCAGGAGAAGTGTGGCCAGCAAGGCCAGGGAGGTGATTCTCTCCCTCTACTCTGCTCTAGTGAGACCCCACCTGGAGTACTGCATCCAGTTGTGGAGGCCCTGGGACAAGAGGGATGTGGAGATGCTGGAGTGTGTCCAGAGAAGGGCCATGAGGATGCTCAGAGGGCTGCAGCACCTCTGCTGTGAGGACAGACTGAAAGAGTTGGGACTGTTCAGTTTGGAGAAGAGGAGGCTCCCAGGGGACCTTCTTGTGGCCTTCCAGTATCTAAAGGGGGCTACAAAAGAGCTGGGGAGGGACTTTTTAGGTTATCAGGGAGTGCCAGGAGTAGGGGGAATGGAGGAAATTTGCAGGTGGGGAGATTGAGATTGGATGTGAGGAGAAAGTTGTTGAGCATGAGAGTGGTGAGAGCCTGGAATGGGTTGCCCAGGGGAGGTGTTTGGGGCCACATGGCTGGAGGTGTTTGCAGCCAGGCTGGCTGAGGCTGTGGGCTGCCTGATCTAGGGTAGGGTGTCCTTGGGCATGGCAGGGGGGTTGGAACTAGATGATCCTTGTGGTCCCTTCCAACCCTGACTGATTCTCTGATTCTGTGAAATTGATACCTGAATTTTACGATTTCTTTAAATATCCAATAAATACAACTGTACCTTTTTCTTATTTCCTTCTTTCCTGTCCTAAGTGCATAGGTGGGCAGGCAGTGTGAGCTGTGAATGAGTTGCTGCATCAGTGAATCAGCCCAGGTACCATGGATCAAACAAGTGTTTGATCCACACTTTTATGCCTGTGTTTATGTGCTTACAGCAGGGGAAGCCTCACTGAACACCTGCAGTGCTGACCCTTCCCTGGGGACCAGGGCTTTGTTTGTTAAACATTTCATGATTATGCTCTTATTTTACAGGCCAGCATTGTTTTTAGGTTAGTTACAGTACCTGTCATGCTTCAGTGAAGGTGTTTCCAAGAGGAGTTGAGACTTGTTTGTTAATCTTATTTTACAGGTGTCTTGGAGGGTTGTGCCGTTTGATGTACTGTTGGATGCACAATAGGTCCAGCATGCTGCCAAGTGGACAAAACCACATTTCATAGGGCAGGTGTCAGAGAGGCAAGGAAAGGAGCCAGCAGTGGCCTGATGCAGGTTTTCTCTTGACTGCAGTGGTTCAGAGTCTTTCCCATGCCAGAATCACAGAGGCCTCTTCAAGGTGTGGCAGGAGTGTGATGGGAGAGGTGTTGTGACCCTCTGAGGTCTTGGTGAAGAGCTCTTGTTCTGCCTTTAGGTGTGAGTGCAAGCTCCTTATACTGGAGAAGAGGAGGCTCAGGGGTGACCTCATTGCTGTCTAAAACTACTACAACCCCAGGCTGGGAACAGAGTGGCTGGAGAGCAGCCAGGCAGAGAGGGACCTGGGGGTGCTGGGAGATACTAGGGCTGAACATGAGCCAGCAGTGTGCCCAGGTGAGCCAAGGGCATCCTGGCCTGGATCAGGAGCAGTGTGGCCAGCAGGACAAGGGAGGTTATCCTGCCCCTGTACTTGGTACTGGTCAGACCACATCTTGAGTACTGTGTCCAGTTCTGGTCCCTCCAATTCAAGAGAGATGTTGAGGTACTGGAATGTGTCCAGAGAAGGGCAATGAAGCTGGTGAGGAGCCTGGAGCACAGCCCTGGGAGGAGAGGCTGAGGGAGTTGGGGGTGTGCAGCCTGGAGAAGAGGAGGCTCAGGGCAGACCTCATTGCTGTCTACAACTACCTAAAGCAAGGCTGTAGCCAGGTTGGTCTCATCTCCCAGGCAACCAGCAACAGAATGAGGGGACACAGTCTCAAGCTGTGCCAGGGGAGGTATAGGCTGGATGTTAGGAGGAAGTTCTTGCCAGAGAGAGTGATTTGCATTGGAATGGGCTGCCCAGGGAGGTGGTGGAGTCCCCATCCCTGGAGGTGTTCAAGAAAGGTCCCTGTATGGAGCACTTAGTGCCATTGGCTAGGGCTGGGTCATAGGTTGGACTGGATGATTATGGAGGTCTCTTCCAACCTATCCTAGCCTAGCCTAGCCTAGCCTAGCGTATCCTGCCCTGTCCTGTCCTGCCCTATCCTATCCAGACAGTAGTTTTCCCTAGTTTCTGCTTGTTTAATTTAGGCGCTTTGTGGTGTTCAGACACTTTGTACTTTACTGGGTTGTTTGTGTGTGTACTTTATTGTTTTAGTGCCTGAGATCAGCTCAGGTTTAGTAGTGAGAGCGAAATCAGCCTTGCTGGTGGAGCAGGATCTTTGCTGTGGCTGGCAGCGATGAGTTTTCAATAAATACACTTCCTGCAAGTCTTGTCATTTGTCATCTGGATCCATCTGCATTGCAGGTAGTGTATCTCCAGGTCAGGGCTGCTTTGTTTTTTTTTTTTT
>VWZI01002203.1:71338-121881 GCA_013396835.1 Psilopogon haemacephalus
TTCTATTCTATTCTATTCTATTCTATTCTATTCTATTCTATTCTATTCTATTCTATTCTATTCTATTCTATTCTATTCTATTCTATTCTAGTGTGGAGATCTGGTGTTAGGAGCCAACATAAAAAGCAGCAGGTTATCAGGGTTTTTGTCCATGTTGCAAAATCTTTGGCTGTGATGAATATAAAGTACGCAGGCAACCAGCAACAGAAGGAGGGGACACAGTCTCAAGTTGTGCCAGGGGAGGTATAGGCTGGATGTTAGCAGGAAATTCTTCCCAGAGAGAGTGACTGGCATTGGAATGGGCTGCCCAGGGAGGTGGTGGAGTCACTGTCCCTGGAGGTGTTCAAGAAAGGACTGGATGGGGCACTTAGTGGCATGGTGTAGTTGATTGGCTAGGCCTGGGTGAGAGGTTGGACTGGATGAGCTTAGAGGTCTCTTCCAACCTGGCTGATTTGATTCTGTTCATAGCTAGAGGATCTGTAGAGGGCTTGTTGCTTTCAGCACTGAGTCTCTTGCACTCTTTGCTTTTGGTTAGTGCTTGTTTGTACACCCTGCAATACACCCAACCTCAAACAGATTTTTACCTGACTCTGGTGGATTTAGTTAAAAAGCAAACACAACTTCTTTTGAGTGAAATAGGTTTAAGACTTGGTTTCTACAGTTTCTGCTGGTTTCATATACCCCTGAAATTGTAAGTCTTTTGCTGAAGTGTGCTAATTAGAACAAAAATAGTTGTTGTGTGGTCGTGCTGAGCTTTTAGCTGGAGTTAACAATTACCTGTGTGTTGCTGTTACATTTTCTGTCAGCTCATCTGCTGCTGTAGTCTGCCATGCAGCTCATTGGGGAGGCTGATGTTTTAGCTTTGTGTGATGTCAGAAAGGAGGACACTACTCACAGAATCTGGAAATGACCTCTAGAATTCTCTAGTGCAATGTCCTGCTCACAGCATGGTCAGCTGTAGGTCAGGCCAGGTTGCTTACAGCTTTATATGCCTGGCTCTTTGAAAATGCCAGGGGTGGGAGACCACACGACCTTTTCATGCTGCTTGGTATTAGGTCTCTTCAAAGCTGTCCCTTTCCAGCCTGAACAAGAACTTTCCTCACAGGATAAGGATTCTAGCCCAGCTTCCAGATCTGCATGATTACCTTCCTTTGGGTTTGCTGCACTATTTTAACATCTTTCTTGTATGAAGGGGTCAGTTTTCTATGGGGTCTCACAAGTGTAGAGAAAAGGAAGGATGCTGAATAGTTACTTGATGTAATGGCCATGCCTCTAGCAGTACAGCCCAGGGGGCAGTTTGCTGCAGGACATGCTGCTGGCTCATGTCCAGCATGCTGCCCATTAAGAACCTGGGTCCTATTTGACCAGATGGTTCCTAGCCTGTATCACTGCAGGCTCCTGCTGACCCATTCCTTCAGCCTGTCCCTCTGGACAGCAGGTCTGCCCCAGGACTGGTCCCACAGCTTGTTGTCATCTCTGCAAATATGGTAAGAGTGCACTCAGTTGTCTCCTCCTGTTCATTAATACAGATGTTACCTCTTGCCCAGGAGCTGACACTCACCATGTGAGTGAGGAGGGATGGAATTAAAAAATACTAACACAGGATGTTTTGCATTGACTTGCTGGAAAGAGGGCTAAGAAATTGGAGATTTTTGTCATTTTCAAAGCTCTAAAGCAGAACTGTTGGGCAGACACAATGAGCATCATAGATCTTCATAGAATCATAGAATGGTTTAGGTTGGAAGAGACCTCAAAGATCATCCAGTTCCAACCCTCCTGTGCCATAGGCAGGGACACCTCCCACTAGAACAGGTCGCTCAAGACCTCATCCAACCTGGCCTTGAACACCTTCAGGGAGGGAGCAGCCACAGCCTCCCTGGGCAACCTGTGCCAGTGTCTCACCACCCTCACTGGGAAGAGCTTCCTCCTAACATCCCGTTTAAATCTCCCCTCTGCCAGTTTAAACCTATTCCCCCTCATCCTGTCATTACAAGACCTTGTGAATAGTCCCTCCCCAGCCCTCCTGTAGTATCCTTCAGATACTGGAAGGCTACTCTAAGTTCTCCTGGAAGCCTTCTCTTCTCCAGGCTGCAAAGCCCCAACTCTCTCAGCCTGTCCTAATAGCAGAGCTGCTGCAGCCCTCTCAGCATCTTCGTGGCCCTCCTCTGGACTCTCTCCAACAGTTCCATGTCCTTGTTGTGTTGGGGGCTCCAGAACTGAAGACAGTACTGCAGGTGGGGTGTGAGGAGAGCAGAGCAAAGGGGCAGAATCCCCTCCCTTGCCCTGCTGCCCACAGCTGCTCTTGCTGCAGCCCAGCACACAGTTGCTGTCTGGGCTGCACTCACACTGCAGCCTCATCTTGAGCTTTTCATCATCCCAGATCCCCAGATCCTTTTCCTCAGGGCTGCTCTCAGCCATTCCCCACCCAGCCTGGAGTTGTGCTTGGGATTGTGCTGACCCAGGTGTAGGACCTTACACTTGGCCTTGTTGAATGCCATGAGGTTGGCCTGGGCACACCTCTGCAGCCTGTCCAGGTCCAGGTGTTAATGTGCGGTAGACATTGGGATAACCCTTCCTGAGGCAAATGGGACCAACGATTGGAGAAGCTCTCATCTGCTTCATTTACTCCTTTTTTAAGCCGGTTTGCCAGCCAGGATTTGAAAATAAAGCATTTGGTTCTGTAATTATTTGTGCAACTACAAATTCACTCTCTGCTTTCAGCCATCTGCCCTGCAGGCATTACTTTTAGTGCCATTTGGATCGCTGGCACCAGTGTCTGATCCTCTGCATCCTTCCCTGTTACGTGGATGACTTAGTGCTGATAATACAAATATCAGTGTTCATATTCCTGCTCTTTTTCCTCTCTCCTTTTCCTTTATCTCTTTTAGTGTTTTTAAGGGTCTGCAGAACAGCTGCATGGCCAGGGGAAGCAATTCTCTGTTCCTGGCCAGGCATGCTCCTATTTACCATGTGAGGTTCTGAGTGAAACTCCACTGAAGCTTCACATAAGGTAATGCAGGTCCTTGTGTCTGGACTTCACTGGTCAGTTCAGTGGTAACTGGTCGGTGCACAAGGAATGAGAGGCTGTTGCCCTCTCTGCCATGGGAGAAATCCAAGAAGTTCTGTTGTTGCTGCTGTTGGCAGTAGAAGGGCAAACTAAGACTGAATGTCCTTGGACTGCTCCTCGATGATGAACGTGGCCAGACCTTTGCTTGCTTAGATGACCCAGGAAAGGTCCTTACTTTATCAGAAAGCTGGTAGCTGACAGCCAGATGACTGAGCAGCTGCTTTGGGGTCAGGAAGTCTTAATGATTCCTAGCAGGAGGGGAGCCCTCACAGTCTTCCAGAGTGGTTTGTTTCATTTCAAGGTCTTTGATTAGGGTCCAGTGTTGAACAGAATAGAATAAGGCAGGTTGGAAGAGATCTCCAAGCTCATCCAGTCCAACTTAGCACCCAGCCCTAGCCAATGGCACTAAGTGCCTATCCAGGCTTTGCTTGAACACCTCCAGGGATGGGGACTCCACCACCTCCCTGGGCAGCCCATTCCAATGCCAATCACTCTCTCTGGGAAGAACTTCCTTCTAACATCCAGCCTGTACCTCCCCTGGCACAGCTTGAGACTGTGTCCCCTCCTTCTGTTGCTGGTTGCCTGGGAGAAGAGATCAACCTGGCTACAGCCTTGCTTTAGGTAGTTGTAGACAGCAATGAGGTCTGCCCTGAGCCTCCTCTTCTCCAGGCTGCACACCCCTAAGTCCCTCAGGCTGTCCTCACAGGGCTGTGCTCCAGGCTCCTCACTGCTTTGTCACCCTTGAATTGGGGGCCCAGAACTGGACACAGTACTCAAGATGTGGTCTGACCAGTACCAAGTACAGGGGCAGGATAACCTCCCTTGTCCTGCTGGCCACACTGTTCCTGATCCATGCCAGGATGCCCTTGGCTCTCCTGGCCACCTGGGCACACTGCTGGCTCATGTTCAGCCTAGTATCTCCCAGCACCTCCAGGTCCCTCTCTGCCTGGCTGCTCTCCAGCCACTCTGTAGTGCTCTCCCCAGGGCTTCTGGTGAGCTCAGCATCAGGCACATGTGGGAAGCAGACCTTATTTTGAATGGGGTCTTGCAGATGTGGGCTTTGCAGGTATTGGTGCTGACTTCACTGGTTACAAATTCATTGAGTGTCTCATTTGAAGAACCTAACTGTGTGCTGTTCCCTCTGGAGCATGACTTCAGCCTGCATGTTCCTCACCCTGTTAATGGGCTTTTACAGTAGCATTTCATCAGTGCTGCTGGAAAGGTCATTCCTAAAAGCTTAGCAGAAACATTATCCAGAGCAGTTGTTTTTTTATGGAACTACAGAGACTTGTGGAAGTGCAGAGCTTACAGAGAAATATAGCTGGGTGAAATGACAGATGGTATCCACTAAGCCCACTGCAATTTCTTTTGCAGGAATTTTATTTCATGTCTTTTTGGAGACTTTGCAATGTTCTAGAGGCACATTGCACCATGCCTTTGGAGTCAGACACATGATCTGAAAGGTCCACGGCAGCAGCTTATCAACTTCCTTCATAGCAAGAGTGAATGGAAAAGATCTGAGTGATGTGGAAGATTAATCTGATGTAGTGTAGGATTCCCCCTCCCACCCCATTTCTTTCTATTTAGTTTGACCACTCATTGTTTTTTTAGTTGAAGTAACACAGAAGAAAGTGGAGATTAAAATCTCTCTTCTAATCTTCCATTGCCTCCAGATTGGTGTCATAAATGGGAGCAATATTTTCTCAGACTGTTCCTCGTCGTTTTATGATGTGAAATGTTTGTTTCAGGAACTTCCCCTATGTACATGTGATTTTCTTGTGCAGAGGTTCCTGGTTTCTGCTGTGAGGACAGGCTGAGAGAGTTGAGGCTCTGCAGCCTGGAGAAGAGAAGGCTTCCAGGAGACCTTAGAGTAGCCTTCCAGTATCTGAAGGGGGCCTAGAGGAGGGCTGGGGAGGGACTATTCACAAGGTCTTGTAATGACAGGATGAGGGGGAATGGGTTTAAACTGGTGGAGGGGAGATTTAAACAGGATGTTAGGAGGAAGTTCTTCACAGTGAGGGTGGAGAGACACTGGCACAGGTTTCCCAGGGAGGTTGTGGCTGCTCCCTCCCTGAAGGTGCTCGAGGCCAGGCTGGATGAGGTTTTGAGCGTCCTGATCTAGTGGGAGGTGTCCCTGCCTATGGCACAGGGGGGTTGGAACTGGATGATCTTTGAGGTCTCTTCCAACCTAAACCATTCTATGATTCTATGATTTTGGCATGTTCAAAAAGTAAAGATGAAGTAATTGACCTCATTGTGGCCTTCCAGTATCTGAAGGGGGCCTACAAGGAAGCTGGGGAGGGACTTTTTAGGCTGTCAGGGAGTGACGGGACTAGGGGGAATGGAGCAGATCTGGAGATGGGGAGATTGAGATTGGATGTGAGGAGGAAGTTGTTGAGCATGAGAGTGGTGAGAGCCTGGAATGGGTTGCCCAGGGAGGTGTTTGGGGCCACATGGCTGGAGGTGTTTGCAGCCAGGCTGGATGAGGCTCTGTCCAGCCTGCTCTAGGGTAGGGTGTCCTTGGGCATGGCAGGGGGGTTGGAACTAGCTGATCCTTGTGGTCCCTTCCAACCCTGACTGATTCTATGATTCTAATCGCTGTGAAATGTGTTGAATTAAGGCTTTGCTGATTGTTCCTTCTTTTGGAATCAGTCTGTGTGGAATTACAGCAAAAGGTAGCAAGATGCTGATTTACAGAATCTTCTGCCTTCATCTCAGTAGTGAATTGCAGAGCTTCATGTAATCATGAAGCTTCATCCTTACGACCTGATTGGTCTTGGGTTTCTTTCTAAATTATTTTTGAGGAATACAGATTAGGGAGAGCTTGGAATGCTAAAATTCTCGTGTATATTTTTGTCCTGTGACATGCAGCAGTAGAGCAAGCCTGCTTATTCCTGTGAAGGTTGAATGTAATGTTGGAACTGTCACTGTGGAATATCTTCTGTGTCTTAAGAAGGTGGCACAAAAGGTAGTGCTTTGACAAAGAGATGGTTGTTCATTTAATGTATAGGAAACAGCAGGTGGGGATTTTTGAGTCAAATGCTGTGTTTAGTGGTTGAAAATAATGCTATCTGGATTTAATACTGAACTCTCTCTGGCTCTTGGTCTGGGCTACTAATATCAGTCTTTACACTATATAGCCATAGGCTTGACTTCTCAAGGCCAACATCCTGTAAGCTCCAATGAGTGGGTTGCTGGAGCTGTGTATAGATGATTGGGTCTTTCCTGGATAATTATATCTCCAAAGAAATACATGCAAGCTCTGAGTTGTTAACTGAATTTGGACTGGACTATTGCTGCAGGCCTCTTGCTTTACACACAGTGTAAAATTACTTGTTTGAAATCAAAGCCCTAGTCATTGACAACAGGTGGATATATGATACTTGATCAAATAAGAGTTCACAATGAACCTTGCTGGATCTATAGGATGCTTTAGCATCCTCAGCAGACTTCCAATATCTTTTCATATTCTTTAAAAATGCAATTGTTATGAATTCTGAAGTTATATTTCTCTGTTAAGACTGAGTTTCGTGCATCTGCTGGGATTTTCTAGCATCACCTCAAACATGTAGGAAGAATTGGAGTATGTCCAGAGAGGGCCACGAGGATGCTCAGAGGGCTGCAGCACCTCTGAAAGAGTTGGGACTGTTCAGTCTGGAGAAGAGGAAGCTCCCAGGGGTCCTTCTTGTGTCCTTCCAGTATCTGAAGGGGACCTACAGAAAAGCTGGGGAGGGACTTTTTAGGATATGAGGGAGTGCTAGGACTAGGGGGAATGGAGCAAAGGTGGAGGTGGGGAGATTGAGATTGGATGTGAGGAGGAAGTTGTTGAGCATGAGAGTGGTGAGAGCCTGGAATAGGTTGTCCAGGGAGGTGTTTGGGGCCACATCCCTGGAGGTGTTTGCAGCCAGGCTGGATGAGGCTGTGGGCAGGCTGATCTAGGGTAGGGTGTCCCTGGGCATGGCAGGGGGGTTGGAACTAGCTGATACTTATGGTCCCTTCCAACCCTAACTGAGTCTATGATTCTAATTGTTCTAGCAGTCTTGCTCTCTAAGATTGTTTCCTGTAGTGGTCCTGCCATGTTAGAGCCATAATTCTTCCTCTGTACCAGGCCTTTAGTGTGTGACCATCCCAGGCATTTGGACCAGTGGGCAACAAAACCATGGCCATTTCTGAAGCTGGGCAGGATAGGCTGCACTGGATTCTCACCAAATGCACCACTCTTACACAAAAAACAGAGCAATTAATTTCTGTTCTTTTCTAATACCAGGAAGGCTGTGTATCTGCTCTAGGCTTGTGTGTTTTCCAAAGAAAGAAAAGGGTAGGTTCTCTTGGTGTCAGCTCTTGAGTCCTTGAATCCTGGTGTCAGAGTGCATGGACTGCCAGATGCTACAGCAAGATCATGTGCTAAATCTTCAGGGCTTTACTGAAAAGGGTCAGTGGTGGTTACACCCTTGCATCTCAGAGTCTGATGCAGATGTTTTTCAAGTCAGAAAGAGCGAGGACTTAACAGAATTGCAGTGGAAACATTTTATTAATTTACTTATTTATGTATGTTATCTGTTTATTAAAACTCAGATGGCCCTTAGTAGGAAATCATGGGAGTCATCCAGTCTCAAGAGGCTTCACCCACTGAAAATGAGGGAATGTGACATACTGGTTGCTAATCAGCAGCTCCAAGGTCCACTAATCCTGTAGAAAACACCAAGTACATGGTCTCAAACTGGAATGCCCTGCTATTGTAGCAGAAGAATGTATAGGCTAAATTGGATCTGCTTTTTTTTGTTTGGACTTGTGCAGGCTTTACTTAGGCATCAAGAAAACACAGAACTTGTGCAGGCATTACTTAGGCATCAAGAAAGCTTTTCAGTGATGCTGGCCCTGAGTAAATGTTCAGATAGAGAGGTGGTGATAATGGGGCCTTTTTTTACACCATGCAGGCTTCAGAATGGGGTGGCTGTTGGGTGGGAGTAAGGCATTTTCATACAAATCCAGTATCTGGCAGGGCAATAGGTGTGGTGGGGGGGAAGAGACTCAGTCTCTATCCTACTAAACCCCAGAATCAGTGAAGAAAGCTGGACTTCAGTTTTAGTCGTTGGATGTGATAGCTCAGTGTGCTGGTTTGAACTAATTAGAGGATTTGAATTATAAATTAGTCTATAGGCTGAGAGAGGGAAGCACTGACAATGCTGCTTCCCTCAGAGCTTTATTGAGAAAGAAAAAAAGAATTGCTTTAAGAGTTGTAACCCAAACATAGATAAGTCAGACGGTTTCAGACCTCTCTGGGAGCACATTTCCTTACCTAGTTCAGTCACTATCCCCTTCCCAACAATCTTCTTAAAGACAGTCAAAAGAAGGTGAGGATCACAGGTCTGTGTGGTGGTTTGAACTAATTGGAGGTTTTGAATGAGAAATTAGACTATAGCCTGAGAAAGGAAAGTACTGATGATGCTACTTCACTCACAGCTTTACTGAGAAAGAAAAAAAACCCCAAAAAAACCCTGTTTTAAGAGTTGTAACCCAAATATAGATAAGTCAGAAGGTTTCAGACCTCTCTGGGGCTGTGGCTGCTTCTTGCATGACTCCTTTGTCTCTGCCTTTTGTAGCTGAATCTGAATAATTCCACTAACTTCTTTTCCTACTGCTAACCCCCCTGGCTAATCTGCCTTCACCTATCTGCTGCATCAACAGATGGTGAGATAAGATTGGGGAAGGGAGGAACGGTGGTAGGGGTGGTTAGAAACCCCTCTTAGGGATTTTTGATCTCTGGGAGGGCTGTGGTGCTTCTGTATTACCTTTTTCCACTGTATATATCTGTAAATACCTGTTGTACATTGTAAGTATCTGCTTGTCTATTGTGCAAAGCTGTAAATATAAAGCTTCATTCCTTAACTTCCAGCTGACTCAGTCCTAGCCTGGGTTATTTCACAGTGTGTGTGTGTTGGGGGGGGAGGCAACTGCTAAAGCACACCACTTAGATAACACAAAGCCTGTAGTTGATGCATATTTACAAAAGGCTTGTGGAAAACTACCCAGGACTTTCTGAAATCTGAAGTAGGGGAGTGAAGGACATGGCAGTTGCAGATGAGCTTGTCAGCGTGCTGCTCTTGATATCAGCTTTGATTGCATATTCAGAGGCTTTAAAAAACAGTGTCTTGCAGTCCAAGGGCAATATGGAGAGGTGTTTCAATGTTACAGCATTCAGAGTTTCTGGATGGAGTTTCATTTCTTTGACAGCCCTCTGGTGTGTCAGTTGCTTTGCATTCATGGAATCTGAGTCAGTGCTAAATCGCAACCTTCCTCTGGCTGGATGTTTGCTGTGGTGTTACTTAAACTGCCTTGTTTACCGTGGTGAGGTTGAGCATGAAGAGTCCTGAGGGAGCTGTGTTTGTTTACCTGAACCTGAATGCAGCTTGTGGCTTCCCAGGCAGTCACAGGTAAGGTTTAGAACCTGGCAGAGGACATTTCCCCTGTTCTGTGCAGTGCTACGCCAGGATATGGTGTGATGGGAAAGCAGAGGGAGCTGGAGTCATCCAGAGCACTCTGGCACCTTGTCTGTGGTAGAGAATTTAGAATTAACGCTGGTACTGAAAACCATTATATGCACATAAAGATCATTACTGATTTGGTGGGTTATGGAAATGCTAACAAAGTGTTTGTACAGCTCTTTTAACATATGTGAGGGAGGCAGCACAGTCTAATTTATAAAGCAGAAGATGATCAGAGTTTGTTCTCCTTAGCTCTGCAAGTGACCAGTGGAGTGGAGCAGTATTGGCTCTTGCCCCCTCTGGGTTTTACAGCAGAATATGCACTGCTGCCTCTGCAGTTCTGAGGGTTCTCTATTAGCATCACTGCGTGGTTTTGGCTTTTCTTCAAGCATTGTCTTAAATGAGGAGGATTTGTTCAGGCCATTAAGCCTGAAACTTTATACTTAGGCATCTTTTACTCACTTGTTTGGCCGAAGATCCCCCTAAGGGTAGTTTAACTTCCTAGCAGTGCAGCTAATAGGTTGTTGTGAAGTAACTCTTGAAAGACCCTTGCTATTCTACGGCATGGAAGAAGGTGTCTCTAAAATTTATATCTTTTCTGTAATTCATTAGAGAACATTTGGTATAAAGAACATTTTTGTGAGGGTAAGGGGTTTTCCCCTCTAATTATTTTTTAGACTGTGAGTAATGGAAGAGACTATTTAATTTCATACCCCAGGTACCTGTAGAGCATGTGGAAGTGCTCTGTGGAACAGCAGCCTTTTGGAACACAAACCGAGCATCAATTGTAACAGGCTGATGCGACCAAAAAGACTTAATTATAGGTCTTTGATAATGCTGGCATTGGGAAGGTGGCATTCTGCATGCCTTTATTAGCTGCCCTAACTCTGTTATAGTGCTGCTGTCTTTTAAAGGGTAATACGTGGGAAGCTATTGGACCTGTGTGGGCAGCAGGGCAAGGGAGGGGATTCTGCCCCTTTGCTCTGCTCTCCTCACACCACACCTGCAGCACTCTGTGCATCTCTGGAGCCCCCAGCACAACAAGGACATGGAACTGCTGCTAGAGAGTCCAGAGGAGGGCCACAAAGATGCTGAGAGGGCTGAAGCAGCTGTGCTATGAGGACAGGCTGAGGGAGTTGGGGCTTTTCATCCTGGAGAAGAGAAGGCTTCCAGGAGACCTTATAGCAACCTTCCAGTATCTGAAGGGGGCCTACAGGAGGGCTGGGGAGGGACTATTCACAAGGTCTTGTAATGACAGGACGAGGGGGAATGGGTTCAAATTGGTGGAGGGGACATTTAAACGGGATGTTAGGAGGAAGTTCCTCCCAGTGAGGGTGGTGAGACACTGGCACAGTTTGCCCAGGGAGGTTGTGGCTGCTCCCTCCCTGGAGGTGTTCAAGGTGAGGCTGGATGAGGTCTTGAGTGACCTGATCTAGTGGGAGGTGTCCCTGCCTATGGCACAGGAGGGTTGGAACTGGATGATCTTTGAGGTCTCTTTCAACCTAAACCATTCTATGATTTTATGAATTTTCCATTCATTGCACTTCGGTATGTAGGTCAGAATCCAGGTTTATTGTCCTGGATTTGTTCTTTTTTCCCTCTTTGATTTTTAACAGTGATTATAAAAAAAAGGGGGCTAACCTTTTTATAAAAACGTGTTGCAAGAGAAAATGAGTTCTGCTTAGAAGAGGCTAATTTTTTCCCCCCCTTCCATAGCTCCCTTTTCCTTGTAGATTTTTACATTACAGTTTAAAAGACTTAATTATCTACGTTCAGTGTTCAACCATGATGCTCTTACCAGAGACCTCTGTTCTCCAGAAAAAATTAAGCACAGTCAGTGAGTTCGCAAGAGGCTTTGCAAAAATAATTTTCTGATCTTTCGTGTTATGAGTTTCCAACATCTCATTAATGAAAATAATGAAAGGTGCAGAGCTAATTTCCACCCAGCAACAATTAGCAGGGAGCGATCTGGCAGTGTGGCAGCTTTTTGTCTTGCAGTAAGAGTGACTTTTCAGACAGGCAGGAATAAATTCTAGGTTTCAGCGTGCAAAAGATGAGGCAGCTGATTCTCCTAACGTGATTTTAAGTGTGCTGTTGAGTTGCTAAGCAGCTCTCTTCTCCACTCCTCACTTTCTACCTGTGGATTTTCGGTCCATTGCTGTGCACAGTTACATTTTGCATTAGGAAACAGTGGAGAAGTTAAAAAAAAAAACAAAAACAAAAACTGTAGAATATGGATTTTTTGTTGTTGTTGGTTTTTTTTTTTTGGTGGGGAGCTGCCCGGATATATATTTGTTGATGTTTGTGTGAGCCAGATTTTTATCATGGACTGGGCTTGAAGTCTCTCGAGCTGACTTTTGGGCAGGCAGAATTCCATGGAGTGTAGGGAGAGTTTTATATAGAGAACTCCTGCTGGAATTTGCTCCAGTGATTGCACGTAGGTGTTGTTTTGAGTGATATCTGTGTTCCAATTACATACTCCTTGTCTTTGCAGTGTTCTGGATGATGAGGGGAGCAGCCTGCGTCAGCAGAAGCTTGACAGACAGGTAAGATTTCGGAGGGGACCTTCTTGCGCACAGCAGTGTGCACTTGCAGCCCAGAAAGCCAAGCAGAGCCTGGGCTGCATCAGAAGTGTGGCCAGCAGGTGGAGGGAGGTGATTCTCCACCTCTACTCTGCCCTGGTGAGACCCCACCTGGAGTACTGCATCCGGTTGTGGAGGCCGTGGGACAAAAGGGATGTGGAGATGCTGGAGTGTGTCCAGAGAAGGGCCACGAGGATGCTCAGAGGGCTGCAGCACCTCTGCTATGAGGACAGACTGAAAGAGTTGGGGCTGTTGAGTCTGGAGAAGAGGAGGCTCCCAGGTGACCTTCTTGTTGCCTTTCAGTATCTGAAGGGGGCATAAAAGAAAGCTGGGGAGGGACTTTTTAGGCTTTCAGGTAGTGCTAGGACTAGGGGGAATGGAGCAAAGCTGGAGGTGGGGAGATTCAGATTGGATGTGAGGAGGAAGTTGTTGAGCATGAGAGTGGTGAGAGCCTGGAATGGGTTGCCCAGGGAGGTGTTTGGGGCCACATCCCTGGAGGTGTTTGCAGCCAGGCTGGCAGAGGCTGTGGGCAGCCTGATCTAGGGTAGGGTGTCCCTGGGCATGGCAAGGGGGTTGGAACTAGGTGATCCTTGTGGTCCCTTCCAACCCTGACTGATTCTGTGGTTCTAAGTATACATTTTGGAGTAGTCACTGACACATGGATCTGGTAATTGATAGAAAATTGCAGCCTTTGATTAGGCAAAGCAAAAGAGAAATCTGTGAAGGTTGCAGCTTAATTAGAAGTCTAACTGCCATTAACGTTTTTCTTTGGACTTTAATTTGAGTGATTCTCATTTAGACTGCCCTGGACTTGTACAGGCTGACTTACAGTGTACTTATTAACTCTTTGATGGACCAGAAAGGACAAGAGGTTCTGGCAGATATGAAGCCAACAGAGGTTTACCACAAAGGTTTAACAAAATTTTCTCTTTGTTCCATGGATTTAGCCCTTGTGGCTGTAAAGTAGTGGCACTATGTGCTACGTTGCCTGTTTTGTTATTGTATTCCCACATGACCTATACAGGAAGGTGGATCAGAATCCCTCCTGTGAAATCCCAGGGAATTTTGCCATCAGGTTTTAATGGAGTTTGAGATTTCCACCTTTCTGGTTTTCCTGTGTTCCACTTTCCAAAAAGCTTTGTAATGTTTATAATTAAGTCTTTTGACTTTAATGGTTTTCTATACATTAATTTTCCCAGTTTTTTATCACTTGCATGTCTACCACCATCCCATTTTCATATATAAAAACTTTTATTTTTATCATAATTTTGCACTAGATTCTGATTGCTTTGGAGTCAGGTTGAGGTTTTCCATACAATGTATGGAGCTGCAAGAGTCCACTGTCCATTCTTACTCTTCAGTTTCAGAGCATCTCCTTCTCTGGAAGCACAAAAATCACTATATAGGAGCAGGGGAATGGTGAGGTGATGGATGGTGATGGTGAAATTAACAGTTCAGTTCTCTCACATGGAAGAGGGCTCAAAGAGAAGTGTCTGTGGTGCTATTTGGTGCTGAAGGGTTTGTTTTGCAGAAGGTCTGGCTGAGAAATTCAGGCATTCAATTAAATTTCACGTTGTGTGGTTGCTAAATGAGACTCCTCTCTAGCATTATCACTTGATTCTAGTTTGCAGATTAGCTGCTCTTCATTTACAGAAACTTTAATTGGCATCTCTGCCACATGCCCTTGCTTACCCTCTGTGTTGGGTTTAGGCTAGCCCCCCTGAGCTCAAAAAGCTCAATCAATACTCAATTCGATTTGGAAGCAAAAAGGGATAAACTCTAGCAATAAATAGGATGTCAGGGGAGTTACAGAAAATGAGGGAAAAGGGAACCAAAAATCCAGGGTAGGGGAAAATGAGAGGTATTGGAGGATAAAGGGGAAAAAGGGAACAAAATACACAGTAGCAGAATACAACTGGTGAAATGGGACTTGAGTCCAAATGCTGGGATGGATGATTGATGGTAGATGAAGTAGGATGCAGGATTTTGATGGTGAAAATGCAGTTACGTAGAGTTCCAAAGGTAAAATGGTGGTGTTCCTCCATGTGTTTGTTGGGGAGCATGTGGTGTTCAGCAGCAAGGCAGCGAGGAGTTGGGCAGGCAGGGAGGACCAGAATGAGAGAGAGAAGACAAGATGTCCCCCTCTTTTATAGCAGTCCTTGGCAGGAAGTGGGAGGGGGCTAAACATGACACCTGGGGGCAGGTCAGACCACCCTCAGGGAGGAGTCAGGATAAGGCTCCAGGTAGGCTTAACCCTTTATATGCTCCCATGGCTTCACAGCCAGCACTCCCATAGGGTGATAGGCCAAGATCTCACTTGCCAAGTGGAAAACTGGGGAAGTGCAATGGTAGCCACTGCCTCCATCACAGGCTGCTACTGCTGGGAGTCTGTTAAGTGATGCTTTCCTTTGTGTTTTTCTCCAGCGAGCGTTGCTAGAACAGAAGCAGAAGAAGAAGCGCCAGGAGCCGTTAATGGTTCAGTCCAACGTGGACAGTCGCACCAGGACGCGCAGAGCCAAGCAGTCAGAAGAACAAGCACCACTGGTTGAGTCCTATCTCAACAGCAACAGCAGCACCATATATCATGGTACATGAGTATCATCAGTTGCATGCCTGCTTGCTGCAAGTCATAGTCTGATGCTTTCCACCTTACATTCATCCTCGTGAGAAGAGATTGTTGGTTGGGATTCTGTAGTATGTAGTCGATATCCTTCACTGGTGCTGGGAGATAAAGACATGGGAACTTGCAGTGCTAGCATAACAGGAGGGAGAGGGGTAAGTAGCTGCCATTTTAGGGCCTTGGAGAAGAGAGAATTTGCCCCTTATGCTGTGAATATTTAAGTGGCTGTCAATGGGTCCATGTCCAAGTGGGAACAGTGAAAAGTGGAGTCCCTCAGGGATCAGTCCTGGGACCAGTCTTGTTCCACATCTTTGTGGGCGACATGGACAGAGGCATTGAGTGCAGCCTCAGCAATTTTGCTGTTGAGCCCAAGCTGTGGGGTGCAGCAGCCAGGCTGGAGGGCAGGGATGGCATCCAGAGGGACCTGGAGAGGCTGCAGAGGTGGGCACAAGCCAATCTCAGGAGGTTTGAAAAGGCCACAGGGGGGGTTCTGCAGCTGGGTTAAGGCAATGACAAGCACAAATGCAGAGAGGGACTTGGGGGTGCTGGTGGAGGAGAAGCTCAACATGAGGCAGCAGTGTGCACTTGCAGCCCAGAAAGCCAAGCAGAGCCTGGGCTGCAGCAGTAGAAGTGAGGCCAGCAGGTGGAGGGAGGTGATTCTCCCCCTCTACTCTGCCTTGGTGAGACCCCACCTGGAGTACTGCATCCAGTTGTTGAGGCCCTGGGACAAGAGGGATGTGGAGATGCTGGAGTGTGTCCAGAGAAGGGCCACGAGGATGCTCAGAGGGCTGCAGCACCTCTGCTATGAGGACAGACTGAAAGAGTTGGGGCTGTTGAGTCTGGAGAAGAGGAGGCTCCCAGGTGACCTTCTTGTGGCCTTTCAGTATCTGAAGGGGTCCTACAGAAAAGCTGGGGAGGGACTTTTTAGGCTGTCAGGGAGTGACAGGACTAGGGGGAATGGAGCAAAGCTGGAGGTGGGGAGATTCAGATTGGATGTGAGGAGGAAGTTGTTGAGCATGAGAGTGGTGAGAGGCTGGAATGGGTTGCCCAGGGAGGTGGTTGGGGCCACTCCCCTGGAGATGTCTAAGGCCAGGCTGAATAAGGCTGTGTCCAGGCTGCTCTAGGGTAGGGTGTCCCTGGGCATGGCAGGGGGGTTGGAACTAGATGATCCTTGTGGTCCCTTCCAACCCTGACTGATTCTATGATTGTATGAAGTGTCTTCAGCCTTGGTTCCTACTGAAGTCAAGCTGATGCTCTTCTACTCTTATATATTCCTCTGTGCACAATTTTGCTTGAGCCTGATAGTGTTAATAGTAAGTCTGAAACTTGTTATCTAATTTCAGCTAAGTCTGAGTGTAATTATTTCAAAGGTACTATATTTCTGCAAGGTTCATTAACACAGGTGGGTTGGTAGAGAACATTTCAAGTGATTTCAGACAGATTTTTTTTTTCTGTTAGTGTTATTTTAATTATATTTTTCTAATAAATATTCAAATGTCTTTTTCCCAGGGTCTGGGAGGAAAATTTCGTTCCTGTTTGGCCTAGGAATTTGATTTAGTGCATGATTTCATTATACTTTCTTTATTTTTAAAAATCAGATAAAACAGTTTTTAAATTTCCTCTTCCATCAGTAGAATATCAGAGGCACAGAACTGTTCTAAAGAGCAGTATCTTGTACAGAAATGCTGTCATATGATATAACCTTTTGTATTACCAGCTGAACAAGGTTTTAGATTTCACAGACATGAGAAGCAGACGTTATCATCCCATGAATTTTAGCGGATTTCCTATCTGTACCAAATGATCTTTGTTTTGCAACAGTTTGGGCTTTCTGATTTAAGTGAGATTAACTGTGCTCTACAGCTAAAGGTGACCCTTCCTGCAATGTTATACCACACTGTTTACAGGGATACTTACTAATTTATTCTCCTTAAACTGGTTTGTTCTAGATTTGTCTCTCAAACCCTTTAGAGGTTTCACAAGGTTTCAGAGAAGCAAAAAGCCATCTTGATGCTTCACATAATTCAACCCGGAGTTTGTCAATCCCAAGGGACAGCTCTCCTTGTAATAAACTGTTTGGTTAGCAAAAGCTAACCCGGGAGAATTTAATTACCTAGTAAAGTGTCTTATTGCCTTGTAAAATCCTTTGTTTGGAATATTACTTGGGAAAAATATTAGAAGAACTCTAGAAGTGCCTTTTTTTTGGTGTGATTTTCTCTGGGAATGCTCTTGGTGTCTTAGGTTACCCTGTTCACATGGTATGTAGATAGGTTTTGGTGGCCATTTTTAACTGTGGCATTCAGCTTCAGGGTTGGCACTTTTTTTCCCCCCCTCTTCAATGAAAACATTTGTGTGTGGGAGTGTCAGATGCATGAGACAGCTGGGCTGTTTCTAAAGAACTATTCTGCTCTTTTCCGTTCATTTGTTGCTCTTATAGGCACACTGATTTTAAGTTAAGAATGCCTCTTTGATGGGAGTTGATGGCCTACTGAATGAACTACATTGCTTGGATGAGCACCATTGTGCAAGCAATTCCTGTGCTGCAAATGCTACAAAAAGAACACTTCTTTCCACCTATCATCCTCCCCTGCTCTTTTTTTAGCTTGTACTAGTTCTGTGTAGCACAAAAGTACTTGTTGATTTCGACGAATAATTGGATGCCTGTGTGGAGATACCTCTATGGTACTTTGAGCAAAGTAGGTCAGAGATAGCATCTCAGCAATTCTGAGATGTGAGGCTTTCTGCACTGGAAAATTTTCTTTCATACACTGCCATAGGGGGGTTGGAACTGGATGATCTTTGAGGTCTCTTCCAGCCTAAGCCATTCTGTGATTCTGTAGCTTATTCTGATGCAGTTCTCTTTGCTGCAATGGTTCCCTGATGGGCAACAGTTCTCTGGAATAAAAACTCATTTCATTCCAGAGTAATTACCAGAGTGTGGAGTAAAAAGTTAGTCACTTTGGTTCCAGAATAGAACATGGGCCTGGTGAGCTATCCGTAGATAGTGGAACAGCATCTTTTGCTAGTTCAACTGATCTTAGGTTTTGCCATATAAAGGAGCCCTTGGCTGCTTTTGAACCTCTGCCAGGTGGTTACTGCAGATCCTCTGGCCCCATGTGTATTTTACTTCATCTAGCTTGGAGGCAAAGGGAAGTGCAAACAGATGTAAAGTGCAGTAGGATGGAGGGATGTTGACTAAGGGCTGTGACTGGGGCAGCTCACAAAGGGGATAATGCAGATGTGGCTGTCCTACATTTGTGCCCTGCAGGACTGAAGATGCTGGGAGCAGTTTGATTCAGTGTGAAAACGTTTGTTTTTCTGTTAGGTTAATAAATAACCAAATGGCTCTGCTGAAAGCATGTCTCCACAGAGTAGTATTGCCAGGATGGCCATAAGTATTTCTTGCATACCTTCAAAGCAGAGAGCTGATGTGTTGGTAGGATGAAATGGTATCTGTTCCCTGCCAAGTGTTACTAGCAGCTCTTCTGGATGCTGTGAGACTTTCAAGGAGATAGGTGCCCTTGCACTGAGGAAGTGGCTCTGCATAATTCACCGTGCACAAGTCTCCAGACAGATCATTTCTTCTCAGCTCCTGCCCATATTTCACCTGCAGGTAAAGGTTTTCAGATGCTGTAGCTTGTAAATGACTTGCATGTAGTACATCTTTTTAGCATTGCTGGCATCATGCCTAATTAACTAATAACAACAAAAGCCTTTGAGTTATCTGTGGGAACCGACAGGAATTAGGTTGAACAGGCCAATAGGAGAGAAGATGAATCCTTGGCAGCCTGGTCTATGAGTGCTTAGTTTGACCTGGAGCATTAGCTGGTGGTAACAGAGTGCTTGCCTGTCAGCATCTGTAGATCAGGTAGGAGTAAGTGTGCAGGAAGATGCCTTTGTTACTTGGAAAGGATTACAGAGATATTTCATGGGAACAGAACCTCCTTTATAATCTCTGCATCTAGGAACATACCACGCTAGTAAGAGACCCCTATGGAGACCCCAATACAGAACCCTATGGAGACCCCTATGAAGACCCCTTTAAAGACCCCTATGGAGACCCCTATGGAGACACCTATAGAGATTCCTAAGGAGCCTTCTATAGAGACCACTATGGAAACCTCTCTAGAGCCTCATAGAGACCCCTATGGAGACACCTCTAGAGATTCCTAAGGAGCCTCCTATAGAGACTGCTATGGAGACACCTCTAGAGCCTATAGAGACCCCTATGGAGACACCTATAGAGATTCCTAAGGAGCCTCCTATAGAGACTGCTATGGAAACCTCTCTAGAGCCTAATAGAGACCCCTATGGAGACACCTCTAGAGATTCCTGAGGAGCCTCCTATAGAGACTGCTGTGGAGACCTCTATATAGACCCCCATGGACTCCCCCAGGGAGACGCCTAAGGAACTCCTACAGACACCCCTACTGACATCCCTACAGACATCCCTGTTGGAACCACTAAGGGGACCCATATTGAAACCCCTATGGAGACTCCTACAGAGACCCCTTTGGAGACAGCTACAGTGACCCTTACAGAGACCCCTATGGAGACATCTAGGGAGACTCCTAGGGGACACCAATAGAGACCCCTGTGGAGGCTCCTATAAGACCCCTATAGAGACCCCTATGGAGATTCCTACAGAGATCCCTGTAGAGACCCCAAAGTAGCCCCTGACTTTCATGGCAGAATTTTTAGGTAAGTCTTAGACAAACCTATGGATATGGAGGCAACAGAAAGTGTTTGTGTAAAATGATGAGTGCAGTGTTCTTTCTTTACTTCTTCCCCCTGGTTTGGACACCACAGCTGTAGGTAAAAGCCTAAACTACCTGCCTGTCATTTTGAGCAGGAGATACCATTTCATTAACTTCCATGATGTTTGACTCCAGCTGTCACAATTACAAGTAATGGCTCTAGCTCTTGCAGTGCCAAATACAACCTGATCACTATCTCATCACTATAAATGGTGAAATAAGAACCAATAACAGCATTTTGTATTGCTGTTAAGTTTACATTGCATATAAAAAGTCAACAAAGTAATTTCTTCACTGGAATGAATTTAATCCCTCTCTGTGTAAGAAAGATTGCTTAAAGATTAGTTTGTCTATGTGCAGCTCTGGAGCCCCCAGCACAAGAAGGACATGGAACTGTTGGAGATAGTCCAGAGGAGGGCCACGAAGATGCTGAGAGGGCTGCAGCAGCTCTGCTATGAGGACAGGCTGAGAGAGTTGGGGCTTTTCAGCCTGGAGAAGAGAAGGCTTCCAGGAGACCTTAGAGTAGCCTTCCAGCATCTGAAAGGGACCTACAGGAGGGCTGGGAAGGGACTATTCACAAGGTCTTGTAATGACAGGAGGAGGGGGAATGGGTTTNGTGCTCATTTATTTTTGACTCAGTGTCCTTCATAAGGACATATTGCTGCCTGTTTAAAGTTTTTATTAAATGTTACTTGCCGTTCTTTTAATGACTTGCAGTCACATCTGCTGGTTTGTTTTTCATGTCTCTCTCCACCCCTTACTTGGTGAAGTTTGTCAAAACCCCATGCAAACATTTTAGCCTGATTGTGACATTGCAGAATTGGGCTGTGAGCATGGTTCTCTTCAATTTGGATTGCAAATACAAGCTTGAGCATTCCTGGAGCCAAGCAGCAAGCCACAGAGGTGCTGGTTACTGCAACAATTTGATTACATTACTTAATTACCTTAAATGCAGGTGATGAAAGCTAATTTTTAACAGAGAAGAGTAACTTCACTTCTGTGAAAATGGTGAATTTCCATTGGGGAGTGATTTTTCTTTTCACAGCATTGAGGTTTGAATGAGTGCCAGAGATGCTTTCATTAATATTACCATACTTCCTTGCAGCTGTGGCTTTTTTTTTTTCTTCTTTCTTTTAAACACCTGAAATGAAAGGTTATTTTTTTTCAATTAGAAATTCAGAGTAATTTTCATGGCAGCTTCCAATTTATAGATTTAGATGAACAATGTGTAAAAAAAAAACAACACCAAAAACCAACAAAAGCAAAATTGCTTTCTTACTTTCCTTCTTCGACATTTGGCAGCACATCTAGATGTCATGTTTGGGTGTTAAGCAGACTTCTGCTGATAAGCCATAGCTCTGGATTGTTAAATTTGATGTGTCATTCTGCTCCTTTGCCATGAGTGATAAGAGTTTTCTGATGACTATCAAGCTGTCAGCTTGATAAAACGACCTCAGTTAACTGTTCAATTAAAGACCCATACATTTGTGTGTTCATCAAAGGGTGCCTTGCCAGCCCTGCTTCCCAGTGACCTTGAAATGAGAAGCCATTGCTTTATTTTTTTTTTGAAGCTAGCAAGCAATGTTCTTTGCACAAGACTATTAATACTCGGAGATCAGGCAGCACTCCAAGTATCATGTGGGCAAAATACTTAACTTCCAATAAGCATAAATTCTGAAATCTCCCTTTCAGCCATTCTCTTCACCTTCATCCTTTAGAGCATCTTTTGTTTTAGTGCTGTAAGGACTGCTGTACTAGTACATAGCCAAAATGAACAAAACTACCTTGGCAGCGAGGATCAGAGAGCAGTGGGTACTTCCTTCCAATAAGCAGTGGGTACTTAATAAACTTCCAATGAGCATAAATTCTGAAATCTCCCTTTCAGCCATTCTCTTCACCTCCATCCCTTAGAGAATGTTTTGTTTTAGTGCTGTAAGGACTGCTGTGCTAATACATAGCCAAAATGAACAAAACTAACTTGGCAGCAAGGATCTGAGAGCAGTGGGTACTTACTAAACATCCAATAAGCATAGATTCTGAAATCTCCCTTTCAGCCACTCTCTTCACCTTCATTCTTTAGAGCATCTTTTTTTGTTTCAGTGCGTTAAGGACTGCTGTGCTAGTACATAGCCAAAATAAACAAAACTAACTTGGCATCAAGGATCTGAGAGCAGTGGGTGCTTACTTAACTTCCAATAAGCAGTGAGTACTTACTTAGCTTCCAATAAGCACTGGGAACTTATTTAACTTCCAATAAGCAGTGGGTACTTACTAAACTTCCAGTAAGCATAAGTTCTGAAATCTCCCTTTCAGCCATTCTCTTCACCTTCATCGTTTAGAGCATCTTTTTTTTGTTTTAGTGCTGTAAGGACTGCTGTGCTAGAACATAGCCAAAATAAACAAAACTAACTTGGCATCAAGGATCTGAGAGCAGTGGGTACTTACTAAACTTCCAATAAGCATAAATTCTGAAATCTCCCTTTCAGCCATTCTCTTCACCTTCACCCTTTAGAGCATCTTTTGTTTTAGTGCTGTAAGGACTGCTGTGCTAATACATAGCCAAAATGAACAAAACTACCTTGGCAGCAAGGATCTGAGAGCAGTAGGTACCAGGTGGTTTAGAGATCTTTTTTGTGGTTCTTGGCACTGAGAGATTTCAGAAGTCAGTTTAGAGTCAATTGGTCAAAATTGCTTTAAAAATTCCCTTCTCTCTGCTTTAAAGTTCCACTTGAGGTATATTTACTTTCAGCTACTCCTTCACAACTAGCTGTTATTTTCTGTCCTTGAGAGTCTCAGGATCCAGGAGCAGCAGGGGGCAGGAGGTGAGGGTGACCCCAGGGTGAGCAATGCCCTTGCAAATTGGGCTCCATCCCACAGGCTTCAAACATGGTGGGCAGAGCTTGCCCCTGCTGATGGGATTCTCTGCAATCCCAGACATGGCAAGGGATGAACTGGGCCAGAGCCCTCCAGGGTGCTCAGGCAGGGCAGAAAGGGAATGGGGCCAGGAGAGAGGGTTGCAGTGTACATAGGAAGGGTTCATCAAGCAGATCAGCTCCCTATAGCATAGCACAGGATCCTCCCAGGAGAGAGCTGAGAAGCAGCAGAGGTATAGCACAGTCCTGGGCTGAGCTGAAAGAGAGTCTGTGGCCCATGGGCAGGGACTGGATGTGTCATGGTTTAACCCCAGTGGGTCACTAATCTCTCAGGGAAGCTCATCAGGGCAATTAAAGCCTAATCGTGCCCTCAGAGCCCTGAAATACAAAATAATTATGTAATTTCTCAGTGTCCTTAATCTTCCAGGCATAGATTTTTCATGGATAATTTTAGCTTTCCTCATTAGTTGCCTGCTTTCCCAAAGAATCTAATTCATTGCTATTAGCTCTTCATTTCACATGCTGCCTTTTCTTTCCCCCTCCCCAGGGTCAGAGGGGTTAAGAAGAAACTTTTGTTTAAGTCTATTCCTTGGTTCTTTCTGAGGAGACCTCCTTCCAGCAGTGAGCTTTTAATAATGTCCCTAAGCAGCACCAGGTTCTCATGTACACTTGTTCCTTTTTCTCAGCCTATTCATATTAATTTTAACTTTGGGATGTTTTCACCTTTCCAAAATCAGCCTGGTCAATGCAGTATTAGATATAAACTGCAGGGAGCCATCATCATGAGGGCCAGATGGCTGCTTTTCATTCATTCATATAGAATCATAGAATGGTTTAGGTTGGAAGAGACCTCAAAGCTCATCCAGTTCCAACCCCCCTGTGCCATAGGCAGGGACACCTCCCACTAGATCAGGTCACTCAAGGCCTCATCCAGCCTGGCCTTGAAAACCTTCAGGGAGAGAGCAGCCACAACCTCCCTGGGCAACTTGTGCCAGTGTCTCACCAACCTCACTGGGAGGAACTTCCTCCTAACATCCCGTTTAAATCTCCCCTCTGCCAGTTTAAACCCATTCCCCCTTGTCCAAGACCTTGTCAATAGTCCCTCCTCAGCCCTCCTGTAGGACCCCTTCAGATACCGGGAGGCTACTCTAAGGTCTCCTGGAAGCCTTCTCTTCTCCAGTCTGCAGAGCCCCAACTCTCTCAGCCTCTCCTCATAGCAGAGCTGCTGCAGCCCTCTCAGCATCTTTGTGGCCCTCCTCTAGACCGGCTCCAACAGTTCCATGTCCTTCTTGTGCTGGAGGCTCCAGAACTGCACACAGTGCTGCAGGTGGGGTCTGATGAGAGCAGAGCAAAGGGGCAGAATCCCCTCCCTTGCCCTGCTGCCCACAGCTGCTCTTGCTGCAGCCCAGCACACAGTTGCTGTCTGGGCTGCACTCACACTGCAGCCTCATCTTGAGCTTTTCATCACCCCAGACTCCCAGGTCCTTTTCCTCAGGGCTGCTCTCAGCCATTCCCCACCCAGCCTGGAGTTGTGCTTGGGATTGCACCCACCCAGGTGCAGGACCTTAAACTTGGCCTTGTTGAATGCCATGAGGTTGGCCTGGGCACACCTCTGCAGCCTGTTCCAGGTCCCTCTGGATGGATCCTGCCCTCTAGCAAGTCGACTGTGCCACACAGCTTGGTGCCATCTGCAGACTTGCTGAGGCTGCACTGATTCCTCTGCCCATGGCACTGACAAAGATGTTCCACAGCACTGACCCCTGAGGGTCACCACTTGGCACTGGTCTCCAGGTGGACATTGTGCCCTTGATCACCATATAAATATGTGTGGGTAAGTATCTTTCAATACTTTTGTTTTCAGATCTGTTCCATCTGCATCCCAGATTATTCACTTAACTACCAATGGCATCCTTTGGTTTGGTCGTGCTCTGCAGCTGTGTCCCAGTGATGTGCAGTGTTATCCAGCACAGGCTTTTCCCTGCTTTTAGCACTTAGGCCATTGGTAGCAGGTGGCAAAGGCAAGACATTGCCCTTCTCTGCTGCTTCTACACTCACCTTGTGCTATGATAAGGGACTATTTGTTGTGCAGTGGTCCTCTTTTCTTGCAAGCTTAGATCCTGAATTAACAACACAGTTTAAGGTCTTTTTTTTTCCATCTTCCACAAAGTTTTTTTCTTTCCAATAGCCTGTTGAGGTTGGTAATCAGCACTTGGCTTAATAAACACAGATGAATAATAGTAAAATTAAAGCCATGTCAGTGTTTTCTTTGAAAACTTGCCATACAGTGCAATTTGGGAGTCCAGGTGAGGGTAAAACACCAGATCTGAGGGTCCAGGGTTATTTACTCTTTGAAATTCTGTCTCACCACAACAGATACTTCTCCATTTTGGTCTTGTGTAAAATGCAAATTCTGCTAGAAACAAATAATGCAATAGAAAAAAAGAAAGTCTTGGGGTTTTGTGCTTTGATGGGGTTTTTTCAAGTGAAGATTTTAATAATTTAGGGTGGGGTGCATGGCTGATTTGGCTAGATTTTTCAAATGTGATTTCCTATTGTGCAAGAGAGCTATCATTAGGGATTTTTAAAGCTGTCTACAGGGTCTTTTTGTGCTGAAATTAATGCATTTTTAAGCGACAGTGTTTGCAACTGCATTTAAGGTTATTCATTTATTTACCCTGTTGTACTGCCTACCACTGTTTTTAGCTTTTCCCATCCAGTTAAGGCCACAATCATATTCTCATGCCAGTGAATATTATCTAGGGAGGAGAGTTTAACTCATTTCCCTTATTCAGGCTTTCTTGTGGAGAACTGTATGAACTGTTTGATGGGGCTATCTAGAGCCTGTGGAGAATGCAGGTTAGAGTTTGCCTCAAGGTTCCTATCCTGCTGAGAAGGAGAATTCTTGTCAGACTGTTACTTAGTGATCCGAAGATGTAGCAAAGGGCAGAGGGGGAGACATTTGATCCCTGACCAGCATAGTTGGGGATAAATATTGCCTCTGCGAATTGCTTCATCTCCGCAGAGGCGGACTAGGAGCAGTGCTGGTTCACTAAGTTCAAAGCTGCACATGCTAATGACCAGCTGCAGAGTGAGTACAGAGGGGGTATTAGAAACAGTCGTTCTTACATCTCTCTGGGGCAGGAGAAAGCACTGGAAGCACAAAACAAGAATTTTTTCCTTTGCTCCACATGCAAATGCGTTGGACTCGCTGAGCAGGGCAGGTCCACAGTGTTCTCTCTGGAGGTCAGCAGGCTTCAGAAGATAGCCCTTTGCCCACGCCCCAGCAAGGATCCCAGTGTTGCTTCCCAGCAAGGATCAAAGTGTTGCCTGGTCCTGTTGACAGAACTGCTGTGCTGCATAAGCTTCTTATCCAGCAGACTGCAGTGGGCAGCCTGTACACGTGAGCAGTTAGCACTTGCAGGCAGGGGAGACCAATCCTTACTCTGTGCTTGAATCCCACTATGTAGCCAAGTCCCCAGGGACTCTGTGCTTGTCTGCAGCTGAATTTGTACCCCCAGCAGCAAAACTACAGAATGTCTTTGGTATCTGCAGTCACAAGAGAAAACCTCAGCGCGTGTGTGTGTGTGTGCATTAGCTGAGGTCTGCTCTTTGCTTAACAGTTCCTAGGTAAGAATTAGATAGTTTTGTGGTGGAGGTGGTGTTTTTCATGTTGGATTTGGAATTATTTTAGAGACAGTGCTTTAAATGTAACGGTGAAGCTCAGAAAAGCATCCTTTAGAAACAGGAAATCCTGTGCTTATCCCTTTTGTGAGCCCAGTTGCACTGTCTGCCCATTTACAGCTTGAATCTTATTTGCAGTCTCCCATCACTTGTGTCTGAAGGTCCTGTTCACTGTAGACAGCAGTGATGGTATATGCTCAAAATGGCTGCTGGATTGAAGTCTCTCTCTGCCATTGTGCTGGTTTGAACTAATTGGAGGATTTGAATGAGAAATTAGATTACAGGCTGAGAAAAGAAAACAAGATTTGATTCTACTTCACTCATTTGTTTGCTGAAAGGGTATAAAGTTAGAATCAAAACAAAAGATAGGACACAGTGAGGGTGGTGAGACACTGGCACAGGTTGCCCAGGGAGGTTGTGGAGTCCCCATCCCTGGAGGTGTTCAAGGCCAGGTTGGATGACACCTGGAGCAACCTGTTCTAGTGAGAGGTGTCCCTGCCTGTGGCACAGGGGGGTTTGAACTGGATGATCTTTGAGGTCCCTTCCAACCTAAAGCATTCAATGATTCTGTGACAGACAGCTTTGCACCACAGCTGCTGCTGCATCTCTCTCCCTCCCTTCTTAGCTGGACCTGAATAACTCCTAACTACTTTCCTGCTGCTAAGCCTCCTGGCTGATCTACTTTCAATTATCTGACACAGATAGTGAGATAAGATTGAGAAGTGGGGGGAAGGTGGTAGGGTGGTTGGAAACCCCCTCTTAGGGACCTTGATCTCTGAGAGGGCTGTGGAGTTTCTCTATTAGCTTTTCACTGTATGTATCTGTAAATATCTGTTATACATTGTAAATATCTGCTTGTATATTGTGCAAAGCTGTAAACATAAAGCTTTATTTCCTTAACAACTTCCAGCTGGCTGAGTTCTAGCCTGGGTTATTTGCAAAGTGTGTGTGTGTGGGGGGAATGGGGAACTGCCAAACCACCACAGTTTGCTCTTGATTGATGTGAGATGTATCATTCTTCCTTGAACCATCAGAACTGTTGCTGACTGTCCAGTGTTTGGTTCTTCAAGATGCCATGTTCTGATTCCCTGGTGGTGACCAAAATGTCTCAAAATCTGTATAATGTGGGACCAGCATCCAGGCAGAAAAAAAGCTGTTTTTCAAAACACTCATATCATCTTTTACATTTCCAGTGCTCCCTCCAGACTCAAAATCTGTATAATGTGGGATCAGCATCCAGGCAGAAAAAAAAGCTGTTCTTTAAAACACTCATATCATCTATTACGTTTCCAGTGCTAAAAATAGGGCAGGTAGTGTTTTAAATCAGTGCTGCTGTTAACAATGGGGCTTGTACAGCAAGGTCCTATTGGTAGAGATTTTCACAGATGTACAAACATTGTATATCTGGCTTGTATATCTGCTTGTATATTGTGCAAAGCTGTAAATATGAAGCTTCATTTCCTTAACTTCCAGCTGGCTGAAATCTAGCCTGGATTATTTCAAAGTGTGGGAGGGCAGATAACTGCCAAACCACCACAGCCATGTAGAGAGTAAAGCAGTGGATGCATTTCCTCCTCTGTCCTTTGGACCTATCCCTGTAGCAGGTACCTAATGAGATACCTCTTGCTCAGAGTTATGAGACAAAAGTAATTTAAAAGGCTTCAGGCTTTTACATGTTAGCTGAAAGGGTGGCTGACAAGATAGTGAAGATAAGTCTTTAAGTCTTCAATTAACAATGTCAGAACGTTTCATCCTTTGCTGATTAATCATTGCTTTGGACCAAGTAAATGATGCTTCATCTGAGTGAGAGAATAGGGCCATATTTAAACTGTTGTAGAGAGCTGTCTGGTTATTTAATATAAGTCATTTGTAAAGCACTGAATTTAATTATAATGTGAATTATAATCCTTAAGCCAATTAAAAGCACCCACTAGTTTTTGAGGAGAGACTGAGCCACAACTATAGGATAGGCTTCTGGGTTGGCAGATGAGGGTTTTTAAATGCCATAGAGTGCGGCTTCTTTGGTTCCCTGCTCAGTCCCAGGCTGTTGTGCTCATGGAACTGGAACCCAGTGTACTGCCTTTTCTGAGCCCTTTTTCCTGCCCCCCTGTGTGCTCACTCCTTTCCTTAGATCTTTCTCATTTCCAGTGCTCCTTTACACTCTGCAGTGGAGCTGCAGTCTTGTGATTAGTGTAGGATAAAGGCAGGACTTGGGCAGTGACAAGTGGCTTTTTTGGGCTTTCAGTTACACCTCTACTAATTTCATGTATACACTCTATAAAATGTGAACTCCTCCTCTGCATAACGAAGAAAAAAAAAAGTGTGTGTGTGTTTCTGGAGTGTCTCAGATGCTCGTTGTGTTGTGAACGTGGAGCTGTCGATAACAGATTGCTGTGCTGGGGAGGGTAGCTGTGTGCTGGTAAGCTACAGTCTACACAGACATGGCTAAATCCGTTTCATCTTCCTCCTCTGAGAATCTCCTTGGTTTTTTCTGTTGCTATTCGTGCTCATGAAGGATTTGGTAAACAGAAAAGTTGCCTCACAGAGCAGAAGCCTAGGGAGAATTTCCCCCCTTCAAAGAGAGAGCGTATTGGCAGTCGCCGTGTCTTTGAGCATCATTTGGCCTTTGGGGGGTTCACAAAGGTTGTTGGGATATTTTGGAAGTAATTTTATGGATAATTACTTCTTTCCAGCAAGGTTCTTTAGTGGATTTTTTCTATCTTTTTAAAGAAAACACTTTAGTTTTGGTAAAAAGAAGAGGACGGTAGCAGGCCATAAGTGCCAAGAGAATGAGGTGGGACAGAATGGGATGGAATGGAATAGAACAAAATGGAATGGAATGGAATGGAATGGAATGGAATGGAATGGAATAGAATAGAATAGAATAGAATAGAATAGAATAGAATAGAATAGAATAGAATAGAATAAGCCAGGTTGGAAGAGACCTCCAAGATCATCCAGTCCAACTTATCACCAAGCCCTATCCAATGGCAGTAGGTATTTTTGAAAGCTTGTTAGGCTCTGAACCATCCATCTGAATTGCTTAGTGTGGCAAAAGTAGAAAACATCGAGCTTAAACTTGGAAAGATTTTGAACCTGTAATGTTTGTCCAGGCCTGTGAAAAACATTAGAATAGAATAGGATAGAATAGAAGAATAGAATAGAATAGAATAGAATAGAATAGAATAGAATAGAATAGAATAGAATAAGCCATGTTGGAAGAGCCCTCCAGTATCATCCAGTCCAACCTATCACCCAGCCCTATCCAATGGCACTAAGTGCCCCATCCAGTCTTCTTGAACACCTCTAGGGATGTGGACTCCACCACCTCCCTGAGCAGCCTAATAGCTCCTCTGAGACAAAGCAAAGTCACCACATGAAGCTGGTGGGGTTTAGCAATAAACTGGGGACAGCAGCTAGGACCAAAAATCTCAACAGGCTGTTTGGTTTGGGGTGTGAACTCTGATGATTGCTTTATGCATATCATGAAGGTAATTGCCTTTGTAAGCTCAATATTATTTCATTTCAAGGCTTGGCCTGTCCAGAAGAAAGAGTTCCTGTGTGTGTTGCTTTTACAAATTCAGATGTTGCCCTCAAAGTGTGTCATGCTTTTAGAAAACTATAAAGCTGCTTTTTGCTTTGATTCATTTGTACTGACATTCACAGTTTATGCCACGCATATTATGCTGAGACTTCTAAGGAATTAATTTGTGTATTTACAGAGTAGGAGGAGCTGTTAATTTCAGCCTGGGTATAGTTTGTTCATGGCCATCCTACCCCCCATCCCATGATAGGCACAGTTGTGCAAGATGTATTTTTAAAAGAACCTTCTAATGCTTGCTTGTTTAAGGGGCTGGGATAGAGCTTTAAGCACAGGTACTGCAAAGACTAAAGAAAAAAAATTCTGCCTTCGTGCTGCCACTTCTGATGGCCAGTCTGGCAGGATTTAATCGTGGGGAAAAGTGCTTCCTGTAATAGCTCAACAACATGTTAATATTCTGATGTCACTTTTGGCCTGAAAGTTAGGAGTGGGTGTATTATTGGAAGGAGGTAAAAAGGTAGGAAATAGATCCCAGCTGACCTAACACTTTCATTTTTTTTTACAGTAGCTTCGCAAATTATGGTTTATTCGATTCTCCTCTTTGCATGAAATTCTGGAATACCAAGCAAACTGCTATGTCTACTTACTCTTTTATGCTTTCACAGAGTCCTCAATTCATTTTCTCTTCTCTCTCTCTCTCTGTTTCTCTTTTTTTTTCTCTCTCTCTCTCTCTTTTTCTTTTTTGGTGGGGTACCCTGAATCCCTCAAGCAGTGCAGGAGGCCGAGCAGGAGGATGTAAAGGTGGTAGTGGATGCCCAAGCTCCGAAACCAACTAAAAAAGCCAAGGCAGCAGCTGCAAGCTGCCAGAGTGGCAGCACCAGAAAGGAGAAAAAAGGGAAGCACAAAGGTTAGCTGCATGCCAGATGTTGGATTAATTGCACAATGCTTCTTTTCCTTTAATTTCTTTGAATTTCTGAACATTGCCTAAAAGTAATTTCCTGAAATGTTTATGAGATTGGCAAATGTGAGTGACTTGGTCTTTGTCTCTACATGCACAGCCTGGGAGTGAAGGCTGGCCAGTAACTGTAGACTGAGCCTTTTCCAAAGGAGAGGGTTTTTGCAAGTTGCAAAGGAGGAAAAAAATACTGATGGAAAGAGGCTGGTGTTGCCCTGTGCTGGTAAAAGAAACGAGATCCATCTTACACCAACCTGAGTTTTTTTTAGGCTATCCGAGTGTAATATAATTTGGAGAAACAGCCTGAAATTCTGATTTCTGATCAGACTCTGATTGAGCTTTAAACTATACAAACGAGAGGTCAAGTAGGGCATTTCAACAAAACTGAGACAAGGTCCTCAAAGGGCTTCTTCAAGCTGTTACTTCAGTGTTGCTCTATGGAAAATGTTTGTATGAGAACATTTTCTGCGGTGACTTTGGGTCAGGTTAGGTGGCCAAAAAGAAAAAGCCTCTGTTGATAATAACAAAAAAGGTAGGTGGAAGTGATGTTGCCATGATTAGATTTGCTGTTTCAGCTGCACAGACTGAGTGAAAGAAGTAATGAGCAGCTTTAGAGGTGTATATGGACGCTTGCAAAATGAGAGAGGTTTCTGTGCCACATACAGATTCTTTTATTAGATGGTGAATGACTAAAGAAATTAATAAATAGTGATGGAAAGAGGCTGGTGTTGCCCTGTGCTGTTAGAAGAAATGAGAACCATCTTAGACCAATGTGAGGTTTCTGTGCCACATAGAGATTCTTTTATTAGATGGTGAATTACTAAAGAAATTAATAAATAGTGACGGAAAGAGGCTGGTGTTGCCCTGTGCTGTTAAAAGAAATGAGAACTAGCTCACACCAAAGTGAGGTTTTTGGGCCACATACAGATTCTTTTATTAGGTGATGAATGACTAAATAAATTAATAAATACCTTTCCAATAATTCTTGGGTAAGGCCAGTGTGATACTATCATGCCTGGGCTGTACTGCATTTCTGTCTTATGTATGTCCAACAGTTTCTTCATTGCTGCTTAAGTAAGCAAATTGTATATCCTTGACAAGTCTATTTAAAGGTAGTGTTGATTAATAAAGGTAATCATTGAGGTCAGATATATTGAGGCTTATCTGTAGTGATTTTGCAGGACTTAACTCTACTTCATCAAAATCCTTTACATATTGCAGTTTAATTCTTGAAATCCAAATCTGCAGTGTCTCTGTGCCTCTCTGGCTTCAAAGGAAGCCTTAGGTTAGCCAAGCTTTAGAGTTGAGCTCTGAAGTAAAGACTTTATTCATCTACTTGAAAATAAAAAGATGCTGTGTGTCAATACCTAGCCTTAAAATCCTAGGTAGAAGTCAAAGGTAAAGTAAACTGAACGTAAAAACAGTTATAGAATCATAGAATGGTTTAGGTTGGAAGAGACCTCAAAGCTCATCCAGTTCCAACCCCCCTGTGCCATAGGCAGGGACACCTCCCACTAGAACAGGTGGCTCAAGGCCTCATCCAGCCTGGCCTTGAACCAGTCTGAATCTACCCATTTCTAGCATTTACAGTCCCCCTGGTCCTATCACTACCTGACATCCTAAATGTTATGTTGATGATTAGTAATAAATCTCAAGTAACAGCATCCCTGTCAGTTACAGGATATTCCAAATGTACACGCAGCACTTTCTCATCCAGCTCATCTCTTGTTTCCAGACACCAATAATTAACCTTTCAATTCATGTATAATATCACCCTTGGAATCATGTTTATTTTACCTTTGACAGTGTTGTAAACTTGCACTGTTTGCAGAGGGTTGTAGCTGGGTTTCCTTGGGAAAACATTTTGTTGTTGGATGAAAAAGTAAAACCGAAGGCCAGGTGAAAATTCCAGAGGGATTTTATTGATCAATCCGCTACAGATACAGCTAATTTGTGTCATTAAGGAAGGAAGAAAGAAAATGCAAGTGGTAGCAGAACCCTGCAGTGGAACTCATAACATATTATTTTTCAGTTATTTTTTTTTTAATGACTCTATTTTTTTAAGAATAATGACTCTTAAAAAGCAGATTTAATCATAGCATTGGACAGATTTGCTTAACAACTTAAACTAATGAAAACAGATGAAGGTTAAATATCTTCTTCACCGCTTTGTGGCACAAGAGATTTTGCTGGAGGAAATTTGTCAGTAATTAGACCAAACCTTGGAAGTTTTAGGTTTGGCTTTTAGCTTTTCAGTTGCTTAGGGCTTCGTCTCCACTGTGACTACTCTGACTATAACCTTTCTATGTCCTGTAAACAAGCAGGATGAGTGCCGAGCAGCGAATGCGCCTCACACACCGGAATAGCGTTTGAAAGGTTTCTGTTAGCATTTAGCATTACCTTTCTAAGCACAACCCAAGCTCCGTCTGCTTTAAGAAAAATGATCCTTTAGACCAGATCCTGTGAATAATAAGCTAATTCAGGGCAAAAAAAATTGTTGAATTATACATGAGTAGCTCTTGAAGCTGTGGCGTATATGATAATGCGCTGGTCTTAGATGTGCGATGCTTTTTTAAAGTGGCTCGGAGAACAATGAAGCTGTGATCAGAGCGATGTGCTAAAGACAAATGCGAGGGAAATATTCGGTTTAATGAGGTCATGCTGACATAAAGCAAGAAGAAGGAGGTGGCTAATTGCTCATGTAGAGCTGGTGGTGCCTCTCAAGGCTGGGGTCAGTGCATTTTGTAATTCTGTGATGGGTAGTTTGATATTCAGCAGGATTTTGTTTTCTACATCCATGATTGTTCCTGGTATTTCATTCTTAATGATGGTATCTGATGTGGTTTAGCAGTTACCTGCCCACCCCCCACCTTTTGAAATAACCCAGGCTAGGACTCAGAAAGCTGGAAGTTGATAAATGAAGCTTTGTATTTACAGCAATGCTCAATATACAAGCAGATATTTACAATGTATAACAGATACTTACAGATATATACAGTGAAAAGGTAATACAGAGACACCACAGCCCTCCCAGAGATCAAAATCTCTAAGAGGGGTTTCTAACCACCCCTACCACCTGCCCCCCTTCCTCAGTCTTATCTCACCATCTGTTAATGCAGCAGATAGGCAAAGGTAGATGGGCCAGGGAGGTCAGCAGTAGGAAAAGAAGTTAGTGGAATTATTCAGAATCAGCTACAAAAGGCAGGGAGAAAGGAGCCATGGAAGCAGCCAGCCACAGCCCCAGAGAGGCCTGAAGCAGTCTTCCTTATCTATATTTGGGTTACAACTCTTTAAATTTTTTTTCTTTCTCAGTAAAGCTGTGAGTGGAGTAGCATTGTCAGTGCTTTCCTCTCAGCCTGTAGTCTAATTTCTCATTCAAATCCTCCAATTAGTTCAAACCAGCACAGTACCCACTATATACTGTGCCTATTATTAAACCAAAACATCATTTTTTTAATGGGACATGTAGTAAATTTAATGACATTTTCTAGTAGCTTAGCTCATTAAATTGGTATTTCTGAAAGCTTTGGTCTCCAAGTTTATTGTTTGACATAACACTCAGTAGTGGATAGAAACCCAAATTGTATCAGATGATTATGTAAAACATTTGTCTTTCCAGTGCAGATGGTGGATCAAATGCTGGTTTGATTTGCAGTGCTTTGAATGTAAGGCATGAATAAGGATATTGGTGAATCTGGTTCAACAGGAAAATGACATAAACAAGGGAGAAAGAATCGCAGAGCCTCTGTAGGTGTCAAATTCTTCAATCATCCATTAAAAAATGAGATTCCTAAAAGTATTATAGGTACATAGTAGTGTGAGGTTGGATTTTTTGTTCGTTTTGCTTATTTCCCCCCCGCCCCTCAGTATAGGTTTGTGAAGAAATTAATAAATGCACTGTATAAAAGTGTGGGGTTGTTTCTTGGGGAGGGGAGGTGTGTGCAATAAATGAGGCAAAACCCAAATCAGGAAGATAAAATGGAACCTTAAAAATAAATAATCAGAAAATTATGCAAAGCCAGGAGTTAAGGGAAAGTGATCTGTGATGTGAAAAGTCAGGAAGCACTCTGTGAAAAGTTGATTTTGGTTGCTGTGTTTTGGTTTGGTTTGTTTTTTTTTCCCTAGCACTCTTGCACTTCTAGAATGCAAGTAGAATCGTAGAGTCATAGAATCAGTCAGGGTTGGAAGGGACTACAAGGATCATCTAGTTCCAACCCCCTGCCATGCCCAGGGACACCCTACCCTAGAGCAGGCTGCCCACAGCCTCATCCAGCCTGGCTGCAAACACCTCCAGGGATGTGGCCCCAAACACCTCCTTGGGCAACCCATTCCAGCCTCTCACCACTCTCATGATGAACAACTTCCTCCTCACATCCAATCTGAATCTCCCCACCTCCAACTTTGCTCCATTCCCCCTAGTCCTTTCACTACCTGATAGCCTAAAATGTCCCTCCCCAGCTTTTCTGTAGAACCCCTTCAGATCCTGGAAGGCCACAATAAGGTCACCTGGGAGCCTCCTTGGAAAATGTGCTCTGAGCTGCCCTGTCTCACTCACTGCCACAGGCAATATGATTGAAGAATTTTGTTACCTGAAATCAGGAATCTGGATGTGGTTAAAATTGCCAAAAAAAAACCCCAATGCTTTCCTGGTAGTTTTTCCTCTTCTGCTGTACATGAAATGTAAGCAGTGTGTTGGGTACTCCCTGCTGTCTTTGTGATGGTTGGACAGCAAAGGAGCTGCTCTGGCACCCAGCACTTTTCCTGCCAGCGTGGCTATTTCATGTTCTGATTTGGTTGGCTCCTCCCATGTTTCTTGTCTCCCTTTCACACCTTGTCTGTCTGTTTTGATTTGTGCATCCTGTCCCATTTGTGTATGAAACATTAGCACTGGCTGGCTAAGGACACAGCATCATTTGTTGGACAAGAAGCATCATTTCTCACGCCAACACTTCCTTTCTGACGGCGGGAGGGGAGTTCATGCAGAGTAGATTTCTCTTGGCATCCCTACGTGATAAAAAGAGAGGGGGTAAGAGAAAGCAGTGAGTGAGTTTTCACTGAGAGAAGTTCTGTTGTTTCTAGATCCTGACAGCCCCTCCAGGCTGTGCTTTGGCAGCACACAAAGCTGATTGTGAAGAGGTCGTTTTGGCTTCCCCAGGTGTGCTGGTTTGAACTAATTGGAGGATTTGAGTGAGAAAATTAGACTGTAGGCTGAGAGATGAAAACAGATGATGTCACTTCACTCACAGCTTTACTGAGAAAGAAAACAAAAATTGTTTTAAGACAACCCAAATATAGATAAGTCAGAGTGCTCCAGGCATATCTGGGCTGTGGCTGCTTTCTTGCATGGCTCCTTTGTCCCTGCCTTTTGTAGATAATTCTGAATAATTCCACTAACTTCTTTTCTACTGCTAACCCCCCTGGCTGATCTACCTTCACCTATCTGCTGCATCAACAGATGGTGAGATAAGATTGGGGAAGGGGGGAAAGGTGATAGAGGTGGTTAGAAACCCCTCTTAGGGATTTTAATCTCAGGGAGGGCTGTGGTGTCTCTGTATTACCTTTTCACTGTATATATCTGTAAATATCTGTTATAGATTGTAAATGTCTGCTTGTATATTGTGTAGAGCTGTAAATATAAAGCTTTATTCCTCGACTTCAAGCTGTTCTGAGTCCTAGCCTGGGTTATTTCAAAACGTGGCCCAGAAAGTCAACTAGATCCTGGGCTGTATCAGGAGAAGTGTGGCCAGCAGGGCCAGGGAGGTGATTCTCCCCCTCTACTCCACCCTGNTGACCTTCTTGTGGCTTTCCAGGGTCTGAAAGGGACCTACAGAAAAGCTGGGGAAAGACTTTTTAGGCTTTCAGGTAGTGCCAGGACTAGGGGGAATGGAGCAAAGCTGGAGGTGGGGAGATTCAGATTGGATGTGAGGAGGAAGTTGTTGAGCATGAGAGTGGTGAGAGCCTGGAATGGGTTGCCTAGGGGTGTTTTTGGGGCCACATCCCTGGAGGTGTTTGCATCCAGGCTGGATGAGGCTGTGGGCAGCCGAATCTAGGGTAGGGTGTCCCTGGGCATGGCAGGCGGGTTGGAACTAGATGATGTTTGTGGTCCCTGACTGATTCTGTGATTCTAACAGGCTGATCTAAGGCTTGTGTTCAGCATGCCTGTGTCCTTAGTTTCCCACTTGCAAATAGAGTTAGGAAGTTTGTGAGGCTGAAATAAAAATTCGTGAGGCTTGAATGGATACCTGGAACAGCTCTTGTAATACTCTACTATTACTACTGTGGGTGAAAAAACCCCACCCCAGAACAACCTCAAGACCTCTAGGGCCAAGCAGCAGGGATCCATAGCTTCCATCCTCTGTAGTCTGCACTTGCTTTGTCAGAAAGAAATTTGATAACTACAGGGAAACTGAGATGGCTCAGCTGTATTCATTCTAGCATCTAAATACAGGGCATATCACAAGGGTTGCAGACTTCATCAGAAAGCTGCTGGGGTTGTAGGATAGACAACTGTACCCTTAATTGCTGGGGCTGGAAGAGTAAAACAAGGTCTCAACTTCATATCCTTGAAATGTATTGTCATTACTAAATCACAGAATGGTTTAGGTTGGAAGGGGCCTCAAAGATCATCCAGTTCCAGTCGACTGTGCCACACAGCTTGGTGTCATCTGCAAACTTGCTGAGGCTGCACTGATTCCTCTGCCCATGGCACTGACAAAGATGTTCCACAGCACTGGTGCCAGCACTGACCCCTGAGGAATGCCACTTGGCACTGGTCTCCAGGTGGACATTGTGCCCTTGGTCACCACTCTCTGTGTGCCACCATCCAGCCAATTCCTTATCCAGTGAGTTGTCCACCCATCAGGTCCATGTTTTTCCATTTTGGTGACCAGTGAGACTGAATGGGTTTTGGGTTAATTTAGAAGCTGACACTTCAAACAGGCATATTACAGTATGGTAAAATGAACAAAAGCTTAAGAGTTGATCCTCACACATCATAAATATTGTCTAAAGGATTTTAGATGGTAAGAGAATACAGGCATTGATAAATAGTAGTTTGTAGGATGGAGATGCCAGTGAGTGCCAGTTTTCCATTGCAATTTTTTCTTTATCTCTTGGTTTTCATTCCTGATATCTCAGGGCTTTTACTGTGACATGGCCGTGTCAAAGTTTAGCAAAAGGCCTTTACTGCAGGGACTGGTGTGCTGGGGATTGCTTCAAGCCTTCTTTTTTTCCTCCCTGCCCTCCTTCACAGTTGCCTCACCAAAAAAAAAATTCTTTTTTATCTTAGCAAGTATTCAAGGACATCTCTGTCAGGTTTTTTCCTACCTGTACTTTGGGAGAAGCTGTAAAAGCGCTGACTGAAGCAATAAAGCTCTGCTTTTTGGCACAGTCTGCTCAGGTTCTTTGCCTCTTTTGACCCTGTCCTTAAACTGAGAAACTTATAACTATAGATGTGAGTGATTTGTTTTATTGCACAGTGAACCATCCTCTCAGTTAGTGGGTGGGTGAAAGGGAGTCATTGAGGCAAAGAAAGTGAGAACATAGGCAGAGATCCACCTTGAGTAGCCTAATTACGCAAGCCTGGAAGTGTTCTCAGGCACTAGGTAGGTGATGGCAAAGCTCTGGTTTAAACTGTGACTTATATCTTATGATAAAATGTGGTGGTTTAGCAGTTGCCTGTCCCCCCCACCCCCCTTTGAAATAACCCAGGCTAGGACTCAGAAAGCTTGGAGTTGATAAATGAAGCTTTATATTTACAGCAACGTACAATATATAAGCAAGTATTTACAATGTATAACAGAGATTTACAGATATATACAGTGAAAAGGTAATACAGAAATACCACAGCCCTCCCAGAGATCAAAATCCCAAAGAGGGGTTTCTAACCACCCCTACCACCTTTTCCCCCTTCCGCAACCTGTTGATGCAGCAGATAGGCAGAGGTAGATTGGCCAGGGGGGTTAGCAGTAGGAAAAGAAGTTAGTGGAATTATTGAGAATTAGCTACAAAAGGCAGGGACAAAGGAGCCATGCAAGAAAACAGCCACAGCCCAGAGAGGTCTGGAGCACTCTGACTTATCTATATTTGGGTTACAACTCTTAAAACATTTTTTTTTTTCTTTCTCAGTAGAGCTCTGAGGGAAGTAGCATCATATGTTTTCCTGTCTCGGCCTAATTTTCTCATTCAGATCCTCCAATTAGTTCAAACCAGCACATACAATAAAAGAAATGTGGATGTATGCTTGCATGTGATACCATTTTCCACGGGGATGTGCACACACCCACAAACATTAAATAGTTAATGCTGCTTTTTACCACGAACCATCCACAGTATTCTAATGCAGCCGAGGTTCTTTTTTTCCCCTCCTCTCTGTCTAGCTCCATCTTCCTTTCCCTTAAATGGGGTCAGCAGAGGAACCATTCATAATTCTTAATAACACACTGTACCAGTGAGGCACTCTTTAGGATAGGGAAATTGATTTTTCTGCTCTAAAAGTGTGACCTGCCAGAGTAGCCTCTGTCCTAACGCCTAATAATACCTGATGTTCCTGACAGCGCGGGATGTGAGCGCAGATGTTCTGCAGGCATCACTAAAAAGCAGCCTCAGTGCAATGTCTAATGCTGTCAGAAGGATTTAATTTGCTGCAGGTCAATGCCTACTTCGAAGGAGAATAATTGAGGTGGTTTGTATCTTTTGCAGCAGGTTCTCCAAATCAGATTTGCGTCGCCCAGAGCTTAATTCGGAGGCTAGATGTGGTGTGAGCACCTTGCTAACTCCTGGATGCTGAACACTTTGGAAATTCAGAGTACTGAATTGCTAACTTCGGGCAGCCACTTCAGTGGCAACGTTTAATATGGTTAAGGCTGTTGTAGATGCCACATTAGATGTCTGTTCTAGAGCACCTTTGCTGTAGTGCATATCCCGAGAGGAATCTGCAGAAAAAAATGCTGTTCTCTTCACTGCTGCATTATACCTGCAACATGGGAAATTAAATTGTTCATGCTGCAGCACACAGAGCTTCTGTCTGGAGCTACAAGGATGTGAGAAACTTTTCCTTGGACTTTATTTATTCCTTCAAGGCTGGATGGACTGTTTATTTGTTGTTGCTCCTTTTGCTTATAGCCAAATCAGAATTTGCAGAGCTGATGCAGAAGTTGCCAAACGAGGCTCTGTGGTGCAGATGAGTCAGTAAATCCTTACAGTTTGGAGCTCTGTGAATTTAATACTCGTGCAGTGTCAGATTGCATCTTGTTAGGCAGTTGCACTGCCACTGCTCTTCCTGTTCCTGGGGGTGTGGGCTGCTCCCTTTGCCACGTATTGCAGTGGCAGTGGCAGCAAGTGTGGCATGGTACAGTGAAGTGTGCTCAGTGTATCAGCCAGTCGTCTTAATGCAAGTTGACAGCTACTTGTACAGCAGGTTGAAGTGGTATTCTGAAGAGACTTCTCTTTGAGACCACAGCTTTCTCCTTACAGGATTTATTCATCCCTGTTTGGTGTGAGCAGCACAGTATTCTTGTACTGAGAAAATTCTTTGCAAAGCTTGCAAATTCTTCACAATGTCACTTGCCTGCTAACAAAAATTTCAGAAGAGCATCTGTATGCAGGCTTATGTTACTGCATTGCCAGCAGGGCAAGGGAGGGGATTCTGCCCCTTTACTCTGCTCTCCTCACACCCCACCTGCAGTACTGTGTGCAGTTCTGGAGCCCCCAGCACAAGGACATGGAACTGTTGGAGAGAGTCCAGAGGAGGGCCATGAAGATGCTCAGAGGGCTGCAGCAGCTCTGCTATGAGGACAGGGTGAGAGAGTTGGGGTTTTTCAGCCTAGAGAAGAGAAGGCTTCCAGGAGACCTTAGAGTAGCCTTCCAATATCTGAAGGTGGCCTACAGGAGGGCTGGGGAGGGACTATTCACAAGGTCTTGCAATGACAGGATGAGGGGGAATGGGTTCAAACTGGCAGAGGGGAGATTTAAATGGGATGTTAGGAGGAAATTCTTCACAGTGAGGGTGGTGAGACACTGGAACGGACTTCCCAGGGAGGTTGTGGCTGCTCCCTCCCAGGAGGTGTTCAAGGCCAGGTTGGATGAGGCCTTGAGTGACCTGTTCTAGTGGGAGGGGGCCCTGCCTGTGGCACAGGGGGATTGGAACTGGATGATCTTTGAGGTTCCTTCCAACCTAAACCATTCTATGACTTTGTGATTCTATGGTATTGTATCAGCACATGAAAATATTACCATTTGTATTGGTGCAAAAATGCCTTTTTATATAGCTAATTTTGTAATATATACCAGCACTAAATCTTAGCTAAGAGATGAAGTACATTTGCAGTATGACATTTTTAACTTGCTTTCCCAAAGAAGCAAATGAAGTTAGCTTGTGACACGAGCACACACCACCCTGTATCTTCATTTTCCTGTCTTCCGAAGGCACAGAATTCCAGCATGGCTGAGGCTATAGAAGGTGCCTCTGGGCACTGTCTGGTCCCATGCCCCTGTGCAAAGCAGGTTGCCCAGGACTGTGCCTGGCCCAGATTTAAGCATCTCAGAGGATGGATGTTCCAGGGAACATGTATTATCTTCTTTTTAGTTTCACACTGCTGTTTAGCTGTACAGTAATTTACTCCTCAGTAGGCATCCTTGAGCTTGTTAGCATGGTGCTCTTCCTCTTGCATGCACTGCTGGATCTGCTTAAGATTCTTCCAGGTTTCTAAACCTTTGAATGATTTCTGAATCATTTTGTAATAGCCACGTTGCCTATTAGGGGATATGGCATAATCTGGGACTCAGGTTTGTCTGCTTTTAATCCTCGTGAAAGCTGCATCTGTTTCCTTTGTCGTTGCTCTGAGGTGAATTCCTTTTCTGTTTAGTTTTCAGTGTTTCTGGTGTGCTTTGGGGGGTGAGGAGGCCAGCAGTGAAATCCTGATTACCTCTTGGAGAGTCTCAAGTGCAATATGTGGGAACTAAGATGTTTGCCTTGGAGGCTGGTTTAGTTCTTGTTTAGAAATGTAATTGAATGTGACCCTCTGATTCTTAGCAAAGATGCTTTTGGGGAGTGAGCAATTCTCTTTTCATTAACTTCTGGACACAAAGGCAGCTAAGGCTTTTGCTGTTGTCTGACAGGGATTGATGGCCCAGCTGCTTTTCAGGATGATGTGCAGAAGATAGGAAGTCAAGTGCAGATTCTTACTGTTGGGCAGTCTAGCCACGATGAGGATGATGGAGAGAAGATGGCTAGTGGCCAACAACAGCAGAGCAAACAAGACCTTAGAACGGCAATGCAGAAAAAAGGTAAGTCCCCACAGCTGCCTTCGTGTTCTCATTGCTTGCTTTATGTACCTTGGCTTCTTTTCTTATTCTCAGCCCTAGCCTAAGCACATGTTGTTACTCTGTGTTTCTTCTCCTTAGAGCCTGTTTGGTTTATTCTGTTATCTCAAAAAAAAAAGTAATAAAGTTCTCTGCCATCCCAAGGAGCAGGAGCTCTCCAGGCTCTCAGGGATGTGGCTTTCCCATCTGCACTGCAGTACTGCTGTTAAGGTAGCAGGCAGATGCTGATGCTCACATCCATCTGTTCACATTTTTGTATTGTACAACTCTGGAAATAATTTCCTCGAGGGTTAAATAGAGTATGGGACAGCAGCACTGCAAATGGAATATTCCTTTTGCTTGTGCTGTCGGTGAAACACTGTTCATGTTTTCATAATGCCTGCTCATGCTTCAGAGGTGAAAATGACAGCACTATCTGTTCTGCAGCATTTCCCATGCAGAGATCTCAAATGTTCTGGGCCTTTTTTTTTTTTTTTTCCCCTCTAGAGAGGCATGATTTGGGAGATAGATTCTGTGTGCACACATTCATGCATCCGTCCCTTCCTTCCTGTGCTGTTACTCTCTCTCATTCGGCATTAAGTGTAGGAAGGGAGAGAAAATCCTAAAATCCTCACAAAGCTGCTTTTTTTTTTTTTTTTTTCTGAAGTCATTTGCTTTGGAGTTGCTCTTCCTCACTGTGCTGCTTTTGAAGCAAAGATGGCTCAAGCCAAGAGTGCTCTGATGCTTTAAGAATAAACTCTTTGTGTATAAAGAGCAAACTTGACTCATCCAGAATGGACCATTCATACCTAAATGCCTGCCTCTTGTCTGCAGAGCAGTTCTCACTAAGATTCTTTTTTTTATTCTTTTTTTTTTTTTGGAGGATGTTACTCTGCAGATGTGAGCAGCTTCAGCTGAACTGGACAGATTTTCCTCAAGTGTGGTATTTCCTGGGCATTTGAGTCTGAGGGATGTTGGCATGACTAACAGGTTCTGATCTGTGTGGTGATTGTGTTGCCTTAGACCGTGGCTCAGAATATTTAATCATCAGGCACACTAAAGCTGATTGACTTAAAACCTATCAACAGATTTCTCAAATTAGGTCAGAACACTCAGATTTTTACTCTGGGGGAACTTTCTATTTTTGATGTTTTTTTCCAGGTTAAGATGTATTTTTATTCCCCACATTTTTTGTGTTAGCTTTTTAATAGAAGTAGTGGATGGGGATTTTTTGTCTGTTTGTTTTGCTTTGTTGCTTCATATTCTTAAATATATGATATGGCCTTTTTTCACCAGGTCTTAGAATCATAGAATCAGTCAGGGTTGGAAGGAGCCACAAATATCATCTAGTTCCAACCCCCCTGCCATGCCCAGGGACACCCTACCCTAGATCAGGCTGCCCACAGCCTCTGCCAGCCTGGCCTCAAACACCTCCAGGGATGTGGTCCCAACCACCCCCCTTGGCAACCCATTCCAGGCTCTCACCATTCTCATGCTCAACAACTTCCTCCTCACCTCCAATCTGAATCTCCCCACCTCCAGCTTTGCTCCATTCCCTCTAGCCCTGTCACTACCTTAGAGCCCAAAAAGTCCCTCCCCAGTTTTTTTGTAGCCCCCTTCAGGTCCTGGAAGGCCACAAGAAGGTCACCTGGGAGCCTCCTCTTCTCCAGCCTGAACAGCCCCAACTCTTTCATTCTGTTTTAGTACACTCCTTGATCAGAACAGACACTAAGAATGGAGCAGTAGTATGCTCTGAGTCGTGGAGGGGTGGAAGGATGCTCATAAAAAGGAATGCTGAAATTTCTCAATTTCATCAGCAACAGAGCTATGCTCTATGAGACACTAGGAAAGGCATTAAGATTGCAACTGGAAGCACCACCATAAAATGTTTTTACTATGCATATGTAGTTTGCAGCTTCATGCCAGCAGAGGAGGCTTGTTGGAAACTTTGGAGTATGCAAACATTCATGGGAAACTTTATGTTGAGCTAAGACTTTTCATAAGGATTCTCACTGCCCCTTCACTGCTTGGGGCATGTCTCTACTATCATGTCCCCATTAGTCTGAAAAGCTTAGTTTAGAATTGCTGTCTCTCATCAGTGGTTCTCTTGCAAGGAACAGGAGCAAAAGCAGAACACAAAGCTAAATGCTAACTGGCCTAACAGGAAAGGTCAGCTCCCATCAGATTTGCATAGTGCTGATTTGTGCCCAATCTGCTCTTTGACACTGACTTTGTGGAGAGAAGCCTCTCTCAGCACGTGCCTCTGTTCCACCAGAGAGCCAAGTTCTGTTAGGAGACAAGAGGTTATAGGCTAGCTGAGTGTGAGAGGAATATCCCACTTGCAGGAAAATGCCAAATGTTTTAGCTGATTTCTCCATCTGTTGGAAATTGCCAGAGCAGAGTAGTTTTCTTCCTACAGGAAATATTCATCCTTTTGATTTTCAGAACTCTTAATATGTCAAGTTCCTCTCCAGCAAATGAGTCACTAGGACAGAGCCAGACTTCCATAAGTTTTAACACTGCAAACTTAACATTTATTCTTCACATTTATCAGTTTGCAATATGTCTCTGTAAAGACTTGGAATCAAAAAATGTGGTCTTGTAGCTTCAGGTGGTAAAGAAGAATTAAGTGCTTTGAGATTTGGGGGATCATAGAATGGTTTAGGTTAAAAGAGACCTCAAAGATCATCCAGTTCCAACCCCCCTGTGCCATAGGCAGGGACACCTCCCACTACATCAGGACACTCAAGACCTCATCCAGCCTGGCCTTGAACACCTCCAGGGAGGGAGCAGCCACAACCTCCCTGGGCAACCCATTCCAGTGTCTCACCACCCTCACTGTCAAGAACTTGCTCCTAACATCCTGTTTCAATCTCCCCTCTGCCAGTTTAAACCCATTCCCCCTTGTCCTGTCATTACAAGACCTTGTGAATAGTCCCTCCCCAGCCCTCCTGTAGGCCTCCTTCAGATACTGGTAGGCTGCTATAAGGTCTCCTTGAAGCTTTCTCTTCTCCAGGCTGCAGAGCCCCAACTCTCTCAGCCTGTCCTCATAGTAGAGCTGCTGCAGCCCTCTGAGCATCTTTGTGGCCCTCCTCTGGACTCTCTCCAGCAGTTCCATGTCCTTGTTGTTGTGGGGGCTCCAGAACTGCACACAGTACTTCAGATGGGGTCTGATGAGAGCAGAGTAAAGGGGCAGAATCCCCTCCCTTGCCCTGCTGGCAACGCTTCTCTTAGCGTGGAAGGAAGAGATTTGATTTCTAGTTCAAAATCAGAACAGGACTCTCTGAGGGATTCTTCCCCACAGGTCAGGGGTGCAGACTTAGTTCTAAGGCTGGCACAGAGTTTCCACCACAAACCTATTGGCAAGGAAAGTAGAAATAAACTCTGCATGTGAAGTGTGGCTTTATTGCACAGCTGCCAGTTGAGGACCTGGAGTGTCTCTGTTACCCATGCATGGTTGACTGGAATGTGGTTGCCATTATTAAGAAATCATGTTTGTGATTAATGAGTGTGTGATTAATAATGAGTGAGCTCCACAGGCTTTGAAAATATCTCTCGACCTGTGGCCCCAGGCCTGCCTTGCACAACCAGATCCTATTGAAAATTGTTGCTGTCATGCTGTGTGCTTCATGTCCAGAGTGGTGGAGCTGAGGGAGTGAATAACAAGACCATTCATGGTGCAGCTAAAGGGAATACCAACATTACAATGTGCTTCTGATTTATACACTCACTCTCACTGCTGTGCTGTTGTTTCATTGTCCAGTGTCTATCTGACGTCAAAAGCTGATTCTGTGATTCTATATTTTTGATTTATTTAAACCATTATTTCTTCCTAAGAATCAACCAGCAACTTAAATATTCCTGGCCATCCCAGCTTCATTCCTTTTATGGTCCACACACCTTCCTACCTGCCACAAAAGTTACAGCTGATTATACATTTACTGCTGGAGCAAGTAATGAAATAAGAAGCACTCTTGAGATAAACCTGTCCACTTCACTGAAAACTATGGAAAATATCTAAAGAGCTAGAGGTCACTGAGCTTCCTTTTCAGACCTGTAACACTCCTGTTCCTTCTCAGTGGGAGTTAGGCTCTGTCTCACCTGCACTTAGTCTCCAATTCCTACCCTTTTGGATATGCCTTAAATCAGTCCAGACACCCTCAACTCTCTCCCAGATTACTCCAGTGTTTGGTGAACAGAGCATTATCCTAAAATCCACTGAGCATCCAGGCACCTCCCTGGAGGTGTTTAACATCCCTGGAGGTGTTTGCAGCCAGGCTGGATGAGGCTGTGGGCAGCCTGATCTAGGGTAGGATGTCCCTGCCCATGGCAGGGGGGTTGGAACTAGATGATCCTTGTGGTCCCTTCCAACCCTGGCTGATTCTATGATTCTATATTAAAGCAATATGCACTGGAGTTGTTGGAAGCAGCAATGACATGCAAAGTGCTTAAATGCCTTGCTCAGTGTCTTTTTCTTATGCTGTTCCAAATTTTAACTGAAGGGGAAAAAAAAATATCATTACTGATCATATATCTAATATTTAGATTTCCATACATTATTTTGGCTCAGTCTCTGCTTGTTGCAGAGGATAAGCTGCACGAACCTCTCTCTGCATACCCTTGAAGCTCCAGAAGAACAGTTTAGAGAGCCCAAGAAAGATGCTGGGCACAGGGACTTAGGCCATCTGAATAATTTTTCCAGTGTTATTGAGTGAATATTTGTGTAGATTCTATGGATATCATTTCTCTCTCTCCTGAATGATTTTTTTCAGTCTTACTGAGTGAATATTTGTGTAGATTCTATGGATATCATTTCTCTCTCTCCTGAATGATTTTTTTCAGTCTTACTGAGTGAATATTTGTGTAGATTCTATGGATATCATTTCTCTCTCTCCTCAATAATTTTTTTCCAGTGTTACTGAGTGAATATTTGTGTAGATTCTATGGATATCACTTCTCTCTCTCCTGAATAATTTTTTTCAGTGTTACTGAGTGAATATTTGTGTAGATTCTATGCATATCACTTCTCTGTCTCCTGAATCATTTTTCCAGTGTTACTGAGTATTTGTGTAGATTCTATGGATATCACTTCTCTCTCTCCTGAATAATTTTTTTCAGTGTTACTGAGTGAATATTTGTGTAGATTCTATGCATATCACTTTGTCTCTCTCCTGAATAATTCTTTTCAGTGTTACTGAGTGAATATTTGTGTAGATTCTATGCACATCACTTGTCTCTCTCAACCAGGTGTTTTATTTTGTGTGTCAGAATGGAGAAGTAGGCCAAAGTGCCCCCATTCAGGGCACATTGTACACAGAAGGCTTTGTGGCACAGCTGCCTAGGGTGGATGATGTTTTCTGAAGCTTCAGCTCTGTGATACTCAGCTTTTGGACTTGATTGAGAAGTACTAAAAGAGAAGGTGGCAGCATATAAGGTGAATTCTGTTGTGCAGAAAGGTAGAATATCCAAAGCTGAGAATTCAAGCAGCAGCATTGTGGCCCCATCCAGTAAACCTTCAGCCCTGCGTGGAGTCCTGTCGGCAGGTTAGGTTTGTTCACTCAGTTGAGGGTTTGCAAAATCAAGCCCATGGATTTTTTTCCTTTCCCAGATCCCCATGCTAATACATCCTGGTCCTCTTCCACATCCCAATCCAGTCTTGTCGCCCTGGATCATGTTCCTGGTAAGTACAGAAGGGAAAAAAAAAGTTAATTATGCCCATGCTGCTTGGCTCTGGCAATCTTTGCCTTTAGTTTATCCTTCTGCATTGAACTTACCAGTAGTGGAAATTCTGGACCAAGTGTGTTTTAGTTTTTTTTTTTTTTTTTGGTTGGTTGGTTTTGGTTTGGGTTTTTGTTTGTTGGTTGTTTTGTTTTGTTTGTTTGTTTGTTTTATTTTAGGAAAAAGCATTGTGTAGTTAGCCTCTTTCATACGTGGAACTTGGAGCTTGAACCTGAATCCTGAGTAGCTTCATCTGCATGATGCTTCTTCAAAAGCTAGGCCTGGCCTGTGTCCCACCACTGATGCTGCCTGCTGCTAAGTTCTATTTGATGTTCAAAGTTGTGTTTCCCTTTGAAATGTCTGAGGTTTTGAGTTCTTGTAAAGTCAGATTTTTAAGTGCTGCAAGGCAGTTCCTTTGGCCTGGGCTGATGCTGATTTCACATTAAATAAATATGCATGAGAACATTGCCTTGATGTGAACGTTTCTGAGTGTGAGATCTGCTCCTTGTCAGATCACAGGGGAGCACTTAAAAGTGTGCTGCAGGAGGGCTCTTGTTTTAATTGTTAATGGCTCTGATAGGTTGTCCACTCAGCTCCAACTTGAGGTTTAAGATTTTCTGTTGTGTTTGAAGTCATAGAATCATAGAATGGTTTAGGTTGGAAGAGACCTCAAAGATCATCCAGTTCCAACCCCCCTGTGCCATAGGCAGGGACACCTCCCACTAGATCAGGTCACTCAAGTCCTCATCCAACCTGGCCTTGAACACTTCCAGGGAGGGAGCAGCCACAGCCTCCCTGGGCAACCAGTTCCAGTGTCTCACCACCCTCACTGTGAAGAACTTTATCCTAACATCCAGTTTAAATCTCCCCTCTGCCAGTTTGAACCCATTCCCCCTCGTCCTGTCATTACAAGACCTTGTGAATAGTCCCTCCCCAGCCCTCCTGTAGGCCTCCTTCAGATACTGGAAGGCTGCTATAAGGTCTCCTCGAAGCTTTCTCTTCTCCAGGCTGCAAAGCCCCAACTCTTGTAGCCTCATAGCAGAGCTGCTGCAGCCCTCTCAGCATCTTTCTGGCCCTCCTCTGGACTCTCTCCAACAGTTCTATGTCCTTCTTGTGCTGGGGGCTCCAGAACTGCACACAGTACTGCAGGTGGGGTGTGAGGAGAGCAGAGCAAAGGGGCAGAATCCCCTCCCTTGCCCTGCTGCCCACAGCTGCTCTTGCTGCAGCCCAGCACACAGTTGCTGTCTGGGCTGCACTCACACTGCAGGTTCATGCTGAGCTTCTCATCTACCCAGACCCTCAGGTCCTTTTCCTCAGGTCTGCTCTCAGCCATTCCCCACCCAGCCTGGAGTTGTGCTTTGGATTGCCTTCACTCAGGTGCAGGACCTTACACTTGGCCTTGTTGAATGCCATGAGGTTGGCCTGGGCACACCTCTGCAGCCTGTGCAGGTCCCTCTGGTTGGATTCCTGCCCTCTAGCAAGTCGACTGTGCCACACAGCTTGGTGCCATCTGCACACTTGCTGAGGCTGCACTGATTCCTCTGCCCATGGCACTGACAAAGATGTTCCACAGCACTGGTGCCAGCACTGACCCCTGAGGGACTCAGTTAGATGAAGAAGGTCTGGATTTAATTCCTAACTGGATATTGGTCCTGTATGGCCGGGTAGTTGGATCCTTTCTGTGGGCTGGACACCATGATATGTCTCTTCTTGTTTGCAGAACTGTTCTGCCTTCTCAGTGCTGTCTCACCCATTTGTGTACTGCTTGCAGCCACTCACATACACCCTGGCAGCAGTGATGTTTTACAGCAAGCATGGGCAGTTTTAATGTGTCAGTGTTTCATACAAGTGCTCTGCTTCCTCCTCAGGCATTTCGAGCAGCATGAATTTTGATGAGGAAGAGGATGAGGAGGACGAAGACAGCTCCAGTTCTTCACAGTTAAACAGTAACACTCGGCCTGGTTCTGCCACGAGCAAGAAATCCAATAAGGTAGGGGGGGGTTGAGTGCCAAAGAAGGAGCATGCAGGCTGCTCTATGCTGTGAGACTTCACACTATGGTCAGGACAGGCCTGGCTCTCTGCTTTTGGTTTTAGTAAGTGCTACAATATCTGCAGGCTGATTACTGTGGTAGCTCTGAGAGTTCACAGGAGGAAGCAAGGGAAATAACAACTTGGAGAAAAGAATAACAAATAGTGGCTGAACTCAAATGAAGGAAAAGGTAAACCATAGAGATTCACCTTTCTGCTTCTTGCAAGTGCTTAGAAGAATCTTTTGTTTCTATTGCCTTTTTTTTTTTTCTGAGCATTTCCCCACCCTTTTCTGCCTGTTGCCATCAAAACATAAAAAGGCTTTGGCTTGTTGAAAGAACTCTAAACCACAAGCTCCTGTTAGACCAGTTGATGGTGTCCCACTCTTCTACATACAATACCAATTTCACACCTTTTTGTCGTGGAGGCAGGGAATCAATGTGGCTGAGTCAGGAGTTTTAATAATTCTGTAAAAAATAGAATAATAATTCTATTAAAAATAGAATTATTTTATTTCCCTGAAAACCCTGCCCCCAACCTATATGCAGAACTAGTTTTAGGTTCGTTTACAGGCTTGATTCGATTGGGAAAGATCTTCTAAGGATGCTATAGACAAAATTTAGAGATTTTAGGAAGTCAGAAAATGGAAAAAGGCTAAGTTATAAACACAGCTTTTAGCCCACTGTCATTTGACTGAGCAGAGAATGAAGGGAACAGGAAGGGAACTCAACGATGGTGAGAGAGGTATTTGGTGATGATCCCTTGCTGGATTCTCTGCAGCTTGGCTGATTCTGGCTGCAATTGCAAATCCAAAATGGCAAAGTCCAAGGAGGGTGGAAGGACCTCAGTGGTATCTCAAAAATAGAGTTTCCACAAGAGAGAGATTCGTGGAAGCCAGGCTGTTTTAGCAGTGGCAGGGGGGGGGGGCGGAGGGG
>VWZI01002203.1:134887-157945 GCA_013396835.1 Psilopogon haemacephalus
GGTGTGAATTTATTCCATTGTCTCGCAAGAGCGCTCAATTGAATGGTGTATCTGTGGTGTGTACAGGAACATGAGACACTTCTTGCAAGATGGCAGAACAAAAACACAGAGAGTGTGATTGAGCTGCATAACAAAACCCCAGTCTGGAACGATGACACCCAGTCCTATGTGTTAAATTTCCATGGGCGAGTCACACAGGCCTCAGTGAAAAACTTCCAAATCATTCATGACAACGACCGTAAGTACAGCTCTGCAGCCTGAGGTGTGCAAACCCAGTACTGCATGCACAGCCTGGCAGTGATTCTGCTCTTGCTGGTGTTACTTCAGCAAGTTCAATTTGCTCTAGGGGTCCAGCTTGATGCTGCTCTGTCTTGTGGCTGAGATAGTTGGGTGCTTAAATGCTCATGCTCGAGGCAGCTGCTTCTGCTATGTGCTGCCGTAGTTTTCCTCCCTTGGCTGCTCAGCTTGTCAACTGAGGAACACTTTGGAGTCTTTTCCTGCTCTCAGAGCTGTGGTAGTCCCAGTCAGCATGACCATGGGGCAGTATCACTCTGCTCATGCACTTGTATCACACAGTCCTGCCTTGGTGTTTTGGTTTGCTCTGGCACTAACATGCTGCCCTGCTAGAGACGGTGGCAGTCAGACTGGTCCCACTGCACATCCACTTTGCCATTGCTGCCCTTTGTAGCCTTAGCCCTGCAGAACACCCTGAAAATGCCAGCACTGCCTAGGAGCTTACCAGTGTGGTGTTCTCTGCCAGTCTCTTTTGTTCTCAAGTTTAAGTACACTTCTTGGAGCAGGGTTAAAGACACGTGCACAAGCGGAGTGATGCTGCCCTACTTTACACTCCCTTCAGGCAGGCATAGTCACTCGTGCTGGAGCACACAGGGCTACACCAGCACTATGCTTACACTGCAGGGGACCAGTGCAAAGTGATGAAAGTGGCGGTGCCACTTTTCCTTAAGAGCAACACTGAGTTTGAGGACCTGTGGTATGCATTTGCTGCATTTTTAGAAGGTGAAACAATTACACCTGCTTCTGCAATGAACAGTTCAAACTGTGAATGAGGCTGAGACTTCCTCTTGCTGACAAAGAGTACAAAAGGGAACAGAGGAGGAATTTCTGACCATGACAAAACAGACATGATTAGGTCTGGCTTGCATTTATGTCTTCTCCTCCCCTGTTGTCCTTGCTTGTCCACTTGTTTGAAATTAAGTAGGAAGAGAACTAATTTGTTCTTAGCACATGTGAAGCTTGCTACTAGGTCTATATAAGACATTTGAGCAGCCTGCACAGAAGCAATTGTTCCTCTCTACTTGCAGAAGCCACCTTTTATCTGTGTAATTTTTTTTTTCACAATAACAAGTCTTGCAATCCTTCATCACTCAGCTGTTCCTCACTCAGGCTCTCCTTGCTTCCTCTCTGGCATCATCACACTCACTTGCATAAGTGTCGTGGAGTTCGATGGCTGAACATAGTTTGTGGTTTGTTTGGCCCAGGGGATGATGCTGGATGCATAATTGTTTGGTAAGGGCTGCAAGCAGAATTAATGCTTTGTCACCTCTTATGACCTTTCTTGCAGCTGACTATATAGTGATGCAGTTTGGCCGCGTGGCTGAGGATGTGTTCACCATGGACTACAACTACCCCATGTGCGCACTACAAGCCTTTGCTATTGCCCTTTCCAGTTTTGACAGCAAGCTGGCTTGTGAGTAAAAGGGCTGGCTTGGGAGCATCCTCTCAAAGGAAGCAGTTTGCCATATGACTCCCCACTTCCTGCTGGTGTCACGTATGGCTCATGCTAAAGAGGTCAAGGGAAAACGCAGTTGTGGAGGACAACTCTGTTGCTGAAGAGGAAGTAGAAAAGGAATCTTCTAAAAATTCAGGACATTCAGGAAATAAGATTTTCCTTTTTTTTTTTTTTTTTTTTTTTCTTCTCATCATATATTTTTTTTTTTCCGGGAGTGGCATCAATTTGTGTAAATAGAAGTTCTCTCTCACGTCCTTGATTATGTTATGGAGATGTGCCATGATGTACTGTACCGTGGCTCTAGCAGCACCACTCTGATGGTGTCTTTTTTAAATCCAGAAAGGGGCATGCACGCTCCCAAAAACAATTCCTTTTTACATCCAAGAATTACTCCGAGGCTGCAATCGTACCTCAAGGTTGCATCCCTGCATCGACTAATCAGAGCTTCACATCATCCAACGTAAAGACCACAAAGAGGAGATGCACTTTTTGGAAGGTGCAAGGATCTCGTGTAGTAGAAAGCCAAGGCTGAAAAGGTAGAAAACCTAACACGGGACTGAACTCCATGCGTTGCTGTTGTGTATGTGGTGTAGGGCATGAGGAATCCTAATCACGGTAGGAGGAAATGGAGAAGTAGAAAGCACAAAACAATGTTGCACAAGTCACCTGAATTCTAAGCTGTCATTATGTTCTAACACCCACATGCTTTTTAAATTTTGTTTCCAATGAAAATGTATTTGGAAGAGAGAGGAAGGAAAGGGAAATGTCGAGGTGCCAGGAAAGCATAACTTATGTCGAATTTGGCTCGAGCGTGTTGGGAATTGATATCCTTGTGTTGCTGTGGGAATTCAGATGCATACTTTGTATGGAGGGATATAAACAGTGGGATAAAGGCTCCCTGCAGAGAGTCTTACTATTTTGAACAGCCTGTGTAAAGCTGAGGAAGGTGAATGGAACTATTTTATTAAATTTGTCTGGCCTTTTGCGATTTTACCGATTTGTTGATTGTATTTCTTCAACTTTCAGCTGCAACCACTTTGAATATTTATTTCCCGTTGTAAGAACACTTGGTATAGACTGAAACTGTCTGTGTTGTCCTCTCATGTAAACGTGCCAGCTACTGAGCTAAATCCTTCTAGGCAAATCTCCTGTATGCTGCATACAGATGAGACACTGGCAGGGCAGAAAACACCTTGAAATAGTCTGGGGGGAGTTTTGTTTCCTTTTTTTGTTCTTTTTTTTTTTTAATCTGGACTATGTAAACAAATGCCAGTTCAATGCAGAAGCAAAGAACAAGCCATTCCCTTCTCTTCTGAACATCTCAATAGCCAAGAGCTGCAACTGAAAGCACACTGTAAAACACCTTTCCAAATGAGCCTTTCTGCCATTGTTCTGTTATCCTGAACGGCACAGGGAGCCACAGAATTCACCCAGAAGGGTGTTGAAGTGCGAGTGAAGGAGTAGCTGTGTTCTGTGCTCTGTCTCCAGACCCTCTTTTTTATTCTTCATTGACTCTTGCATTGCACAACCAAAGGTTATGTAATGAGGAAATGAGATCAGACCTAGCTGTCTCCTAGCTGTCAGTCCCTTTTTGAATACAGGGGACAGGCCATAAAGAGAGGTTGTGCCATTTGGACTGTGTAGCTTCTTCATATTTGCCTTCAGGTCTTCTTCCCAATATAGAGAAAAGGCAATTTCGGATAAGAGATGGAAATAACTAATTGCCACTGTTTTTGCTATGTGGGGAAAAAAAAAATAACCTGCTGGCTTTGAACAGTGTTAGGTTGATGGACTCAGCCTGTCAAATGTCATAGAATCATAGAATGGTTTAGGTTGGAAGAGACCTCAAAGATCATCCAGTTCCAGCCCCCCACCATAGGCAAGGACACCTCCCACTAGAACAGGTTGCTCACAGACCTTTTCTCAGACCTTTTTGCAGGAAACCCTTCCACACGGTGGCACAAAATGGAAAGACACCTTTTGATTGAGAGAAACCAGCAGCCACCTCCCTCATGAACTACTGAAACAATGAGTCATGAGCTGCAGTGTGATACTCTGGCTTTGCACATGGCTGCTTTGCTTTTCACTGCAGTTTGTGGCTTCCCACCACTTCACATCTCTATCTGTGAACTCACTTTGGACTTTATCAGAGCAGGGTCTTACCCCTTTCATTACTTTGTGTCAGTCTTCGAAAACTAGCTCCAGTGGTAACCAGAATTTATTTTGTTCAGACTGCTGGAAAAGCAGCCAGGAATTCCCACTGCTGGTGCTCAGGTGTGATGTGGGTTTCAAGCATTCTGCAGCATGGGATCCATCAAGTCTGCTTGGCTTTGGCTCAGCAGTCACCTGTGTAAAGCCTGAGAGTGGCACCTGACATAGTTTTCTGCCTCTCTGTGTGCACAGCACTATGTCAAAGGAACTAAGTGTCTTACAGTGCAAATGCACAATCTGTTGGCTCGGGGAGTGGAGTAGCTTCAGGAAGGGTTATTTTTAATGTGGGTCCTAACAATGGCCTGACCTGTGTCATGGCCCCACAGGGAGCTGGCATGAAAAGGAAGCTTGTGTGCAGCCAACTCCTGCACAAGGGTGAGAACAAGGGGCTGGGAAAAGGCAGAGCATCCAGCTTCCTGGGACAGTTTTGCTGCCAGCACATTGTCTGACTTCACTCTCACTTCATGTTCTTCCCAGCCAGGTATTTTTTTTTAACCTGTAAGCATGCCAGGAGGAAAGGGTGACTCACATTCCCATCATCTTAACAGAAGCACAGAGGGATATCAGCCAATGAGCTGCTGAGGAAAATATTCCCCACCATAAACTGGGATCACTAGAGGGGGATGTTAAGATGGGACATGAGGAGCTCTCATTACAGCTAGTTCAGTTACAACAGGATTTGTGCCTAGTGGCCTTTGCCCAAATACTAATTTCTCACTGTCCTTGAGCCAAGGTATTGTGTTCTTTTCACTTCTGCTCTAGAAGCAGCAGCTTTTGGTCTAGCATCATTTCTGATGGGCATTTTCTGGTGGGAGTCACTACTGCTTGTTGATGCGAGGTGATCCCACAAGCTTCCTAGCACCTGCCCAAACCTTGCCAGCCTCACTTGATAAAGCCACAGCAGGTTCTGCCTTAACACAGAGGGACAGCTGAGATTACCCAGTCCTCACAAAATCAGGCTTGTGCAAACTTGGCAGAGCAGTAAAATCCTGGCACCATGCATACTAAAGTAACCAAGGAGTAGCTGGTTAGTGGCATGCTCCTATTAGTAGCAGCTTTTGCAGGGCCTGCAAGTCGATGTGCAACAGGACATCACCTTGTTTGCTTAGCATGACAAAGAATAGAATGGCACCAGGCTGTGCATTGCCTTCACGGAGTCCTAGCGAGTGTTTAGATACAGCACATTTATTTAAAAGTCAGATATTGATGATTTTATTTATTTTTCTTTGCAGCTGCTGTTGATTTTGGCAGAGGGTTGTAAACAAACTCCCTGCCTGAATTGCTTATAGGCAAACACTGCATGCTTTAATGAGAGTTCTTAATGCGACTTGTCACTCTGTTTACATCAAACAGATTCTTCCTGGCACTTTATCTAATTTTCTTCATCTCCGATGTTCTTTTCCTTCCCATTCTCTTCGCAATCCCTTTATCTTTTCTTCAAGGTTGGGCGACTCAAAAGTGTTTATTTTGAGAACACTGCTCAGTGATCTCTCCACAGATGAATAATGCCTTCGGTGCTCAGCCAGTGATGCTTCTACAATAGAAGCTTTATCAGAGGGGTGAGTTTGGTCCCCCTTGGCTTTTCAGTAGAGTGAATTAACACATTAAAAGGTAGCAGATTAAAAAAAAAAAAAAAACCAAAACCAAACAAACCTAAAATATAATCAGAATTTTTCTCAGTAAACATTCCATAATCAAGAGTTTGCAAACCATTGGCTGCAAATCAGTGAGCAGAACTGTCCACCAGCCTGGGGGCAGACTCTTAGGTTCCCTTTGTAGTACTGCCTTATTTTTCCCTTTTTCAAAAGGCTGAAAGTTAATTGTGTGTGGGTGCCCTAAACCAGCGTTTAGTGTTTAGAATCTAAGCTCCCTCCCCCAACTCCTTTTGTAGGATAATATGTGGCACATCAAATAGTAATGTGGCAGGCCATTGTTGCAAATTCTGATGCAAAGAAGTCTGTGAGAAGGATTCTGTAATAGTTCCTGGGCAAGTCTCTCACTCTTCAAGTTGCCTTACATAGTGGTGGCATTCCCAGCTGGCTGTCCTCATGAGGTAGTGGAGTTGAAGGAGCTTTAGTGCAAGAGCTCTGTAACAAAATCTGGTAGCTGCAGCTTTGAAAACCACTGTGGAGTCAAATGACACCACTGACTTGTACCTGTTGAACCAAGGCCATCAACTGGAACTTTGGTTATTTTTCTCCCTTGTGATGAAGGGAAGCAAGGACTTTCACCAAGCAGAGACAGCAGTNNCCATCCTGAGTGCTGTGCATGAAAAAAAGAAGGGAGCCAACATAGTCCTTAGTAGAGAAAATCAATCCCAGGTGATTCATATGATTCTATGATTCATAGAATATATATATATATATATANCCTAGATCAGGCTGCCCACAGCCTCAGCCAGCCTGGCTGCAAACACCTCCAGGGATGTGGCCCCAAACACCTCCCTGGGCAACCCATTCCAGGGCCTCATCACTCTCATACTGAAGAACTTCCTCCTCACATCCAACCTGAATCTCCCCACCTCCAGCTTTGCTCCATTCCCCCTAGTCCTGTCACTACCTGAAAACCTAAAAAGTCCCTCCCCAGCTTTTCTGTAGGCCCCCTTCACATACTGGAAGGCCACAAGAAGGTCACCTTGGGAGCTTTCTCTTCTCAGACTCAACAGCCACAACTCTTTCAGTCTGTCCTCATAGCAGAGGTGCTGCAGTCCTCTGATGTACCTTAGCTTTTAACAAATTTTATTCTTAACTTACTGCAGGTTTCACATAAGGATACAACAAGGACTGGATGCCCCATGGTGACCAAGAGTTCTTGTCCTGAAGAGATGACCCCTCTAGACCAGCATCAGAGTATTCTTTGTTGTGGTAGGATAAGACAGGGCTTTGCCTGGTGTTTTGGGCACAGAGAGTTCTTCCTGGTGTGTGGCAGGCGTCAGAGGGAAGAAAGATTTTTGGTTTTGATTGTGTGGTATCCTAATTAGTTTCCCTGTAGTTCCCCTGTTCCTCTCCTGAAATGTCATTTGCAAGACTCAAGCTGTGCCAGGGCAGGTTTAGGATGAAGGTTTGGAAGAAGTCCTTCACAGCAAGAGTGATTGGCATTGGAATGGGCTGCCTGGGGAGGTGGTGGAGTCCCCATCCTTGGAGCTGTTTAAAAAGAGACTGGATGAGGCTCTTAGTGCCATGGTTTAGTTAATTAAAAGGGTTGGACTCGAGGATCCTAGAGGTCTTTTCCAATCTGTGATTCTGTGACTTCCCCTGGTTCTAGAGAAGCCTGTGCTCACCAACCAAACACCTTTGCTTGGCAAGGAAGAGGCAGCACATGGCTCCTTTATTACCATTACAGGCTGATGGCTCTCAGATTTCCCAAAAGGCCTCATTTTGATTACTAGAAGAAAACAACTTTATCCATATCAGCCTTGCTCTAGAACGACTCCAGCTGTAGATGAGGACCTCTTCTGTATGTGCCACTTAACGAAAAGGGGTCTGTTGCTCTCCTGGTGTGAAATATACTTTCCAGGGTTCCTTCTGTTGCACAACAGCTGTCTCCATGTTTTGGTCTTTTCGCTGTGAACTCTAGCTCAGTAGCTGATACTCACAAATGCCTGTGTACTGGATGAAAATGCATTAAAAGGTATTTTATACGTTGTATTTTTATTTACCTGCCTACAAGTTCCAGATTCCCCTGGTGTGCTGATCTGTACTGTCACTCAGAAGACTTTAACTGCCTCCTGGCAACTGGCTAATGGAACCACTACACTGGTTTGCTAAATTGCCCTTAGGAGGAGGATACAGTGCAGAAAAATGATGCCTGCATAGTTGAGAAAACCTCTTCTTAATCACTGCTTCTGGGTTGTGCAGTGGCACCCAAAGCTTGTCGTGGGTTTATTTAGGTCTACAACAGCAGGTGGAAAATAGCTCTGATCAAAGCTTGCTAGCACATGAACTGGAAGGAAGTCCTACCTGCAGGTCAGAACCTAGAGAGGGACACTCCTGCATCTGCTCTGATCAAGGCTTGCTAGCACATGAACTGGAAGGAAGTCCTACCTGCAGGTCAGAACCTAGAGAGGAACACTCCTGCACCTGCTCTGATCAAGGCTTGCTAGCACCTGAGCTGGAAGGAAGTCCTACCTGCAGGTCAGAACCTAGAGAGGGACACTCCTGCATCTGCTCTGATCAAAGCTTGCTAGCACCTGAGCTGGAAGGAAGTCCTACTTGCAGGTCAGAACCTAGAGAGGGACACTCCTGCATCTCCTCTGTGCCTGCAAAAGTCTGTGGTAAAATCAGCCCAGCCCTTTTAGACTGGCCAAGAGCTGGCCTGGAGCTCAGGTGCAAATCTTGTACCCCCTTCTGTGCCTCAGTTCCAAGGAATTTAATAGAAATAATAGTTGTCAGATGTGTCTGTGCCCTTCCCTGTTCTGCTGAGAGGATTCTCAGGAGTGTTTTCAGGCTGGTGGGTGGCAGGTGGTGTTGGCATGCTAAGTATCCCATAATTCTCACTGAAGGAACCACAGTAATATAGGAAGACTTTCCTGCCACTGACGTAGGAACTGAACAGCTAATCAGTCTCCTATGGTCAAATCTTGACACTCTTGGATTCCATGGAAATGCAGTTCATGATTTCAGTGAGGACTGCTTTTTTTTTTTTTTTTTTTTTAACCTAGGATCACTTTTGAGTATTAAATGTGTCGGGGGAAAAAAAAAATAAAAGGCAATCTAGCTGATAGATTTTTCTTCACCAGGTGATGTTGTTGTTGGCTGTGCTTCAGTTTGCACCAGCAGTTGCTTTAAAGCTTACTGCAGAATGCACTACAGAGGTCCAGTTCATGCAGCTGCCTGCTTAACCTTTTCTGTAGCAAACTCAGGCACTTGGGGACTGGGCTGCAAGTTGCCTTTTGTACCTTTGGGTTGGCTTTGGCTTTTCCTTGGATGTGACTCAGGTGCACTGTTTGTTGTTACAGCAGACTTTGGCTGTCACACACATCTGATCTAAAAGCAATGAGGTTCATGATGCATGGCTCCCTTTATCCTCACATGGGCTGTTGGCTGTGCCTCAGTTTGCACCAGCAGTTGCTTTAAAGCTTACTGCAGAATGCACTGCAGAGGTCCAGTAAATGCAGCTGCCTCTTTAGCCTTTTCTGTAGCAAACTCAGGCACCTGGGGACTGGGCTGCAAGTTGCCTTTTGTACCTTTGGGTTGGCTCTGGCTTTTCCTTGGATGTGCACTGTCTGTTGCTACAGCAGACTTTGACTGTCACACACATCTGATCTAAAAGCAGTGAGGTTCATGATCCATGGCTACCTTTACCTCACATGGGCTGTTTACAATGCAATCTCTTTCTCCCCTTTGACCCTGTGTCTGTGGCTTCTTGTTGAGGTTATCCCAGTTGGCATGATGCCATTAGAAGTATCAGCAACTTAGAAAGTTCCCTCAGAGGAGCAGAATGTAATTTATAAACATTTTTAATAGAGCTTTTTCAGCCAGCTGGGTAAAATGACAATGAAATTATTTGTTCTAATCTTTCTTCTCTTAAGCTGGTCCTGAAGTTGGAGCTCTCATTTGAGCAGTAAGCTCCTGATCTTGCAGCAGAATTCAGCTTGATCTATGCAGACTTGGCTGGGGACATCTCTCAATGTGATGAGGACAGTGATGGCATTTCCAAAGTCCTAACAGGACTGCACTTCTGATGCTTTTAGGCATGTAAACATCATGTACCTTACCTATGTTACCTTACCAAATAACAGCAGGAGCATTTTCACTCCCTTTCATTTTCTTTCTTTTTTTTTTTTNNNNAAGAAGCTTTTTTTTTTTTTTTTTTTTTTTTAAGGCCATCCTTGCTGTCCAGGCAAGTGTAAATCTATCAGATGGCTCTCACCAAATTGTGTCATGAGGCAGCTTCTTTTGACAGTGCAGACAAATCTCACAGGTGCAAGAAGCCAGTATGTTTTCTGACTGTGGGCTCTGGGCACTGCTCAGGCTATGAAGTTAGCATTCAAACAAGTTTGTGAGTTCTGACACACTCCTAACAAGTGGCTTTTCATTCCAGTCAGGCAACATCAGAAGATGTAATGGTTACAATCCTGTTCTCTTCCCAAAGGAAAAAAAAAAATAATTTCTTGTGCTCACCAGCTAGAAGTAGAGCTGTATCCATCCTGATGTGTCTTACCAGGATCTGAGGGGGCCTACAGGAGGGCTGGGGAGGGACTGTTCACAAGGTCTTGTAATGACAGGACGAGGGGGAATGGGTTCAAACTGGCAGAGGGGAGATTTGAACGGGATGTTAGGAAGAAATTCTTCACAGTGAGGGTGGTGAGACACTGGAACAGGTTGCCCAGGGAGGTTGTGGCTGCTCCCTCCCTGGATGGGTTCAAGGCCAGCTTGGATGAGGTCTTGAGCGACCTGTTCTAGTGGGAGGTGTCCCTGCCTATGGCACAGGGGGCTTGGAACAGGATGATCTTTGAGTTCTCTTCCAACCTAAACCATTCTATGATTCTGTGATTTCCAGCATTATTTTTTTAAGTGATTTTAAAATGCTCTCAAGATGTAGTCTGAGCTCAGAGGAGACAGACTTTGAAGCAGCTACAGGTGCACCAAGGTGATTTGGTTGAGAGGCTGTTGCCTTTTCCAGCAGTTTTCTCAGCTGATGCAGAGCAGTGCTTGATAGTCCTGCTGTGGAAAGCTGCCTTAGCTCTTTAGAGTGTACTTCCTTGGGGTTTGCCTTAACCATACTGCTCTCTGTGCACCACTGTGTGTGTCTGAAGGTCAGGGCTCTGTAGTGCTAAACACAAATAGAGCTGTGTTTTCTACTCATGTCTCTCTGCCTTATATGTGATATTTGATTCTGAAAAGAGAGAAATTTCATCTAAGAAAAAAGAGGATTTCTAGGCAAAAATCATTAACTTTCAGTCCTATATGCCTGGATGCACAGAAGGCTTTTGCTTTCAACCAGGAATCTTAACTACTGGCAGGGACCTCAAAGATCATCGAGTTCCAAACCCCTGCCACTAGATCAGGTCGCTCAAGGCCTCATCCAGCCTGGCCATGAACACCTCCAGGGAGGGAGCAGCCACAACCTCCCTGGGCAACCCATTCCAGTGTCTCACCACCCTCACTGTAAAGAACTTCCTCCTAACATCCCGTTTAAATCTCCCCTCTGCCAGTTTGAATCCATTCCCCCTCATCCTGTCATTACAAGACCTTGTGAATAGTCCCTCCCCAGCCCTCCTGTAGGCCCCTTTCAGCTATTGGAAGGCTACTAGAAGGTCTCCTTGAAGCCTTCTCTTCCAATTTTTAATTTCATAGTGCTATGACAGAATCATTCCTTGTCTCACCCCCACCCAGCAGCACATGCTTGCTGTGTCTCTGAGGACTGTGGTGACCCTCCACACTCACTTAGAGGACACAGCTGAACTCTGGAGTTACCTATGCTAAGGGACCTGAAAAGAAATTCTGGACTTCAACCTGTGTGTCAAGAATGACCTTTGAGAAGGAAGGCTGGAAGATGTCAAGGTCAAAAAAAACAGATTTGACTTAAGATGCAGCCTGTAGTAGTCTTAATATTGTTAGAGAGCAGGCTTTTTTGTTATTCACTTGCTGCATTTTTGCTTCTTAATGGATGAAAATAGCTGCTTAAAAACTCTATCTCACATTTAATGAAGCAAGCCACTTTTTTTTTTGTGCTTTTACAGTACGTCCTGCACAACATTAAATACACAAATTTGCCCCAAAGATGACAGCCAGACCTTTTGAGTTTCACATACCTTTAAAAGCAGCAGGAATTCCAAGTACACCATAAGCACATCTTTGTATAGATAGGTAAAATTCTGTGAGTCTACCTTTCTGTTGGCTGCAGCAGACCTGAGGTGGCCTCTGTGTTTCTCATGGCAATGGGCTGGACTACTGCTCCACCTGCAGCAGCTGTGGGACATAGAGATGACAGACCACTGGCATGGGATCAGGGCAGCCAAGTCACACAGCTGCCTGACTGTTTCTCCAGAAGAACCAGTACTGTCCATCTTCACATCCTTTGCACTTGGTCTGTCCACTCCTGTGGCTTTTAGGAGTGTTTGTGTTGTGACAGCACTGCTACAGAAAGATGGAGAGATGAAGTTACTTGGAGTGGGTTGAAAGCAAATGCTTTAACAGCTTGCAGCTCAGGTGGGTGCTGTGACTGATTGTTACCATGGGAATGAAACTGATACAAGAAGACAGAGAGAAACCTTTGGGAACAAAGCCCACAGGAATGACAGTTTGTGGCTTCTGCCTTCACAATCTAAGTGACATCCACTATTGTCCCTCCTACTCAAGTGCCTTCATGTTGCGCTTCCTCAGCGTGCCTGCTCCCTCTGAGTCCCTGCCTGCTTTCTGCTTTTTCAGTGCTGCATTTTCACTTTCTGACTCCAAAGACAGGTCCTCTTGGGCTGACTCCTCTGCTTCACTGCAGCTCTCGGAGTGGAATCCAGCATTCTCTGCTAGGATGGCAGGATCATCGTCCTCATAACAGCAGCAGCACTCCTCGGAGCTCTGGCTGTGCTGAAGGTCCCTCTCCTCTTCACTGGTGCCAGCTGCCTCCTCCTCTTTCTGCATTAAATCATGAGTGACTCTTGCCATGGTGAGATCAGACAGCAGGACTTCATTGCACAGATCCTCCTCTTCCATGCCCTCCATTCTTTCTGCCAGCTCTTCTGCAGAGGGCTGGCTGAGGTCAGGGTAATCCACCAGGATGGTGTCCTGTTTGCGCTTGAAGCAATCAGAATTATCATAGACAGGGTAGGTCTCTTCTGGATAACCTTAGGAGCAAAGTGATATGCAGCTTGAAATGTTAGCAGCAGCTAGAAGTAGTACTGACTTCAGCTGATGCACAAGCTTAACAGAACAGTTGTTGTTAGCACTGCCAGTCTTAAGAGTCATGTATTTAATGCCATGTATGTGTCACGGTGTTAAATCCATGGCAAGACTTTGCAAAGTAGGACTGCTTGGGAGGTGATGAGAAAATCCTGCTTATTTTTAGGGAGCAATAGTATCAACTCTGAATTTCAGGAGTGACTGAGCTTTGCTGAAAGCTATGGGAACTGGCAGGTGAAAATGTGTGTCTTAGATCATAGAATCAGGCAGGGTTGGAAGGGACCACAAGGATCATCTAGTTCCAACTCCCCCCTGCCATGCCCAGGGACACCCTACCCTAGATCAGGCTGCCCACAGCCTCATCCAGCCTGGCTGCAAACACCTCCAGGGATGTGGCCCCAACCACCTCCCTGGGCAACCCATTCCAGGCTCTCACCACTCTCATGCTCAACAACTTCCTCCTCACATCCAATCTCAATCTCTCCACCTCCAGCTTTGCTCCATTCCCTCTACTCCTGTCACTACCTGATAACCTAAAACATCCCTCCCCAGCTTTTCTATAGGCCCCCTTCAGATCCTGGAATGCCACAAGAAGGTCACCTGGGAGTCTCCTCTTTAAATGGATCTTTTTAGTTTGTTTGTTTGTTTTGTGTCTGTCTACTGATTGACTGATTAAGGTTTTGAAGACTTTTGCTGTAAGCAACATTGCTTATAAAGTTGAAAAAAACCCCAGGCATGTCAATGACTTGGTGCACTTCATTTTAGAAAGTGAAACCTGACATGCAAAAGCAGAGCTCAAGGCCACTGTTTGTTGCTCTATGTTCTGGATCATTCTTGAAAGCTTCTTCAAAAGCAAGACCTTAAGTCTGCATTTTGAAATCACGATGGCGAGCAGCTCAACTAGGAGAGCTTGAAAACACATTTATGTAGCACATAAACACCAAGGAGCAGAAAGGACATGAAAATAGATAATTAAAAAAAACAAAACCAAACCCTAGAGTTCCTGGAGCTGGCTTTTATGACATTGGAGCAAAGAAAGAATGGCTGATCAAAAGTAAAATCTGTTAAGTTATGCAAAACATCCTGAGTCTGATTTCCCAGGGTTTTATGAGTCTATGATTTTGCAGGAAATTCAGCCCAGCAAAGAAAGGGAAAGAGAGAAACCTACATCAGCCAAGGCCCAGCAGCAGATGGAGCATATGTGAATATTCATATGCAACTTTGGCAGCAGACAGTGTAGTGTTTATGCTACAGGAAATGCTCAGTGTCTCAATAAAATCTATTTTCTTTCTCTTATGGTTGAGCAAACAAACCCACCTCTTGCAAAGTTTAGAACACTTCTGAAAAGGATGGCTACATTTACCAACACAATGGGAAAGGGGAACCCTTACTCAGTTTTTTCTCACTGGGTAATGGTTACTTACCATTACCTTCCCAGTCCTCCAAGTAAGGAGCTTCTCCAGCTTCTTTCTCAGGAGATGAAGCAGCTCTTTCTTACCTTGCTCTTGCTTATCTTCCCAGTCCTCCATCTAAGGAGCTTCTTCAGCTTCTTTCTCAGGAGATAAAGCAACTCTTTCTTACCTTGCTCTTGCTTACCTTCCCAGCCCTCCATCTAAGGAGCTTCTTCAGCTTCTTTCTCAGGAGATAAAGCAACTCTTTCTTACCTTGCTCTTGCTTACCTTCCCAGCCCTCCATCTAAGGAGCTTCTTCAGCTTCTTTCTCAGGAGATAAAGCAACTCTTTCTTACCTTGCTCTTGCTTACCTTCCCAGCCCTCCATCTAAGGAGCTTCTTCAGCTTCTTTCTCAGGAGATAAAGCAACTCTTTTTTACCTTTCTCTTGCTTACCTTCCCAGTCCTCCATGTAAGGAGCCTCTTCAGCTTCTTTCTCAGGAGAGATGCCATCTATGAATTTCCCTTCTTTCATAACCTTGGTAATTTCTCGGAGCTGCTGAAGTAACCTTTTTTCCTGCTCTGTTGTAACATTTTGAGTCCTGCTAGAAAATAGGAGACACCAGAATTCAGCTCACTGTTATTACAAACTGAGAGCAGAGTTTGAACCCAACTGTTTGGTCCGTCCCAGCAGCACAACCTGAAGGAGTTTGATGACTATTTCAGTATCTGCATATGGTGTGCACTGCAGCTTGGTGTTAAGGTTCATCCACCTATCCAGAAAGCCTGCAAACTTAAAACAGGCAAAGGAAGCCAGGCACAGCCAGTGATGAGGAGGATGAGGAAAAGTGGCACACAAGCAAGACTTAGGGGACAAAAGACACTGCAGAAATTTCTGACCTCTCCAAGAGTGCTAAGAGAGCATTCGAGGGCTGTGCCTTGTTTGATGCATTAGAAGGAAATGTAATTCAGAACCAGTGCTACATTTAAAACAACTTGGGGCTAGTCAAAATGTCTCACACAGACAACGTGAAGCCTCAAGAGTCTAATGATCCCTAATTATTACCATTAAAGGCATTAAATCTGTGAAGCCTCATTAAGATATGTCAGTTGGACAGATCATCCTGTCACACAGAGTCAACAATGCTGCCCAGCAGGGAGGTGGTGGTGGGGGGGGAAGCAGGAAGGAAGGTTTGAAAATTAAAAGAAGGTTTCACATTTAACTTTAACTTGCCCTTCAGAATAGGAGGGGGTGTAGGGGAGGACTGAGCTTTTTACCAGATTAAAAGCAAACTATAATTCTGACTGCTTCTACACTGCTGATTCCAGCAATTAGCACTGCTCAGGTAATACAGCTGCTTACTGTTGTAGCAAAAAAAAAAAGGCTTCCAACAGGTAAGATCATGTGGCCATTACAGGTTATTTTCTCTGGAAATAAAACAGCCTCCTAAAAAAAAAAATCTATGGACAAAATTCAAATATTTGGAGGGTGGTGATCTGAGCTCTACCAACTAACTCAATAGGTCAGAAGAAGCACACTGGCTCAAGTCAGAGGTGATACTGGTTCTGACTGCTGTGCTGGTTTGATCTCGAGGTGCAAGCTGATCTTGAGCAAGTGTTTGATCTCTGTGTGAGTGCCAGTTCAAGCCTCTCAAAGGCCTGAAGCTCTACACTGGAGCTCTTTTACATCTGTCTTTTATGTAGGAGCTATTGCTTTTAGTTTCTCAGAGAGGGTGGCCCTCAGCATGTGTAGAATGCTGAACATTCTGGTGGGATGGAAGGTCAGGCAGATGATCTCTGGTGATCTCCAATCAGACAGGCAGATAATCTCTGAGATTAGACATCTGCTTTGTGAATCTCAGGGGTGAGATGGGAAGAGAGGGGCAGTGAGTACCTCCAAGTTGTGGTGGCAGTTTGTTCCACAGCACAAGCAAAGGGGTGAGGCAGTAACTTCACCACAACCTGGGTTATGCAGATGCAGAGTTTGAGATGTGAGTTAAGAGGCAGACAAAGGGAGATGCTTTCATCAGCTTTCATCAGCCAGCTGTCTTTGACAGAAGCTGTAATAGAACTGCCACACAAATCCTCCCTCCATAGACAAGTGTATGTAATTTGAGTAGGTATCACCTGGCTGATTCTATTCTGTGATTCTGAGGGAAAGTCAACCTTGGATGCAGACAGAGAGCTCTGTCTGTTGAGCACAATGGGGAGAGAGGTGAGCTCAGGTAATGGCACCAATCAGTGCAGCTGCATTGCTCTGGCATTCCATGCAGGGAAATTCCTAATCCATGGGATGCCCTCGTTAGAAAGCTCTGCTGTCTTACTGCAACACGAGCTCTCTCTCCATCTCAGAGTATTCCTCCTCCACATGCCTTGCTTAAAAGACCAATTTCCCTGCAGAGAGGGAGAGACCAAAGCCCATGCACCCTCTCTACTTCTTTTAAGGCCTCCAAAAAGACTTACTGTGGGATGCTGGCAAGGTGTAAGATCTCACTGCCTGCACATGGCATAATGCACTTATGAATACCAAGAGAACAGATGCAAAATATTTACAGTGTGAGGAAAGGACATTATTTTTGCTCTCCGTGTTTGTAGCTTCAACACAGCTAGTTTCATAATGCTTACACTTTGTAGAGTCCCAAAGTGCTCACCAATGGGTAAAACAAAGGTTTCTTGTCCTTACACTTTGATCAGAACATTTCCTAGAGAGCTATCATGACTGCAGGGGAAAAAAACAATAATCTAATTTGGTATCTCAGACCTGTCAACCTGTATTTTTTCTGCTGCATGATCTTAAAATAGTCATGTTTGGAATGCAGCTGTAGCTTTAAAATGACACCTTGCAGAGTACATCCTCTGTCTCCCCCATTCCTCTCCCTCCTCTCCCCATCCCACATCACATTTGTGCAGTCTATGATGTAAGCTAAGCTTTGCCAACCGACAGCCTGGTAAAGAGGACTTTAGGTGTTTGAGCTGCATTATTTCTTATTACCTAATTATGAGAAGTAGAAGGGGGAGGGTTGTATAATAGTCCCACTGAGAAAAGTATTTACTAGTGCGTTTCAAATGAGCAGGGGTTCTAAATGCCACATGCAGACAGTGGTGAAAAGAATATGGGTAAGACATCTGTGAGAATGGTGAGGCAAGTCTTAGGTACCCATTATGACATTGTCCCAACATCAAAACACTGCAAAAGGCCTGGAAAAAAAAAACAACAACAAAAAAAAAACCCAAACAAAACAATATCTATGCTTTTAATATAGAGAGCCCCACACAAGCATATGTCTTCATATTCCCAGCAAGGCTCCTAACCTGTGGTAAGGTAGGTTATAAAGATCTGCTTTTAGAAACCGAAGATACTTAAGTCCCCTTAGTGATAGGATGTGAGGATAAATTACAAAATTGTACAATTTAAACCTGTTGAAAAGAAAAGAGCTGGGAAGAGTGCTAGATACTATGGTATACTACTTAGAATCATAGAATCAGTCAGGGTTGGAAGGGAACCACAAGGATCATCTAGTTCCAACCCCCCTGACATGCCCAGGGACACCCTACCCTAGAGCAGGCTGCCCACAGCCTCAGCCAGCCTGGCTGCAAACACCTCCAGGGATGTGGCTCCAACCACCTCCCTGGGCAACCCATTCCAGGCTCTCACCACTCTCATGCTCAACAACTTCCTCCTCACCTCCAATCTGAATCTCCCCACCTCCAGATTTGCTTCATTCCCCCTAGTCCTCTCACTCCCTGAGAGCCTAAGAAGTCCCTCCCCAGCTTTTCTGTAGGTTCTTTTCAGATCCTGGAAGGCCACAAGAAGGTCACCTGGGAGCCTCCTCTTCTCCAAACTGCACAGCCCCAACTCTTTCAGTCTGTCCTCATAGCAGAGGTGCTGCAGCCCTCTGAGCATCCTCGTGGCCCTTAGGTACTAGGTGTGTGCTCTAGGTAACAATTATCTCTGCCCATCTCTTAGTTTGGGTTTGGTTATGTTGCTGAGGACCTAGACTGCTTTCTTAGAATGGTTTAGGTTGGAAGAGACCTCAAAGCTCATCCAGTTCCAACCCCCACCATAGGCAGGGACACCTCCCACTAGATCAGGTTGCCCAAGACCTCTTCTTCCCTTTGCTTTCTTAACCTTGCTTCTAGTCCTTGGTGTTAACATTCCAGGCCTTATTAAAATATCTGTACTTGTACTGTTAGAAAATTCTGCATTTCTGCAAGGCAGCTTCTGTAGTGAGTCTAACTGATGTGCTGGTTTGGAAGGAGGTCTCCTTGCCTGGTTTGGAGGTTGGGCTTCAACCCCACCAAATCTCAGTTTCTGCCTGCCCACCTTCTACAGCACAGGGCTGTGAAAAGCAGCTAATAGTACTGAGATTTCTTCCAGCTTTACTTCATTCAGATGCTTTTGTAAGGAAAAGAACAGGACAAGCTGAAGAAGCAGGACAAGAAAGCAACACATGCTCACTACAGAAGAAAGGAGAAATAAAACCACACAGCACAGTGTATAACATTCCTTTGAAACTGTCCTGCCAACCTCAGCTGGATTTGAAAAAACTTTTTTTTTTTTTTTAATTTATTTTTTAAAAATACACAAAATTAGAAAGTCTAAGAATTGTCATCAGAAAAAAGCAAGCCAGGATGAATCCTGGAGCAGTTCCTGAGCCAGGAGGAGAATGCTGCTGAAGTGTAGTGAGTGACTGGTTAGAGATGTTTGTCTGGCCAGGCTGGGAGTTGTTTTGCCATATCCAGTCTAATGTGGCCATGGTCTCACCTTGGCTCTTTCAGTATTAGCTCAAATCTGATGCCAGATTTTTTTCTCTGACATTTCTGTTTAATTGCATATTAATAAATTAAGCTTGAAATAATTCTTGTTCTTTTCCTGTTTCTTTTTTTTTTGTTTGTTTGTTTAAACCTATCAGCACCCAGACTGAATAAACCCAGCCCTGTACTCTGCCCCAATTACACTCTTCTAACCATGCATTTTATTTTAAGACATTCACCCAGTGTTACTTGAACATGACAAGTTCACAGTGTAGATGAAGAAAGCTTCTAAGCCTGAGTTTATTTGAGAAACAGCTATTTGCTCCATCTAGAGGTGCTCTTCCCCTTCTCTTTAGTGAGGCTACATACCAAACTCTGTATTAGAATCAGAATTTGATTTCCCCTGAGACCTTTAAATGCATCTATATAAATAGTTTGGTGAACAAAGAAGGGAAGCTCGACTAAATAGAGGCTCCAAGCCAATAACAGAGAGTGGAACAAATACTGGATCAGGCCCTAAACCCATGTCCTCAGTACAATAATATCTTATCCTGAGTTAGCACAGGATCTGAGCAGCTCTTAAGCCTGTTTCTGGCAGCTTAAAGGTATCTGTAGGGCACTGTGTCAGCTCTCCAAAACACAGATGAGCCATGGTCAAAACAGCATCCTTCTGTCCCACTAGCAAAACCAGGACAGCTTAGGGGTTCTCCCTCTGGAGCCAGGCCTAACACAGACAGGTCTGGCCCCTGGTCTTGCCAAGACAAATGCAGCTGCAATCCAGGGCATGGTGCAAAGTGGGCAAAACTACAGGCTCCAAGAGAACAGTCTGAAGTCTGAGTTCACATAATGTGTAAGCTCAGCACAGAACTGTTCCCTCCAAACAGCTTACAACAGGCACTGGTTGAGTCAGACAAAGTTAACCTGTTCCAACCTGAACAGGTATCTTTTTTCCCTGCAAATATCAACTTAATATTCATTGTATTTAAATTTGCAAACACTGCAGCTGTGCAGTTAACATCCCTTGTGAAAAACACAGACTTGTGACCAGTTTTTCTATCATAGAATCATAGAATCAGTCAGGGTTGGAAGGGACCACAAGGATCATCTAGTTCCAACTCCCCCCTGCCATGCCCAGGGACACCCTACCCTAGAGCAGGCTGCCCACAGCCTCAGCCAGCCTGGCTGCCAGCACCTCCGGGGATGTGGTCCCAGCCACCTCCCTGGGCAACCCATTCCAGGCTCTCACCACTCTCATGCTCAACAACTTCCTCCTCACATCCAATCTGAATTTCCCCACCTCCAGCTTTGCTCCATTCCCCTGACTCCTGGCACTACCTCATAGCCTAAAAAGTCCCTCCCCAGATTTTCTGCAGGCTCACTTCAGATATTGGAAGGCCACAAGAAGGTAATCTGGCAGCCTCCTCTTCTCCAAATTGCAACAGCCCCAACTCTTTTAGTCTGTCCTCACAGCAGAGGTGCTGCAGCCCTCTGAGCATCCTCGTGGATCCTTCAGCATGTCCACATCCCTCTTGTCCCAAGGGCTCCAGAACTGGATGCAGTACTCCAGGTGGGGTCTCACCAGGGCGGAGTAGAAGGGGAGAATCACCTCCCTCCACCTGCTGGCCACACTTCTCCTGCTGCAGCCCAGGCTCTGCTTGGCTTTCTGGGCTGCAAGTGCACACTGCTGCCTCATGTTGAGCTTCTCCTCCACCAGCAACCCCAAGTCCCTCTCTTCAGGGCTGCTCTCCAGCCATTCACTGCCCAGCCTGGATTTGTGCTTGGCATTGCCTTGACCCAGCTGCAGGACCTTGCACCTCGTCTTGTTGAACCTCCTGAGGTTGGCTTGTGCACATGTAGAACAGTAACCTCAGATTCATAGCAAGTATTAATGAACATAATCCATATTTAAGTCCTGATTTTACTACTCTTTTGTCTTCTTTTTTTTCATATTTAGTAGCAAATGCATTTTCTGGTTACAGGATAGAACTAATTTAAGGAATCAGATTACTACACAACTCTGCTCTACAGAAGAAATATTTATGGCTATTTTAACAGGCACTTACATGGATTACTGCAGCATCTCTATTCCCTGGAAAATAATCCAGGGAAGTGGAACTTAATATAAAACAAATGGGTCTCTTAGGAATCATTCAGAATATTAACCAGGTGACACATGACAGGCTGGTTTGTATTTCTTTAAGTGTAGATGTCATCACCTTCCAAATAAGGCATACTACCAAGGTGGAGGGTATGGATAGTTGCAATTCTGGTTAAGGAAAATGAAGTTGGGAAAAAAAAAACCAAAAACCCACAACCTATTTATTGTGGATATAGATGCAGAAAAGAGAAAAACTGCAGAACAAAAGCTGTGATGTGTAAAACCTGAATTCTGCATTTTGAAGTAGCCATGAAAACACTATTTAAATAAAGCCAATGTACCAAAGTTTAATTTCTAAGCAGAGCAGGATCTCTCCTTAAAAATGCCATCATTTGAAGCATACCTGTCACAGTTAGGTCCCACTCTGTTGATTAATTTTTCCATAGCTTCTTCTGTCTCTCTCAGTTTTTCCTGGAGTTGATTGAGCTCATAATCAGCTGTAAAAATAAGCAAAGTGCCAAGATCTGTCAGTAGGAGCTTTGAACATGTATCCCTGTGCCATTCTCACAGGCAGCAAATGCTGTACCCAACCAAACCAGCTGTGAAGAAACCAAAGCACTCTGCTTTAAGAGTGCTGCCTACTTAGAATCATAGAATCAGTCAGGGTCGGAAGGCACCACAAGGATCATCTAGTTCCAACCCCCCTGCCATGCCCAGGGACACCCTACCCTAGAGCAGCCTGGCCACAGCCTCTGCCAGCCTAGCTGCAAACACCTCCAGGGACGTGGCCCCAAACACCTCCCTGGGCAACCCATTCCAGGCTCTCACCACTCTCATGCCTAACAACTTCCTCCTCACATCCAATCTGAATCTCCCCACCTCCAGCTTTGCTCCATTCCCCCTAGTCCTCTCACTACCTGACAGCCTAAAAAGTCCCTCCCCAGCTTTTCTGTAGGCCCCCTTCAGAACCTGGAAGGCCACAAGAAGGTCACCTGGGAGCCTCCTCTTCTCCAAACTGAACAGCCCCAACTCTTTCAGTCTGTCCTCACAGCAGAGGTGCTGCAGCCCTCTGAGCATCCTCATGGCCCTAATTTTCATCACTAATTCTCTGGGTTATAATGATGGTAAATGTTTAACTTCCTGCAAAGTTAGTTTCTCTTGCTAAGCATTAGAGGGGGAAAAAAAAAAGCAATTACCATTGCTAATAAATTGCATAAAATTGCCAGGCACAGTGCAGTGTAAGTGCCCTGGGAAGACAATCTATAGCACTGAGTACATTAGCTACTCCTAATACAGGCATTAATGTCAAGATAATTACAGCTGTGTTAAGAGAATTACCTCACTGCTAGCACTTTTATCAAGCCCTAAGTACTTTTCTTCCCTGTGACAATTTAGCCAGCCAAACACCAGGGCAGAGCAGAGGGGGAGAATCATCTCCCTCCACCTGCTGGCCACATTTCACCTGATGCAGCCCAGGCTCTGCTTGGCTTTCTGGGCTGCAAGTGCACACTGCTGCCTCATGTTGAGCTTCTCTTCCACCAGCACCCTCAAGTCCCTCTCCTCAGGGCTGCTCTCCAGCCACTCACTGCCCAGCCTGAATTTGTGCTTGGCATTGCCTTGAACCAGCTGCAGGACCTTGCGCTTGGCCTTGTTGAACCTCACGAGGTTGGCTTGTGCCCACCTCTGCAGCCTATCCAGGTCCCAGGGTTGCTCTTTATGGAACAGAACAGCAGTTTTACAGTGCCCAGAACTTGAAGAACCTGGTTGGACCATGCCTCGACAGAGTCAACATCTACACAGCTCCCTCAGAAGTGATACTCACTGATTTTCCTCTTGGCGTTTCCAGGAGCAGCAGTAGGGCATTTCCTCTCTCCAGCAGGAGTTCTTCCCTTGGAAGCAAGCTGGTGAGTGAAAGCAGATGACCCTTCTATGAGTTACCACCATAGTCATACATGAGCCCCAAAGGCAACAGGAAAAAAAAAAAAAAAAAAAAAAACCTAAAAAATGCCAAAAAT
>VWZI01002205.1:0-12325 GCA_013396835.1 Psilopogon haemacephalus
CTAGGTCCAGCACAGCACCTTTTCTTGTGGGTTCCTCTACCACTTTTTTGGAAGGCTGAACAGTTCTGCCCCAAGAGAGTGGCTGAGCATGAATCTGTCATGTAAATGAAATGTCAGCTCCAGCACACTGAGGTTGAGCAGTGTGTGGAGCAGACTTGCATCCAGTGTGTTTTGGTAAGTGTTAAAAGATAGCTGAGGTGGTTGTGCGACAGGTACACATTTTTAGTATAAGCAGTGACTGGAAAAGGCTGACTTGTTCTACTTAATCACTCCTTGTAGAGAAATTATTTTCCATTGAAAGAGGAACAAGAAATCTTGACATTCACATGATCTAGTTGTTCATGTCATCAGATAACTTTCGTTGGACCATTGACATCAGGGGTATCTGGTTGTTTCTTTGAGAGCATGTAGCATGAGAAATACAGGCTGGATTTTAAAGTGGAGGGTGTTGTGTGATCTGTTGCAGTCAAATTCCAAATGGAGTACTATGCAGATTTTATTTGAAAAAAGAAATAATTGTTCTGAAAGGTATTTGGTTTTGAGGTGTTTGGGTTTGTTTGTTCGTTTGTTTTTAACCAAAATATTTTTGTCTTTATTTTCTGTCAAAGTATTTCAAAGGGAGATTTTTCTGTTAGATTGCTTATGGGGGGAAAAATGTGCATTCTGACCAGCTCGGGAAAAATATTTACTGAAGGTCTCATTATATAACCCACAAAGTGAATTTCATCAAACTTACAAGCAGTGCCAGATAGTCTTCGCTGGAGTGCACTAACTCTCTTATTTGGTGGAGAGTCAGTGCAGGGCCTTAAAAGCTCAGTGCTTCATGATTGTGTTGTCTTTTCAACCAAATAGATGCAGAATCAAGATATTTTTCTCACCACACTTGATTACATATGGTACTATACACAGAAAACCAGCATCTATCACTTAATAACAAGTCTCCTTAGAAGCACAGCAAACATATCCAGTCTAAACTGTAAACTTTTTCCAGTCAACACCCAATCTCTGTAAAACACAGACCAAATTTATGGATTGGAAATCTACAATGCTTCAGGGATATGGAGGATAAGGAATATTTTGCAGAGAGTGTGTCCTTGAGACAGTGTGGCTAGTAGTTGTCACACTCTATCTGTCATGCCACTGTCACTTAAGTCTCTGAAACATGGCTATGGCTGCAAGTTTTGTCAAAAGAATTTCCCTCAATGCCTCTGTTACCAGAACTCTGAAACAAGAATGATGATTTATTTCACAATTACTGTTAAAAAAACAATCAACAACAACAACAACAACAACAAAAATTAGAAACCAAAAAAACACCAACAAACTTTGGGGAGAGATTCATGTGACTGAGGCTTTTGCAGCAAGGCCTTCTTGGCAAGGAATTGGCAGTGTATCAAACGACAGCATGCAAACTTTTTTTTCTGCATTGTACAACTTGGAAGACTGAAGGTGATATTTTCTGATTCCTGAACAAATTTGTGATGTAGAGGAGCAGAAGGTGCCATATGGCAAGAGCTATGAAAATTAAGAAGTATGAAACTCAAGCTTGTCATGTGATGTGGCTGGTGTCAGGATTGTGGCTGCATGTAACACAGGGTACCCTGGGCATTGACTCCCTGGGCAGTGCACTTTCTGGCTGTGCAGAGACTGAGGCAATGGATTGACTTGAGACAAAGTGAACAACTGAGCCCAGCTCCCTTCACCACTATTTATTTCACTAATTGTTGCAAGCAGGCTCCAGGTGAGATTTCTGGACTGTCCTGGAGATTCCCACAGACAACTTCTGCAGTGTCCAGACTGATGCCTGCTTCAATGTGTTGATTAATGTGGCACTTTGCAGAGACTACCATAGGTAGCTCCTGTTGCAGAACAGGTCCTGCTGTGCCCAGAGTACTTGAATCTGTAGAAACTGTTACTGTAGATGCAATTGTCTACAACATTCTTTTCTGTGTAGATGAGACAGGAGAGGTTTCGTCTGTGGTTTTGGAAGATCAAGAGTGATGTTCTAGTGGTTCTGAGGACCAACAGCTACTTGCAGAACTGAGCAGAACAGCAGGTCAGGACATCTAACTGACAGCAGTTTAGGGCATTAAAAGGGTTTTGCAAAGACTTTTGCAATGGAATCTATCACCATCCATAGACAGTGGTTAATGGCATCCTTTCCAGTGATCTGATCCCTCATGTGATGGTCACTCTTTGTCAGTGACTGGTTTTGTTGTTTGCCTGAGGTTTGATTGGGTTTGGATTTTGTTTTGTTTTAATCAAAGAGGCTGAGTGTCAGTGCAACAAAAACCGCATCCTCTCTGGGCTGAATTTGTACTCTCTTTTGGCAATTACCCCACACATGGTAAGGAAGAGATCAGACTAGGGGGGTGAATGTGGCAGGACAGCAGCAGAGAACTGTCTGAAACTTTGCCCATTTCTTCTCTGGAATTGTTTCTGAGTAGTTCAATATCACTTTCCACAGTGAGAACTTCTTTGCTGAAATCAGATGATGAAAAGTGATGAGATGTGAAGTCCTGAGATGAGGGTACTGGAGCTGGCTCAATGTTCTGTCTTTTTAGTTCAACAAGAGCACTCAGGACATAGATTTCTGGCTAATGTTTAAGCTGGGCTGTTTTAAACATTACTGTTTTTAGAATGTAATAGTCGTTCAGGTAAGATTACATCATTTCGAATGTACATACTGTCATCTACCCTTCTAGTGGCAACATAACAATTTGTTTACTGTTGCCTCTCAAGGTAATTTTTTTCATGTATCATGAAAAGTTTGGACTTTTTTTTTAAGCGTTTCCTACACTGCAAATGTGCTTTGCAAATCTGAAGTATGTTTCAACAGTGATTAAGTAGAAACCTCTTTGTTTATATTTGACTGAATATAAGTAAATTTGATTCAGTAAATCAAGCAAATTTCACATTTTGGCTGGACCCTCAGAAGTTTGTCTCACTGTAAGTTGCAAGAGGATTCTCTGTATTGCTATATACATGAAAATGATTATTCCACTGCATGTTTCATTTTATCAGTGCCTTCTGTAGCTCCTCTGGAATTGTAGTGTCAGCCCAAATATGCTGGCTGTGTTTTCTTAGTTCCCTTATTCAGCTATTCACAGCAAGATTTGTGCTTGGTGTGACATTTACTATGCTAACAACTCAAAACCTTATAGGAAAAGTGTGATGTCTTTATCTTTCATGATAGTGAGCAACTGCTGTAGCACTGCAGAGTGCCTGAGCCACTGTATGTGTGTGACGAGTCTCTTTGCATTTATGACACTGTTCATGCATGTGAAGTTTCTTGGCTGGACAGAATGGAAGCCTGTGTCCTCACTTGGCAGACATGTCCTTTGGAGTTAGAGTGGGAGTTATGTCTGAACAAAACCTTTAGAGTACTGTACACTCAGAGTAAACTCTCTGAAAACTATTTTGCATTTGAGGTTTGCTTCTGGAGTTGAAATACCAACATGTTGGTAAACTATCTCTATCTTCCTACTGGCAAAATACTAATTATCTGCTCAAGTCGTTCCATCTCAGAAGCCATTTTAGTGGCCTTGAACAGACATGTTAGATGGTTATGGAAGTGAGACACCCTGTGAGCTGCAGCTCTTTCCATTTTTTCCTTCGCATCTGTGCAGGGTAGTATGTCCAAGATTTGGATTCTGTACAATGCTCTTTGACTATATATTTTTAGATAGAAGTGGTATATATTTTAGCACCAGCTCCTCCCTGCTTTTTATTTCACAAAATCCTTTTGATCTTGTTTCTTTCTCCCCCATCATATCAGCATGTTATTTATCACACAAGGTATAGCAGTAAATTCTTACATCTTCAGCTGTGTGCTGGTTTTTGTCTTGAGAGAAGTAAGCAGAGGGATGAGGTAGCATGTGATCCAGAAAATAAATGTGTCTGTTTGGAGTCTTCAGGGTAGACTAAACAAATGGATGGGTGTAAATGTAGTTTCCAGCACAAATATTCCTTACTGGGCCAAGCACACTTTACTTGCTTTACAGCATTGTATAAAAAAAAAAATTACCAAAACACAGCACTAAGACTAGTACTGAGTCTTAAGAATTGCTGCTACCTTGTTCTTATTTCTTTGATAGTATTTGGGAAGCAACATACTCCTTGGCCAGCAAGGGTGTCCTAACTTCAGTGCAAGCCATCCTGCTGGATGAGAACATAATAGCAGTGTCCACAAATTTTCAAAAAGCCACTGATGTTTTGGTGTAGAAAACCTTATTTTTGAAAAATACTTTTGCCATAGAAATAGCTAATGTCAGAAAAAAATACCAATAACCTCAGGGGAATTGGTATCCATAATAGTATTTGTTTTCCATTTTAAGTAGTGTCTTGATGTTATTGATAATAATTTTATTGTCTCTCCTGAAGGTTCCTTTCTTTTTCAGGCTGATAGCACATGAGACCATATAATAAATAGATACAATATAAATATAATCCCTTTTTTTGCTTTATATTTGTTTCAGAACTTAACAGGATGGAGTTATGTGGTTAGAGTTACAACATTTCCAAGAAAATTATCTTCAGATGATTAATTTTACTCCTAGAGCAATCTCTTATTCCTAGTAGAGCTCATCTAATGGAAGCAGCTTTTCTAATTGATTAGTTGACCAGTTGAGTCAGATGTGTGATTTTACATGTTCAGAGAATCACAGATAAGATTAGGAAGTGTAAGTATTAAACCTTGTACCTGTATAACCATTACAGAGTTCATTAAGATCATAAATAGAAATTCAAAACATCACAGGTTCAGAAGTTAGTATTGTAACTAAAATTGTAGTCTCTAAAAATTATGGCTTCTGAAAAAGTTGGAAAACTGTACTGAGCTGCAAATTTTCCTGCTCATATTTGCACTTCAGTGATATTCTGAAGGGCATAAATGTCTAAATGCTGCTCTAAGATGCCTTAAATTATGAGCTCTTGTAATATGTTCATGAAGACTACTTGTCTGCATTGATTCAGTGAACATCCAACATAAGAAAATCTTTTATTTTGTTTAGCCTGGTTAATAATGGCTTTTGCTTGCCTGCTGTGAGCTTTGAAGTAATTGTAAAAGGATAAACCTTTGTTGTCAATCTATATCTTCTGCAGAGTTGTGTTGATCTTAACAGAACAACGACAAAAAAGGATATTAGCTTCACTGAACTGAACATTTGCAATTAAATCGGAAGTTTGAGAAAAGTATTAACACTAATGAGGTGAATAGTATGGATTATAGGATCTACAATTTGTCTGATTAACTTCAGAATCTGTATATGTAGATGAAACAGTGCTTGGGGTAGATAACATCTAATAATTTCAATCATATGTGAAGTACAGCTTTGATGCAATACATTAGCAGAATGTTCTTTCAGGTTGTTCACTAAATTTAGATTAGGCACACTATACCCTAGGCTCGTTATCAGGCCATACATATGGAAAGGTCTGTTGTTTACTCTTCTTCCTATAGAAGGTGGCTGCAGCACAACTGTCAATAATGTGAAAGGAGACATCTCTGCAACAGCTTGATTTAGATGTGAGGTGGTTTGGCAATTATCTTCCCCCCCCACACACTTTGAAATAACCTAGGCTAGGACTCAGTCAGCTGGAAGTTAAGGAATGAAGCTGTATATTTACAGCTTTGCACAATATACAAGCAGATATTTACAATACAGTAAAAAAGGTAATACAGAAACACCACACCCCTCCCAGAGATCAAAATCCCTAAGAGTGGTTTCTAACCACCCCTACCACCTTCCCCCCTTCCCCAATCTTATCTCACCATCTGTTTCATGCAGCAGATAGGCAGAGGTAGATCGGCTGGAGGCGATTAGTAGCAGGAAAGAAGTTAGTGAAATTATTCAGATTCAGCTATGGGAGGCAGGGAGAAAGGGCTATGCCGGAGCTACCACAGCCCAAAGCAGTCTGGAGCAGTCTCCAAATGTCTCACTTATCTATGTTTGGGCTACAACCCTTAAACATTTTTTTTCCTTTCTCAGAAAACCTGAGTGAAGTAGCATCATCAGTGTTTTCATTTCTCAGCCTATAGTCTAATTTCTCATTCAAATCCTCCAATTAGTTCAAACCAGCACAAGATGCCACATAGTTCTGTTGCTATCTCTGGTACGAAAAGACATACTCTGAAGCTTTTCTCTGGTGTTTTTGTTCTTGGGCTGGAGGACCTTTCCTAAGACAGGCTGAGAGAGGGGTCCTTGTTCAGCCTGGAGAAGAGAATGCTCTAGGCAGTCCTTCCAGTATATGAAGAGTGCCTACAAGAAAGCCAGAGAAGGACTTTTAAAAGTGTTTGTAGTGACAGAAGTGGAGGTAACGGTATTAAACTGTAAGAGGATAGATTTAGATTAGATATAAGGAAAAAAATCTTTATTGTGAGGGTAGTGAGATGATAGATGTACCTTCCTCCCCTTCCCCAGCCCCTCTCTCCTCCTAGAAGTGTTCAAGGCCAGGTATGATGAGACTCTGAAGAACCTGGTCAAGTGGAAGATATCTGTGCCCATAGCACTGGAGTTGGAACTAGATGACTTCTAAGGTCCTTTCCAATCAAGCCATTCTACAATTCTAGGATATAATAAGCATCTGGTGTCAGAATTTTGTATCTGCATTTAGTCTGTAAACTTTTGATGACACCAGCAGTGAGGCTTCTAAACATATAATAAATCATAGGATTACAGAATAGCCTAGGTTGGAAGGGAAATCAAAGATCATCTAGTTCCATCCCCCCACCATAAGCAGTGACACCTCCCACTAGAACAGGTCACTCAAGACCTCAGCTAACGTAGCCTTGAACACATCCAGGGAGAGTATCTACAACGTCTCTGGTCAACATGTTCCAGTGTCTTACCACCCTCACTGGAAAGAACTTCTTCCTAATGTCTAGTTTAAATCTCCCCTCTTCCACTTTAAACCCATTACTCCTCATCTTGTCATTACAAGACCTTGTGAATAGTCCCTCCCCATCCTTCCTGTATGCCCTCTTCAGATACTGGAAGGCTACTATAAGGTTCCACAAAGCCTTCTCTTTTCCAGGCTGAAAAGCCCCTACTCTTGTATCCTGTCCTCACTGAAGAAGCTCTGCAGCCCTGTGGTCATTTTTGTGGCCCTCCTCTGGACTCGCTCAACAGTTCCATTTCCTTCTTGTGTGGGGGGCTCCAGAACTGTACACAGTATTGTAGATGGGGTCTGATGAGAGCAGAGTAAAGGGAGAGAATCCCCTCTCTTGCTCTGCTGGCCACACTTCCCTTGATGGAGCCCAGGACATAGTTGGCTGTCTGGGCTGCACACGCACACTGTTGGCTCATGTTGAGTCAACACCAACCCAGACTCCAGGTCCTTTTCCTAAGGGCTGCTTTCCAGCCATTTGCCAGTCAGCCTGTATTTGAGCTTGGGATTGCTCTGACCCAGGTGTAGGACCTTACACTTAGCCTTGTTGCTTTTCATGAGCTTGGCCTGGCCCCACCTCTCCAGCCTATCCAGGTCCCTCTGGATGGATCCCTGCCCTCTAGCAAGTCAACTGTGCCACACAGCTTGGTGTCATCTGCACTACTTGCTGAGGGTGCACTCGATTCCTCTGTCCACTTCACTGACAAAGATGTTAAACAGCACTGGTCCCAGCACTGACCTCTAAGGGATGTCACTTGTCACTAGTCTCCAGGTGGACATTGTGACATTGGTCACCACTCTCTGCATGCGATCATCCAGCCAATTCCTTATCCAGCAAGTGATCCACCCATCAAGTCTGTGTTTTTCCAGTCTGGTGACCAGGATGTCATGTGGGACAGAATCAAACACCTTACTCAGGTCCAGGTAGATGACATCAGTTGCCCTTCCCTTGACCACTGTTGCTGTGAATTCATTATAAAAAGCCACCAAATTTGTTAGGCATGATTTGCTCTTGGTGAAGCCATGTTGGTTACCTCCAATCACCTCTGCTTTGCTTTCCTTTTGCCTTAGCAGAGCCTTCAGGAGGATCTGTTCCATGGTCTTGTCATGCACAGAGGTGAGGCTGACTGGTCTGTTGCTCCCCATGTCATCCTTTTTTTCCCCTTCTTGAAGATGGGTGTTATATTTGCCCTTTTCCAGTCAGCAGGAACTTCACCAGTCTGCCATGACCTTTCAAATATGATGGACAGTGGTTTAGCCACTTCATCTGCCAGTCCCCTCAGGACCTGTGGGTGGATCTCATCAAGCCCCATGGACTTGTGCACGTTCAGATTCCTTAGGTGCTCACAAACATGATCTTCAATTACAGTGGGCAGTTCTTCCCTCCCGCAGTCCTTACTTTTGTCCTCTTGAATTTGGACATTGTGGCTGGAGCATTTGCTGCTGAAGACTGAGGCAAAGAAGTCATTGAGCACCTCAGCCTTATCCATATCTTTTGTCACCAGCTCTCCATTTCCCTTCTGGAAGGGTCCCACATTCTCTCTAGTCCTCCTTTTCTCACTGATATACCTGAAGAAATTCTCCTTGTTCCTCTTAATGTCCTTAGCCAGACTTAATTTCAGCTGTGCTTTAGCTTTCCTAACCTAATCTCCGGTGGCACAAACAATTTCTTTGTATTTGTCCCAGGTTACCTCTCCTTGTTTCCGCTTCTTGCGTCTAAGCGTGTCCAGGAGCTCTCCATTCATCTATGCAGGTCTCCTTGCATTCTTACCTGTCTCCTTCGTTTTAGGGATGCATTGGTCCTGGGCCTGGAGGAGGTGATCCTTGAATATTGACCAGCTTTCCTGGGCCCCCTTTCCTTCCAGAGTTTTTTCCCATGGCACGGTTCCAAGGAGGTCTCTGAAGAGGTTGAAGCCTGCTCTTTTGAAGTCTAGAGCAGTGAGTTTGCTATGCACCCTCATTGACACCTTGAGGATCTTAAACTCTACCACTTCATGGTCACTGCAACCAAGGCTACCCTTCAGGTTCACTCACCAGCCCCTCCTTGTTGGTGAGTGCTAGGTCCATCATAGCACCTTTTCTTATGGGTTTCTCTACCACTTGGAGGAGGAAGTTATTATCAATGTATTCCAGGAACCTCTTAGATTGCTGGTGTGCTGCTGTGTCATCCTTCCAACAGATGTCAGGGTGGTTAAATCCCCCATGAGGACCAGGGCTTGTGTGCATGAAGCTTCTCCTATTTGTTTGTAAAGGGCCTCATCTGCTTCACCTTCCTGATCAGGAGGTCTGTAGCAGGCTCCTATGATGTCACCTTCCCGTGCCTTCCTTTTACCCATAAGCTCTCTGTTTTTTTCATTGCACATCCCCAGGTGGAACTCCGTGGATTCTAGTTTATCATTGATGTAAATGGCAACACCCTCTTTTCTTCTCCCCTGCCTGTCCCTCCTGAAGTGTCTATAACCATCTATCCCTACACTCCAATCTTGAGATCCATCCCACCATGTCTCAGTGATGCCAATGACATCATAACCCTGTAGACTTGCACATATTTGCAGTTCTTCCTATTTGTTCCCCATGCTTCTTTTGTTAGTGTAGAGGCATTTCAGTTGTGCCTCTATTGGAGCTGAATTATCCACTGATTTTCCCTTATCCTGTTCATTGGGCACTCTTTTCCCAGTCTGTACTTCACCCCTAGGGTCAGATCCCACCTGTTCATGCTTGGAAATCTCTGTAGCTATCGGCCTATCTCTACCTATCATGTCATCACTACCACATGGATTACCACGTGATGTTTCCCTGTTGTTAGCTACTACCTGAAGGAGATTTGGCTCATCTGGCTTATCTCTGCAAGACTAAGATCTTTTGAATTCCATATGCAATACCATGGCCCACCAAATAGTCAAGAAAGTGCAGAGAGCTGCAGGTTGGAGACCTGCATCTTGAGATCAGGAATTGGAAATTCTACCCGCTATGTTTATCATATCAGCAAACACTTTTTTTCCCCCCTAAAACTCACTGAATGTTTATGGCTCCATTAACTACTTTCAGCATTACAATTTGTGACTGTGATGTGTAGCAAAATAAGTGGCTGGGATTGCCAAAGCCACAGAGGCATCCAAGATACATCTTGGATAAAAGCTTTCCTTCTGAGAGGTTTTAATTGGTGTATTTCACCAAATGAAAATATAGCAATTTGTATGCCAGTAGAGGCCTGGATTCTTAAGAATTGCTATCAAACTGACTTGAGCAGCAGACAAAGTTTAATTAAAATTAAGTCCATGTTTGGTAGTTTTCTCCAGAAAGTAGCAACTGTATTTCAAAAGTAAGGGGGAGGGAGGCACAACACAGGCATCTTCCCAGCCTGGCAACTGCTAGTCCTTTGCATCTTGTCTCTCATGCTAAGCTTCTCCCCTAGAAGCTTCTCTAATGTGTCTTTCAACACCTGAGGATCTTTTCTTTTCTTTGCTTCTTCCTTTGTGTTTGGTTTGTTGTAGTTGGAATATTTTGTGGGGTTTTGATGTGGTTGGGGACTTTTTTTTGTTTCTACAGGGGGTAAGTCTTTTTGCAAGGTCTGATATTCTTGTTAATAACTTAATCGTCACAAAATAATTTTTTCCTAGTGTACACAATTCTTGAATAAATCCATATGGAAGAGGAAAGTATTCAGTAGCTAAACTTTGTGTAGGTAAAACTTATTGTTCAGGAGTTTACCTGAAAGCCTTGAAATTTTGCACATATGATACCTTGAATGCCTTGTGGCTGCAGACATGTGAAAACTGCACAAAAAACACTTTTACAAGGAAATTAGGGAGTGGTCACAAGGAAGATGAAGAAATGTAGGTAGCTTAACTCCAAACTTTCTTCCAGAACTCCTGACGCTTAATGTAGGTTAATAATTTGCCACTTTCTTGTCCTCACTTAAGATATTTTAAGACATCTCTTAAGAATATTGATATCTGACATTGCATATATACTTGTGACAGTATTATTGTATGATCTTTCTCTTGTGATCTGGAGAATTCTAATAGAAAACAGTCCTTATTTTGATTGCAAAAGCAGTCTGCAGAAGAGTTATTGTTTAAGCAAACTTTTCCAAAATAAAAAGCTAATAGAATAAAATCCCATGCATTGCTTTGTCTGGGATATGCTTAAATATTCTATAATAATAATAACAGGATTCTGCACAAGCTTTATTTGATCAGTTTTACTGGGGTTTAGAGGCAAGTTCACTCAGAATACCTTTCCTTGAAGAAGGTGTTCCTGTCAGTCCAAGATATCAGAAATTCCAGCTACGGTGCTATCCATTGGAAACAACTATTGTCTCTCTTATGTTAGAATAGAATAACAATTATTAATGAAATAGACAAAACTTTGTGCTGCTTTAGGGAGTTTGGATTGTGATTTTTTTTTTCTTTTTGGGTAGGATCTGTATGTGTCAAAATTTCATGCATGAGATTGTTTACAGGAATTTAATTCCTTAGATTGCAAACGTTCCTGTGAAGGAAGCTGGATTTGTTTTGGTCTACACACAGAATATACTCATGAAAATATAATAGAGAGCTACTGAACGTACAACACATTAATGATGAACAGAGGGCTGGAGCACATCTGCTATGAGGACAGGCTGAGAGAGTTGGGGCTTTTCAGCCCAGAGAAGAGAAGGCTTCGAGGAGACCTCATAGTAGCCTACCAGTATCTGAGGGGGCCTACAGGAGGGCTGGGGAGGGACTACTTACAAGATCTTGCAATGGCAGGACGAGGGGTAATGGGTTTAAGCTGGCAGAGGGGAGATTTAAATGGGATGTTAGGTGGAAGTTCTTCACAGTGAGGGTGGCAGACACTGGAACGGGTTGCCCAGGGAGTTTGTGGCTACTCCCTCCCTGGAGATGTTGAAGGCCAGGTTGGATGAGGCATTGAGTGACCTGTTCTAGTGGGAAGTGTCCCTGCCTATGGCACAGGGGGGTTGGAACTGGGTGATCTTTGAGGTTTTTTCCAAACTAAACCATTCTATGATTAAACAGATCAAAAAGCAGTGTGATAAAATGAATTAATTGGATCATTTTTTTATTTCTGGTTTCTTGGCTGGTTACTTGTGAAGGTAGTTAATAGACAAAGGATGAACCATTCCATAATTAATTTATAACTGTAAAACTGCATATACCCTAAATACAGCTGTGAAATTAGAACATTAATATATGCACTAGTGGTTATGGCAAATTCTTTTTTTGTCCAAACCATGTAATTATTTAGTACACTATTTAGCTGTGACTAACACTATGAAAGGAAAACAGAATACTGAAGTGATTTAAAGTGTTTGTAAATAGATTTCTGTAGTTTTTTTGTTTTGGGGTTTGGGGTATTTTTTTGTGTGTGTGTGGGGTGGTGTGGGTTTGGTGGGTTTTTGTTGTTGGTGGTTTTTGGTTTGGTTTTTTTTTTT
>VWZI01002205.1:12382-149048 GCA_013396835.1 Psilopogon haemacephalus
TTTTTTGGTAGTAGTATTACCTTGAGGTGATTTTAGGAAGTGCATGTAAGTCTTGGTGAATTTCTTATTATATATTTTATATCTTTCCAGTAATAGCATGTCATGAGGCTAAATAAAAAAGACGTTAGTTTTTTTCTAAGAGAAAAGCTGCTTGGCTTTGATGGTACTGAGGTTTTGGGCAGTTGGTGGGTTTTGGTTTTGTGTTTTATTGTTGTTGTTGTTTGTTTTGTTTTGCTTGTTTGTGGTGGTGGTACCAGTTTGTCGTTTTGTTTTTTTTTAAAGAAAAGGCACTGGAATCTTGTACTTTTCAAGCTTCTACATTCTGTTTTAAGTTACTGCAAGTGGAATTCCCCATAAATTATTGCTAATCATTTCTATAAATATGAATCAAAGTGAAAATAAGAAGCAAATCCATTAATTTTGTGCTGAGTAAAGCTTGGATAGAAAATGATGTGGGAATGGGGAGGTTTGTGTGCAACATTTAAATTAGAGGAAGATCTGATTCTTACAGATAAAGGCAAATCACATATAATAGTAGAAAGTTAAAAAAAAAAATGTGATGAGTAAATTTTTCAAAGGTATCTGAGTAATTTGGTGTCTGCCCTTCCACATTCTGAGAGAGTGAGAGCAAAGCTTGAAAATACAGTGAAAGAACACCCAGGCTACTAAAAGTGTCTTTGAGAGACCAACACACTTAAATGAAAACACAATAGGGGTTAAAAGGAATGAAACAAGTGCAAGTCCTCTTTGGTTTGTTTGAGGGTGCATGGGTGGTGTTTGATTGTTAGTGGTTTTTTGTTTGGGTCTATTTGTCTGTTTCATTTTGTTTTGGTTTTAGGGACTACATTTATCTCTCACTTTCATTATGTCACAGAAGTGCTACAGCATTTCAGTCCTTCTTCTTGTGTTAGTGAGGAGAGAGATGTAGTTTAAATTGCTGGATAAAATTAAAGGAAAATACAATGACAAACCAAGTAAGTATTTGGTTCGTTTCTCAACACATTGGCACAGATAGGGCTTCTAAAGGTCCTGTTTCCTATCTTTTCTGAGTTCTGTGGTCATCAAAAGATACAGTAAATTGAAGGGGCTGTGCTCACCTATGCCTGTCTGCCACACAGCCATGTGCATGAAGGTCATCTGTAGCCCAGCTTACAAAGATACTCAGTGAGCACTTAATATGACAGGCAGTGGGATTGTGAACTAAAGCCAAAGATGCGAAATAAAGTATGGAAGGAAGCATGGGGGTGCACTTTCAGGAAGACTTTACAGATTTGGCTTTTCCTTCTGTTTACTCATTCTTCATTGCAAGACCTGGAACATTTTGTTTTCCTGAACCTTAGAGCATATGAATAGGGCTTCTGGCTGTAACAGGTATGGCAAGCAAGAATTGTAGGAATTCTGTGTAACTCAGCTGTTCTGGGGCATGATCATGGCTTTCTTGAAATAGCCAGAAACTTGTAATTTTCCAGCAAAAAGGAAACTAATTTAAACAACTGCTTCAATAACCCTAAAGGCATCTATGCTAAAAATTTGCAGTGGCTTAGCAACAGGGTTATAATACTCAGAACTCCTAAATTAATTTCAGGTTTTACAATTTGGCATACATATATCTTGAGTTAGCTGCAGTACTATTGGGCTGGTGTATTTTAGTAATGCTTTAAACTATTGTCTTGAAATACATGCCAAATCCACCAAATAGTTGTGCTGTTTTTACACAGAATTGAATCTATGCTCATATTATGATGTGAAACAAGAGCTTTGCTTAGGCAGAGCATTTTTAACTGCTCCACTTCTGCAGTGTATCCTTGAAAGGCAACTTCGAATGCTAGTCCTACAACTGTTTCAGCTCTTATACTTTCAAACACTGGTTTTACCAAGAGGGTTCTGTCATCTTCTTCAGGATCCAATTAACCCGGTAGAGGTACCTCAAAAGAGGACTCTGAATTAATTGGAAGAGCTGTCTAATTATTTGCAAAGTAAATGTTTTATTTTTTTTCCATCACATCATAAATATTCAGATTATTGGCTGATACCTATTGTTAGTTTACACTCTACAAAATGATTGTAAAGTGCTGAAGCATTTCCCTCATCCCAGTGGAAGACCAAACAAAAAAAGTAATTTTTTTTTCAAAAAGGTATGAATGAATTTAAACAGGATTAAGAATTAAATTGAAGAACTAAACTAGGTTAAGAAGTGGCTGGATGGCCAGGCCCAGAGAGTAGTAATGAATGGAGCCACATCCAGTTGGTGGCCTGTCACTAGTGGTGTCCCCCAGGAATCAGTGCTGGGCCCAGTCCTGTTTAATATTTTTGTTAATGATCTGGATGAGGGGATTGAGTCCTCTGTCCATGAGTTTGCAGACGACATGAAGTTGGGAGCAAGTGTTGAACTGTTGGAGGCTAGGAGGGCTCTGCAGAGGCACCTGGACAGGCTGGATAGGTGGGCACAGTCCAACACCATGAGTTTTAAGAAGTCCAAGTGCTGAGTTCTGCACTTTGACCATAGCAACTCCATGCAGCGCTACAGGCTGAAGAGTGGCTGGAGAGCAGCTAGAAAGAGAGGGACCTGGGGCTACTCATTGACAGCTGAACATGAGCCTGCAGTGTGCCCAGGTGGCCAAGAAGGCCAATGGCATCCTGGCTTGTACTAGGAGTAGTGTGGCCAGCAGGACCAGAGAAGGCCTTCTGCACCTGTACTCAGCACTGGTTAGGCCACCAGTGTCTAGTTCTGGGCCACTCAATTTAAAAAAGATGTTGAGGTGCTTGAACATGTCCACAGAAGGGCAACAAGGCTGGTGAGGGGTCTGAAGTGCAGCCCTGTGAGGAGAGGCTGAGGGAGCTGTGGGCATTCAGCTTGGCATAAAGGAGGCTCAGGGGAGACTTTATTGCTCTCTACAACTATCTGAAAGGAGACTGTAGCGAGGGAGGGGTTGGTCTCTTCTCCCAGACACCCAGTGACAAAACAAGAGGATACAGTTTCAAGCTGTGCCAGGGCATGTTTAGGCTGGATGTCAGGAAGAAGTTCTTCACAAAAAGAGTGATTTGCACTGGAACGGACTGCCCAGGGAGGTGGTGGAGTCCCCATCCTTGGAGGTGTTTAAAGGAGGCTGGATGAGGACTCGGTGATCCTAGAAGTCTTTTCCAACCTGGTTATTCTATGATTCTGTGAATATCTAATTAATTCTAGTGCCTGTAATATTGCAAAATACACTCTATAGGATTTCCTTTAGCAAATAATGCTTTAGTTTTGACAGGAAAGTATGATGGTGTATGCAAGTTATCTCTCCAATAGTAATTGATTACTCTGGGATGTTATTAAAATTTAAATATTAAATTATAAAATAGCTCAGAGAATAAGCGATAATTTGCTATACTTTTGTCTCTATCTCTGGTCTTGTGAACTTCACTAAAATTGTTGTTCAAGCACTACACCAATGATAAAACATGGATGCCAATGCAAATTCCATGCTTTCCTTGCCTAAAGAAGGACTTACTGTCCTCAGTAACTTCACAGGTAGTTGCTCTATGCCTTCACATTCATGGGATAAGTGTGAGAGAATGTTTTCCAGATGAGGTTTATTACCATGATGAGTTGAAGTAAGTAATCAGAGAATTACCTCAAGAGCTTTACAGTGAAGAGAGAGGAAGTCCAGCAAAGCTCATTTGTGATTTCATATGCCTTTAACTTGGTGAACTTTTGTTTTTAAACTCAAGTTCCCATTTAGTGCTGACCTCTGTGCTGTGTAATATTTCTATGCTTGCTGGTAGTTTCATGATTAAGCCAAATATTCATTTATTCAGGACTTTGAGGATCATTGTGCTCCTGTTGCAGCTGAATTTATGAGACATCTTAGGTATTTGTGCTTATAAAAGTGCATACATCACACATCTGATTCTCTTATATTGATGCATTTGCATTATTGTGATGGGAATGGTGAGAAGGCAGACATTTTGGGCCTTTTTTTAATGTATCCATAAATAGCACAACTTGTTAGTAGTTGCTTCTTCATATTAATCATTGTAATGATGTACAAACAACCATTTTAATGATTATCTTGCGAGTTAACTGTAAGTATACTGTACCATGGAACGAATTATAGGAACTCCTGTAGAGTCCAAACTGCTGGACAGCTCATAGCTCCTGAAGTTAAGATGATGAGGACATAAGAACTATTTGAGTGAAGGCATTGCTGAAATGGTCTTGTCATTGTCCTCCTTGGGTGTTCTGTGCTAATGTCTTCTAGTCTTATGCTATTTCCGCATCAACAAGGAGAAGGGGGGGTCCACTCTGCCTAGATACATTGCATATACTCTTTTCTTCCCTCCTATTACACATTTTTGGTGTCTATGCATATGCTGCCTATTTACAGACTAATGTGCTTATCTTGTACATTGTATGGCAAGTTTTGTTACTTGGATGGTTCCTGTGAATGCCTTTTTTTTGCTTCTTTATATGAGGACTGCCTTGTACAGGTACTCCTGTGAAATTGTCTGTCCAGTAATTAGCTTATCCTTTGGATAAGGAGCAGTTTAACAGAAACAGCTTAAACATTTGTGACTGTAGTTCAGCTGGCAGAGCTGTGCCAAGAGTCTGAAAAACTGTCTTATAGGATTTCTTGCTTACTCCAGGCAAAGTGCTTCTGAACTGTTCTGAAGCAGCTAAAGGTACCTGCACAGCTGTAGTGGGTTTGCAGTTACCTGCCCCCCCCACCTTTTATAAACCCCGGCTAGAATTCAGGACACTGGAAGTTAATAAATGAAGNCGTATTCTCTATTGACTTGGTCCTTAGATGCATCACTACAAAATGATTCAACATGCTGCATTTTGTAGTATTTGGTATAGTGTTTAATTATTTTTTTAAAAATATATCTATCTAGATATATAAATATATGGCACTGGTATTAAACTTCAGTAAAGCCTTGAATAACACAGTCCTATATAAAATTCAAACAAGATTATTTAGCAACCTATATTAACCTTAAACAACTTTTTTTTTTTTTCCCTCAGTAAAACTCGGTGAAGTGACATACTGTGTTTATCTCTCTCTCAGCCAATAGTCTAATTTCTCACTCAAATTCTCCAATTAGCTCAAACCAACACAACAGCAAATTGCAGAGGAAACATTTGGTATATCATCAGATAGGGCTCTGGAGAAGCATAACAGTCAGCTTGTCCTTGTGCTTTTTTCTAGACATTTGTTGTTTGCCATTATTGATATGAAGTGCTAGGTTAAAAAGGCCTTTGTTCTGGTATGGCTGTCTGTTCTCTCCTAAAAAAAAAAAAAAAAAAGATAAAGCTATTCACATTTTTCCTGATAAAGAATCTTTTTTTTAATTAAAAAAACAAAACAAAAAAACCCAAACCCCAAGCAAAAAAAGCCAAACACCAAACAAACAAAAACCAAACAACAAACACAACAAATGACTGGAAGGAAAAAAACCCACAAAACAACAAACCCAAAACAATATAAAATAAAACCCAGAATTCTCAGTGGCCTTGTAATACGTACATAAACTGTAAATTTTAATTTTGATTCTTTTATTTTAATACTGGTGTTAAACTTCAAAATTGTAAATTGATAGATGTTGAAGAACAAGGAAAGACAAATCCAAAAGAAAAGAAAAGAACATGAAAAAATGCCAAAGCTTTTCCTGTAGTGGGTGTGGATTACCTGAAAAGTTAAGAGATTAATTTCTTCCTTTCAACGTTAAATGCTGATGTATAAAATGGAACTTTAACCAGAAAGATTCAGACAATAAAGCAAAGTGATTCCAGAGAGAAAAATTAACTAAATGAGGAATATTACTCTTGGGGATCATCAGAGTGAACGTTTCATCATAGGACTACATAATTGAGAAGGTAGTGGCATCTTCCTAACATACAGCAAGTGTTACACCACACTTACTTCTGTGTTAAAAGGCTTCACATCCACCTTTTCAGGAACTTTGGAGGATTAAAGTTTTTAAAGGCAGAGACATCCTATTTAGATTTCTTTCTGTGAAGGGATAATTACCTCCTCAAGCACTTCTAGAGAAGTGAGGTAAATTCCTGGAAGACCTTTTAAAGAAAGAGGGGAAGACCTTTTAAAGAAAGAGGGTGATATAATAGGAACAGAAGGAGTTATAGTATTCAAGATAGTATTCTAGCTTGTTATAAAAATACATGTGCATAATTTTGAAATGTAATTATGTATGCAAGCTCACAAAGTTTCCCTATTCTTTAGTGAAGTTGAGGATAAAGGTTTTTTTCCAACCTAAATTATATGGAATTGATTCATTTTTTTCAAACCTAAATTATATTAAATTGATTGTGATTCTGTTACTTGCATTTGTCTGAAAGGAGACAGAACAACTCCTTTAAATATTAAACACTTATTTACTGAACATTCACAGCATGAGACCATAACAAATTAATACATTTTACTGAATTTTACTGTCCTAAGTGTCTGATTTCTGTAATATATTAAGCAGAAGAGGTGCTTCATTCTACCTGAGATTTTGTAATATAGCCCTTTCCTTTTCTGAGTTCAATAAAACTTCACTTTCTGCTTCATTAACTCTACAAATCTCATTTTGTCCTTATTCATTGTTTGTACTTCAGGTTTTTTCCTTTGATATTTGAAGTGCTGGTTCAGTTTTCATCAAAGTCAAGTGGAAATATGACCTGAACTTCAAAAGGGCTGTGAGTCAACTCTTAAACAAGAAAACCATTAAGTAAATGTGTATTTAAAATGCCATACAAATTCCAGCTGTTCTTTTTCATAATATAGTGAAGTTTTTTTTCCCCGTGGGTAAATATTTATTTATATAACATTAACTTCAGGGAACTGGACGCAGTTTGAATGTTCTATCAGACTTTAAGAAAAAGTTTACATTCCTCTATGGCACCCAGGGTGTTTTTCATTTTTTCTTCAAACTCCATCTTTAATTAGTTATGTTTACACATATAAATAAAATTTTGCAGTAAAGTATTTATCCTCTTTCAAGGTACATTTTCATTTTACTGTCTCAGTTTATCAGGTCTAAACAGAACATTTTAAAATCACTTGGAAGAGCTCTTTAGATTCTTACAACCCTGAAACTCTCTTCAGTTTATAACAGACTCTGGAAATTGTATTTGAGAATGTTCTTTATATAAAAAAAAAAAAAAAAGTTATCCATATGTGCTTCTCCATTGTAGACATGTCTCAGATAAGCAAGAGAAATCAAGAAAATCTGTTTGAATAAAGTTGTGGTGCAGTTATCTATCTCTGTCATTTCCATAGGGCTTCAGCATCAGCTTTTGATGTGGTATGAATGCTAGCAGGTGAATTACTTTGAGATAGGTAGTTTAGTTAGGTTTAGGAAAACACATGGCAGAAGCTGCCGTGGACCCTTCCCTGATGATTCATTGTGACTTTTGCTATATTTAGGACTGGTTTCACAAGGTGTGATTGACTCATCTATGTCAGGCCCTGCATGCTTTAAACTACTGAGGAGGATTAAAATGTGGAAATACTTGCAGACTGAGAGACCTCTCAGTATGCTCAAAGCTAACTTTGTGCTTCTCAGTAGTGGGAGTCAGAGCAGTGGACCTGGATGGAAGGGCAGGTCAGTCTATAAACACAAGCCAGCTCCATGCTTGCACAACAACCAGTTTAAGCATGAAACTTGGTTATCTCATTCCAAAAGAAGCATGTTACAGTGCCTCTGATCCCTGGTACCAGACACAGAAATGTCTGGAGATTTGCACCTATGTTCATAAATGTGCACAGTGCTCTGTCACCGAGCCCTATTTATGTCATCCTTCACCCATGTAATCAAACTTACACTCTGATGTTCAGAAACTGTTTCTGGTTCAGGTAAAACATTCATGTACACAACCAGCACTGAGCAGATATACGAGCTTTGTGGTTAATGCTTGCTTCAGAAGATGTTTCATTTAGTGATGGATACATTCAGTAAAAGGTTAATAAATTTGGTAAAATGGATCCCCTTTGTATTCTGGTTGCTTCTCAGAGGTTAGAAGGGCCAGGGGTGGCTGGACTTAATTCTCAATAGATGTGTCAACTATTGCTGTGACTACCAGTGTGAGAGCTGATGCATGCACAGCCTGTCTGCTGTAGGTCTGGCTACATTCAGAAGCAGCAGCTGGACACAAGGATAGTGTGGTTCATTCATGTGCAACAGAGACAGAGTCTTTAAGACTGCCGGTGCCAAATGTACTAAACTACAGACTAGCTTTATAGCTCTAAAATATGATTGCAATCACAAGCTTGATCTCCTGTAGAAGCACTCAGTGTATGAGAGGCTGTAAATCTTACCAAAAGTGTTAGTTTTGAGAAGGGTGGGGAGTATAAATCCATCAATCTGCCTCGCTGTTTGGTGTTGAATTCTTTCCAAATGAAATATGAAATTAAGATAATATTTATACTGTTGTGGAGAGTGCATGGGTGAGACTGTGGTTGAACCATAGTTTCTGGTGGACAAACCACTGCTTCTTTATCACTTGCACAAAACACTTCTTATCGTTGATGTGACTCCCCTGGTCAGCAGTCTTGATGGTGGTAAGTGGAAGAATGAGATGATGTGCCTTCACCTTCTGCCTCCATCCCTCCCCAGTGTCATGGCAACACAAACCACCACACATTCAGCCTCTGTCTGCTTGGGTCACCATGTGTTTATCAGCAATATTGAGCTTTGTAATTTTTCTCTGCTTTGTGCTTCCAACAGAATGCCATTAGAATCATAGAATCAGTCAGAGTTGGAAGGGACCACAAGGATCATCTAGTTTCAACCCCCCTGCCATGCCTACCCTAGATCAGGCTGGACAGAGCCTCATCCAGACTGGTCTTAACACTGCCAGGAATGTGGCCCCAGCCACCTCCCTAGGAAACCCATTCCAGGGTCTCACAACAGTCATGGTGAAGGACTTCCTCCTCACATGAAGTCTGAATCTCCTCACCTCCAGCTTTGCTGGACCTTATAGCCTAAAAAGTCCCATGCCAGCTTTTTTGTAGGCCCCCTTCAGATACTGGAAGGCCACAATAAGGTCACCTCAGAGCCTCCTCTTCTCCAGACTGAACAGCCCCAACTCTTTCAGTCTGTCCTCATAGGAGAGGTGCTTCAGCATTCTGATCATCCTCGTGGCCCTTCTCTGGACATGCTCCAGCATGTCCACATCCCTCTTGTAATAGGGGCTCCAGAACTGGATGCATTACTCCAGGTAGGGTCTCACCAGAGCCGAGTAGAAGGGGAGAATCACCTGTCTCAACCTGCTGGCCACACTTCTCCTGATGAAACCCAGAATCTGGTTGGCTTTCTGGCTCTACAATACTTCTGCTACAGCACTTAAAATCCTATGTGTGGCCATAGAAGTGATCTTCAGTGATCACTTTTCATCCCTTTATCTTACTATCAGCTTAGCACTTAAGCTCTTTCTCATAATTTCCTCTCCACTGCAACTCTCATCCCTATCGCAGTGCTAGTTATTAAACAAGTTTCTCTGACAGCCACTGGTCATAGCACAGATTTCATTGTAAATACATTGTGAGTCTTTAACAAGTGATAAAACCTGTGATGAAGCTATAATCTTTCTAACACCTAAGTTACTATCAGAAAAATCTATTGTAATGAGTTGTAATTCTCCTTTCCTTTCCTCATTAATACAATATCTTTCATTAAGTAACAGTGAATCAACAATCACATCCTGTAGATAAATTCACGTTGTCGAAAATTATCATTTGCAGTGATAGTTGGTAGTGAAGGTAGATGAAATCCTTTTCTCTTGCTTTTATTTGCCATAATAGGACATGCTCTTTATGCTTTCTTGCAGGCAAAAAATGGCTCAGACTAGAAAACCTCGTGGATTTACTTTCTAAGGGTGAGAAGTGATCAGATCATTTTGTGTTTGGAGGTTGCCTTATCTGGATATGTCTCTTAGCATTTCAGGTCATACCAGTACTGTGTTTCTGCAGTTAACTTTTTGAATTGTTGCAGGGCAGCCCTGGAACCCTTTCTTCTCAAAGGATGGGGTAGGATGTACCACTAGTGGCAATCCAGTAGTTCATGGTGAGCAGCAGATTAGCACTTGTCTGATATACGTGTTGCGTGGACATGGTTCCTTAGAAGCAACAATTTCAGTTTACAGATCTGCTCCTACTGTGCAGCATCACTTGGCAATGCAGATGCAGCTGCTCCATGAAGCTGTCTGGGCTTTTTGTTTGTGTGTTGTTGTGATGGGTTTTTTAAAGCTGCTGCTGTCTGCAATTGAAGATAGACTAGAAGTCAATTCTGCTGTAAGGTCAGTGAAGTTAGCTATGAAATAAAAGCCTTCCTGGGGAGATGCAAAGCCCTAACTCTTGTAATTTTGGACCCTTATCCTCTCATTCATATTGAATGTCTTCTTTATGGAACTGCATACAAGGATATTAATATTAGTATCCTGAAGCATTCTGCATGCACCTACATGACTTCATGTGCAGTCTCTTGCATTTCATGAATGGAATCCACCACACAAAATAGGAAATACAGGGAACTAATAGATACTTTTATTGAATAGCAGAATAAATAGGCACATTAAACTTAGCAGTGGTTAACGCTTGCCTTTCAGCTATAGTGACTCACTAGAGTACACTTTCCAAGAGAAATGTGGGAAGGAAAGAAGGTTGAACACAAAATATTTGAGTTTTTTGTTTGTTTTGCTTTGGGTGTTTTTGTGTGGTTTGTTGTTGGGCTTTGTTTGTTTGTTTGTTTTCCTGGAATGCTGTTTAAGTTGCTTCATTGTGAAAGTTCCTTTTTCCTCTCTGAGGAAAAACATCTTTCTTAATTTGTAGATTTTTTGTTGTTGTTTTCTCTTTATTTTTCCCCACCTAATTTCAAGATCTTTGGTTTCCTATGCCTATCTTTCTAAAAGTCGTACTTGACGGCTACCGGAGCTATCCAGAATTAAAATAATAGCTGATTACAGAGTTCTTTTGAATGTACTGGGGAAATGGGGGGAAGGAGATGTATGGAGAGAGGAAAAGGCTGTATTTTATATTTTTCCAGATTATTTACTCAAAATGTACTTTACCTTAATTGCAAAGAAAGAAGTATTGTTAAGCATATTTTCCTTTTATTGTAGTCCAGGACTGATAAAGAAAAGCAAGTTATTATCAAGGAATACATTATACAATAGTTAAAGATATTTCTTAAGAAATTCAGTATCCCAAAATGTCATTCTTGTTCCTGGAAATGAGCACAACTCTTAGGATAAAACCTGCTGCTGTGCTCTGATGTCATGTCCTGCACACTGTGGCTATGCATCGCCTAAGGGCATTTATGCAGTTGGTGTGATGAGGGAACGGATTGTGATAGAAAAATAATTATAAAACTGTCTGCTGAAATCACATTGAGTGAAGCTGCTAACTGCTAACTACTTCTGGGTGTACCGTAAGAAATCCATTTTCCTGTGCCTTTAAGTGCATGACAGCAAAAATGCCAGTTTGAGGGAGTTCTGCTCTTTGTTGTGGCTTGCCTATAATCCAATTAAATACATGACCTCTGAGGGGCTGTCTTTGTGCTACCTCATTTTACATACTTATTTCCTCTTTTTTGCTTTTGTTTTCTTTGCCATTTCCTTTCAGAGTAGCTCTCTGCTTGATCATGATACTGTTTCTAGAGCAGAATTTCCTGTATTAAGGAGATTTCATTTCAGTAGAAATTGATGAAACATGCTGGCTTATACTTGAGTTGTCCTCTCAAGCTCTGTTCAAAACAGAAATGGAGTACCACAGCAATGTAGGATGTGCAGGCTGCACATTCAGAAAGATGGCACAACTTCAAGGCCATGAGACAGACACCCACCCCTTTCTGACAGCGGTGGCCTAGTCATTTAATAAAAAGATGGTCTGCATTAGGAGTAGCTTGCATGCTAAGTGCTTCTTTCTGCTGTTTGTTTTCTAGAGGCAGTATGTGAAAGATGAAGCTCTGCACAGGTGTGCATTTGTTTGGATGTTGCTCTCAGCAGTTCTTCCAGTGTTTTAGTGGTATTTGTGCAGGACCATAACCAATGTCTGACTTCTGAGTAGTAGATTTGTTTCACTTTTTGATAAATTATTTTTTAAAAAATCAGATAAATATTTAGTGATGGTAATTAGTATTTATTAGAGGTATATCTGACTGTACTTATTGTTGTTTACTTAGTAGGGACCTTCCCTTGTTGGTCTTTGGAATCTATTTCTCTTGAATTATGGGGATTAGAACTAAACCATGTCCATTTCTTGGTGCTGGTGTAGCTTGTAATGTCTCATCCTTAATTTTCTTAGATGTGGGATGCAGGAGTTTGATATTCTCTGTATATGAAAATGTTTAGCAGTAGTCAAAAAAGAACCCAGCTATCTGGAACCCAGCAATTTAATTTTAAGGGCTGATCTTGGTGTTTTTGAGAACTGAGAGAAAGTTTAATTTCTGCTGCTGTCATAAGGTGAGCTTTGTTGAGAGTTGTTACTGAGTGATTTCTTTTACACTGTATTTTAATGAGTAATTATTTGAATATCAAGAATTCTACTCAGATTAGTTGCTGATAGGCAGTAGAAAGTTTCAGAGTTCTAATAAAACATTAGTTATAGTTATTATTGGACTTCTTAACAAGGATGGTATCCAATTGTTTCAGATTTTCTTTCTGGTCAGTCATTCCTCAATATTGTTTTGAATTCAAACATACTGTCAATTATTCTTCTAGAAACTGCAGTAAACAGGTAATTGGGTCAAGCTGCTGCTCATAGGAGACTTTTAGTCCTGCTGAGGATGGGGTATGTTGAGACCAGGTTAGACAGCCTTTGTGAAGTGTTATTAAGGAATGATCTGAATCTGGGTTATAAGTTAATTGTAATGAGGCCAATATAAAAATTATTAAATATATACAAAGAAAATTTCCCCAAATTTATTTACAATTAACACACACAGATTCTGTTATGCAGTTATTATAACTAATTTTGCAGAATGTATATATATAATCAGATTGATTTAAATGAATTTAAGAAAGGTTTTAGGAAATTTTAAATAACTGGAGAGAGTCTTGCAGCATAAACTGCCGCTTAAAGGTTAGACATAAACTTTCACAAACTTCAGTAGGATTTACTCACTGTCAGAGTGAGTATTTGTGACCCAAAAAATGTATGTAGAGGCATAAATGGGAAAAAAAAATACAGTCTCAGCCACGTGGTGGCTCTACATGTGGTGATGATAGTGGTTTTCTGACTTGCGTAGCTTGGATTGAGCACGTTGTCTGAGAAGATCCATGGATGCAAGACAAATCCTCTGTGGCTCTCAGGAAATCATTGGAGTGTTCAGCCAACTGAGTTAGGCAGGATCCAGGTTTATGGGCTGGAACAGTCCAATCAGGTGCAGTGCATGGCAAAGGGGTCATTCCTCCAGGGCTGGAGTGGTGGACCAGCAGTTTCTGATGTCGCAGGTTGTTGCTATGCTGTTTCAGAGTGAAGCAAGCAGCTTCAGACCCTTTGGTCAGTGCCAAAGACGGGTACAGCAGGTCTGCCATTCATGGGGGAAGCTAGTCCTCAGCTAGGCGTGCTGCAAAACATGCAAGGCAAATGGGCAAAAATAAAGGTAGCGTCAGGTAGCAAACAATTTGGCTAGGTTTTAAGCTTTTGATGAGTGTCTTTGACCAATAGCAACAGAAAAAAACACCCCTGTAACCAAATCCAGGTTATTTTACCAAACAGGGAGACACACATGCCTAGCATCCGTGACCTGAGTTTACCCAAAACAAAACAGGGTGCAAAACAAGGCCAAATATCATCTTTGTGTGACAGACTGAGAGGCACCAGTGCTTTTGTCCACTCTTGCTCTTCTGTCCTGGGAAGAAGGAAGTAGGGGCGGGGGGAGGGGAGCCAAAGTGGGTATTCAGGTATGTGTTTTGGATATGTATTTTAGGTATAATTTGAAATTTCCACTACAGATCCACCCCCTTGCTATTGGACAAATACTATATTGGCAAAATTTACCCCTTGCAGGAAAAACATATCCTCTGTAGATTGTCCTAGCCTATATAAATACAGTAACTATGTATGTAACCATCATGAACATTGCATTACACGAACTGTATATAAACATTTTACATAACCATGTTCTAAATAAGAGATGAGGTAGAGTAAATTCACTCTGAGTCCACCTCCTGACTGTAAAATGGTTTTGTTGTAGTAGGTCTGATCTCCATCTGTGGATAGAGGAGTACTGCTTTCAGAAATTCCTTCAGGGCAACAAACTCATCACAGCATGTGAAAACAAGGTTTGAACAATCAGAATTTGGGGTAATCCACCGTGCACTTATACAGTGTGTCTTTCCATTTGTGTCTGTGGCCTCCCAGGCATGTAAACCTCTGGACTTAAGTAAGGTCATAGGCACAATTCTATGGCCTATCTGACATGTGGTTAGTATCCCTCACTGGTTCAGTAGGACAGAACACCTTAATTTTGGGACTGCCATAGTCTCCTCACCTGTTGTTCAAAGTGAAAGCTGTGTGAGGTAGACATTTGTCCCAATTGCCTTTTGAGACATTGGCATGTTGCTTAATAAAGCCATTTGTCCTTTCTGCAGTACTGTTAGTCTGGGGTTAATATGGAGTATAAAATACCCATTTAACTCCCACACCTCTAGCCCAGTCTTGTACTGATGTTGCAGTGAAGTGTGATCCATTGTTACTCTGGATACACTCAGACATTGGCAGAATTCTGAACCACTGTTTCAGAACCTTGATGGTCTGAGCTCCTGTGGCAGTACTGGTGGCTGTGGCCATCCCTAAATTGGAAACCACTTCCACCCCACCAGTATGTACCTTTTCCCATGTGAGGGTCTGAGAGGACCAACATAATCAGTTTGCCATGTATTCCATAGTGTTTTGTCTTGTCTGATATGTTGGGCCGGAGCCAAATTAGGATGATTTGCTTTGAGCCTAATTCAGCATTGCGGACAGGCCAAGATAACTACTGAGAGCAGGTTGTCATGGAAACTGGCCATCCTCTGGCCTCCACTCATAATAAAGGTCTGATTTTCCTGAGTGACCTCTTTTGATATGTAACCATTCAACTAATCATTGCCAGTTTCTCATTGGTAACCACACTGATTTTTGCCAGGTAATCCAGGTGTTCATTCCAGATTGAAGCAGGCTTTTGCTTTTTGGAATGCCCTTTTACCCAGCCCACTCTAAGGGGTCCAGATTGCCTTATTTCCAACAGCCTTTGCCAATCGGTAGCCCTCCATGCTTCAGTGTCTGAAACCTTCCAATGATTCACTTCCCACTGACAAATCCATGCAGTGGCAGCTTTGAGTGTGGAATAGGAATCAGTATATGTGGTTTCTGCCCCATTTTCTGCTGCAAACATGAAAGCATGTAGTTCTCCAACTTGTGCACTGCCATCACTCTCCTCAGTGATAGTTTTGCCTGTGCCAATCTCCACGGCTACAGCTTTGTTAATGCCATTTTGATCCCACCCTATGGGAGGATCCATCTGTGCACCATACTCCCTCTTTATCAGAGTTTGTGGTCACTTCAAGTGCTACCTCAATCTGAGATGGCTTGTAAGGCTGGCATAGCAGTGAATGGTCTGAATTTATGAGCTGTTGTAAATTAGACAACTTTGTGAGCCCTTCTCTTAAAGGGCCCCTTCCCAGTCTGGATAGGCATATCACTTTCTCACAGTGGCCTGGGCAATCCCTTCTGGTGGAGATCCTTTGAGGATCACTATCAGCAGAGGGCATGAACCTTGCACTACAACTGTTTTGAATAGTGCTAAGCTTTTCTACTTCTTTGACAGCTCGGGTTAGGGAGAGGAGTCCCTTTTCCCACTCAGACTACCTCTTTTTGGTCTCTTTGAATGCTGTAGAAGATAATAGGAGAGGTCTATTAGGACCTCTGGGTCCTATATTTGGAATACCCCACAGTATGAGTCATGTACCGAAACGCCCCATGCAGCCCTTAAGGCTCTTGTGGGCGTAAACATCTCAGTTTCTGATAAGCCTTCTTGTGTTAGGGGCTATAGAACCGTACACAGTACTCCAGATGACATCTGATGAGAGCAAAGTGGCAGAATCACCTTCCTTGCCCTGCTGGCCACTCTTCGCTTGATACAGCCTAGGACACGGTTTCTGCCCAGACCGCACACACACACTGTCAGCTTATGCTGATCTTTTCATCAACCCAGAACTCAGGTCCTTTTCCTCAGGGCTGCTCTCCAGTCATTCACCACCTAGTTTGGATTCGTGCTTGGGATTGAGCCCACTCAGGTGCAGAACCTTACACTTGGCCTTGTTGCATTTCATGAGGTTGGCCTGGGCCCACCTCTCCAGCCTGTCCAGGTCCCTCTGGATAGCATCCCTGCCCTCTAGCAAGTCAACTTGGTGTCATCTGCAAACTTTCTGAGGGTGCACTCGATTCCTCTGTCCACATCACTGACAAAGATGTTAAACAGCACTGGTCCCAGCACTGATTCCTGAGGGATGCCACTTGTCACTGGTCTCCAGGTGGACATTGTGCCATTGATCACCACTCTCTGCGTGCCACCATCCAGCCAATTCCTTATCCAGCGAGTGATCCACCCATCAAGTCTGTGTTTTTCATTTCCTTCACATTCACTATGATGGACAGTGGCCAGGATGTCATGTGGGACAGAGTCAAACACCTTACTCAGATCCACATAGATTACATCAGTTGCCTTTCCCTTGACCACTGTTGCTGTGAGTTCATCATAAAAAGCCACCAAATTTATCAGGCATGATTTGCCCTTGGTGAAGCCATGCTGGTTACCTCCAATCACCTCTCCTTTGCTTTCCATTTTCCTTAGCCTTCAGAGCTATCTGCTCCATGGTCTTGCTAGGCACAGAGGTCAGACTGACTGGCCTTTAGTTATGGGGGTCATCCTTTTTATCCCTTCTTGAAGATGGGTGTTATGTTTGCTCTTCTTACAGTCAGCAGGAACTTCACCAGTCTGCCATGAGCTTTCAAATATGATGGACAGTGGTTTAGCAACTTCATCTGCCAGTTCCCTCAGGACCCGTGGGTGGATCTCGTCAAGCCCCATGGACTTGTTCATGTTCAGATTCCTTAGGTGCTCACAAACATGATCTTCAATTATAGTGGGCAGACTTTCCTTCCTCCTGTCCTTACTTTTGCCCTCTGGGACTTGGACATTGTGGGTGGAGCATTTGCTGCTGAAGACTGAGGCAAAGAAGTCATTGAGCACCTCAGCCTTATCCATATTCCTTGTTGCTAGCTCTCCATTTCCCTTCTGGAATGGTCCCACATTCTCCCTAGCTCTCCTTTTCTCACTTATATACTGAAGAAATTTTCCTTGTTCCCCTTAATGTCCCTAGCCAGATTCAACTCTAGCTGTGCTTTAGCTTTCCTGACCTGATCTCTGGTGGCACAAACAATTTCTTTGTATTTGTCCCAGTTTATTTGTCCTTTCTTCCACTCCTTGTAGGCTTTCTTCTTGTGTCTAAGCATGTCCAGGAGCTCTCCATTCATCCATGCAGGTCTCATTGCATTATTGCCTGTCTTCTTTTTTTTTGGGATGCATTGGTCCTGGGCCTGGAGGAGGTGATCCTTGAGCATTGACCAGCTTTCCAGGGTCCCACTTCTTTCCAGAGTTTTTTCCCATGGTACTCTGCCAAGGAGGTCCCTGAAGAGATTGAAGTCTGTTCTTTTGAAGTCCAGAGCAGTGAGTTTGCTGCGCACCCTCCTTGATGCTTTGAAGATCTTAAACTCTACTATTTCATGGTCACTGCAATCCCAGGGTATTTTCTGGATAAGGGCTTAAAACATCTTCCACTATGGTGCTTCATTTGTCTCCTGGAAGCCACAGCCTTGTTTTGGCCAGCTGGCAGGTGTCAGGCAGTCCTGTGACACCTCTTGTCTTTATCTTTTTCCTTGATGGCTGGATTCTCAGGTGCTTTGCAAGTTGCACATTCAACACAGTAATCTGTGCACCCGTATCTATAAGAAATTTTACATCAGTCCTATCTGTTCCTGTAGGTATCATAATAAAAGATTCTAGATTATCAGACCATTGGCAAGCATTAACAAAGCGATAAATGAGGCCTGGAGCACTCAGCTCTGTGTTTAGTTTTTTTGCTTGTTCCTGGTGCTCTGCCTGCCAGGAACAAAAGAGTTGTCTGCTTTATTTCATGAAGCAGCTTTAAGACCCTTACCATGGTCCTTTTTCTTGTTTTTACCATGGACTCTACTGTGGCTATGGTCCTCATCCCTTTTCCAGTCATTACACCCTTTAGGGTGAGAATCCAGAAGTATTTTCATTGCATATATCAGCTGTCTCATAATTTCCCACTGTAAGTGCTATTTTACACCATTTTCCAGGCGGTGAATCATTAGCGTTTAAAACCATATTGTGTGTCCTGCTTGCAGTTAAAATCCCGCCCCCTGGGCTTCCCAGTGTGATGGCGATTCAGTTCTGGGCTGCCGTTTGGGCTCACAGAAGATACAGTGAGGGATGCTTTAGTGTGACATACTTCTGGCTTTTTACCACGTGAGGTTGCCATGCTGCTGCCTTTAGATCCCATGCAACATTTCTCATGGGAAGGCTTTGGTGAGGATATAGGATTAGAATAAACCAGGTCCCAATCCTTCTCAGACAATTCTGTTAACAGTTTGTCCCATGTCATATGAGCTAGTATAGGATGTTCTTTGGGACTATTTACCTAAGTTGCCAATTCTATCTGCTCTCTTTTGGCATCACATACACTTTTAAGAGCTACTGGCAGACCCTGAGCTAAAAGCTTAAGTTTCAACGGGTCTATGTGAGTGTCCAATGGAGATGGATATGCCCCACAATTGTACATGGCTTGTACATGGGGAATTTTTTTAATTGCAGCTGTCAGTTCAGCTGAATTAGTTACCTGAACTTTGGTAGGCTCTTTCCTATCTATTGGGTTCAGAGATTCTGCCCAGTAGCAAATTCACAAAGTTAGGGAAAAATCTCCTTCTGGACCTGTGCCTAAAAATACCTCTGGTCCCCAAGCATAAACTTTTACTTCTTCACAGCTTAAGATAACTGTATCCTTCTCAGTTCTGCAACACAATAAACAACATCTGTGATTTGATAATTAATAATAGATTGCGGATTATTAATAATAATTTCATTATTAATATTATTTTTTATTATTAATATTTTTTAAATTTGGGAAAATTCCCTGAGATTCTTTGGATGTTTGGTTGACAGGAAGCAATTACACAAAAGGTATTTATAAATACATAATTAAACAGCTTAAACAGTCAGAACTTGGAAAATAGGAACCTGGTAACAGGGAAAATTCTAACTATGCCTGTGGGGTCTTACTCACAAAGTGCTGGTGCAAAGATACAAGGTTTTGCTGGTGGAGAAGGAGGAAAGAGCTGCCTTGCCACTAGGCTGCTGCTGCAAAGCTACACATCATGCTGCAACACGTGGATGCTGTGAATAAAGCTGTGATTAGACCTCTGGTCCTGGTGAAAGCAGCAGGAAAAAGAGACAGCAGTCTCTAAATCACCCCCCTTAAATACACTATTTTGAAAGTGAAACTGGCCAATAGGGCCAGCATCCATTGTTTTGGCCAATGAATACAAAGTCCTTTGCCTAGGTGTCCACCCAGGCACACTGATGCGCAGCACAGGACACCTGACTTGGTCATGCTCATGGCTTCATTGGGACCAAATCCTTCATTGTTTTTCTCAAATCCATCAGCTCCTGGACCTGCAACGGGAGGAGGAGAGCAGGGGTTTGAACTGATGTGTCAGGATTTATGCCCTACCAGGACAGTCTGTTACCATCTTGTTGGACTCAAGCCTGAATGTTTCTTGCAGCTCACACAGCTTTGCTCCACTGTATGGCCACACACATGTGGTAGTTGCTCTACAGCCACGGCGATTCTTTGTATATTCACATTTGGATATAGGATTCATGCAGAACATGCTTACTGGCTTTCTGTCTGTGTTGGCTAGTCAGCTTGATTTTTCTGCCACTGCCGTGTTCATCCTAATCGTGCAGGGATGGAATGATGCAGTACACCAATATAATGTATAAGTTGAACACTTTATTACCAAAAGGATAGTTCTTTTATAGTGTTTCTTATCAGACTAAAACAATGTGTTTAATTCTGATTGGTAACATGAGCTCTGCACACACTGTCCAAGCGAGTCAAAAGCATACTAATTGGTTGGCATAACTAAGCACAGCCTTCTACCTTACATATATTTTTCAGAGCCACTTCTCTCAAGGTTGCTTTTCCCAAACTCTAGCTTCCTTATCTCACTTCGTCTTTGGCATCCTTGCTTGCCCATGGTGTCCAGTTACTTTAGATCATTCAGCTTAGCCCATACCCTCACATGCCACTGTTAGTTTGAAGTCTCTGGACACATAGTTCCTTACTTTAAAGTTTTTCTCCCTTAATCACAGCTCTGGTAGAATCTGAAGTGCAGGCATAAGGGATTGGGTTTCAGACAGTCTTTCTCCATCCTCCCACATCTCTTCAGAGATACGCAGTTTTAAATTCTTGGGAGGTGTAGTAGCAGGATCAGCATCTAAATCTTCTGATGCTTTTATGGAGGCATTTACGTTTATTTGCTCCTTCAAGGCAACAACAGTTTCTTTAATTTGCGGTGCAAATAAATCATTTAATTTTTGATTTTGTGCCTCTGATTTTTCCAAGTGTTTTCAAGCTATTATTTTTTCCTTTAGACTCTCAATAGTGTCTTTCATTGTATTAAATTCACTCTGGGCATGAATTATGCAAGATGCTAGCATAGCAGCTCTATTCTTATCTATGTCTGTTGAATCCCTGCATAACTTGACCATGTTATCAGTCAATTTTTCCATAATTTCATCCAGATTAGTAAAATTATCCATAGTCCATTTTATAGCTGAGGGTTTAATCATATATCCCATTCTGCAAAAAAGTCCACTTATTGCATACCATGCATGCTGCACCAAATATGTAATGGAGGGGAGACTAATTGATTATGAGATGGTGTTTTTTTAAATTAATATTGTTTGTTAATTTTGATACTCAAAATTCTCACCACCCCGACCACTAATTTTAATAATTGCCAGTTCTTTTGCAATGATCATGGAATGCATGACATAAGGGAATAACTAGATCTAGAATTAACTAGCAATATATAAACATTAAACCCAACTGAACTGGAAGAGAAGATTCCTGTTATCAATATACTGCTTTCAGTTAATCATACTGTTTGCCCATTAGATGGATTCAGGAAGCTCCTTTCTGCTTATGGCAGAAGGCTAGGCAAATTACAAGAGGCTTCAAGTATTTACTCACAAAATATTATTTCTCCCAGCTCACAGGACTAGCAACATTTTAAGACAGTACCCAAACACTTTCAGGGAATTCTGTCAATTGTCTTGTTGGCCACTGAGATTTCTGATTCTTCCCAGACTTCCGATTCTTCCCAGGCTGATGGGGAAAGGGGCAGATGATCTCTGACCTGCTCCTGTCTCCTCTGAATGATCTCTGAGTCATATTCAGGGCTCCTTGTCTTGGCAGATGTAGGCAGGATATCTTGCAATGCTCAGTCTTGGCACATATGTCACGCTGCCTATGCAGGCCAATTGTATGAAGGCAATTATGCCTGTTCCTGGTAAACTCGAAGCAGGCAGTTTCCAGGCTGTTCAACAGAGTTGACCTGTAGCTCATGAAAGCATAATGCTATAAAACAATAAGGCAATATCACTATCAATGGTAGAAGGCAATAACAGCAGGCAGCAGCACAGATACAACAACAAAGCACATTGTGTTACCTGCTCATCTCTTTTTATATCAATGCCTGAGACTAATGAGCCTTTGGACATAGAATAGCCAATCATAATGGCAGTTAGCCAAGACTGACTATATTAGGTGAAGCCATAGGCTTGTTTTTCCCAAATTTAGGAAAGACACGGGACTTGCACGAGGAGGCACAAGCCAAGTGTTTACCACAGGATGCAAGTAAGAGGAAAATTACATTGGGCAAGCCATGGTGTCTCAGGCTCAGTGGCTCCAGGTTCTTTTGTCCTCTTTCCAGTGGTTGCCTCTCCCTGTGTTGATTTGAACTAACTGGAGGATTTGAATTAGAAATTAGACTATAGGCTGAGAGAGGAAAGCACTGACAATGCTATTTCCCTCACAGCTTTACTGAGAAAGAAAAAAAAATGTTTTAAGAGTTGTAACACAAATACAGATAAGTGAGACTGCTTCAGACTGCTTTGGGCTGTGGCTGCCCTTGCATGGCTCCTTTCTCCCTGCCTTCTGTAGCTGATTCTGAATAATTCCACTAACTTCTTTTCCTACTGCTAACCCCTGGCCAATCTACTTTCAGCTATCTGCTGCATTAACAGATGGTGAGATAAGACTGGGAAAGGGAGGGAGGTGGTAGTGGTGGTTGGTGACCCCTCTTAGGGATTTTGATCTCTGGGAGGGATGTGGTGTTTTTGTATTACCTTTTCACTGTATATATCTGTTATACATTGTAAATATCTGCTTGTATACTTGTATATTGTGCATTGCTGTAAATATAAAGCTTCATTCTTTAACTTCCAGCCGGCTGAGTCCTAGCCTGAGTCATTTCAAAATGGGGGTGGGGGGGCAGGTAACTGATAAACCACCACACTCCCCAAAACAGAGAAGGAGGGAGAGCAGAGAAACTTGTCTGGGCAAGCCAAAACATGTATAAGCCTATTTTGGCCTATCATGCCTACCATGACAAGTGTGCTTTTAATTGTAAAGAAATCCAGCTAGGAAATGTTCATGCACTGCAAATATAGAGTCGTGTGGCAATTGCATGATTGTTTTGTATGCATTTTGTTAGGGTGTCTGCAGTCTGAAGAACCTCTGTGAACTGATGAAGAAACCCTCCACCACTCACTATGAGCTGGTGTACCATGCTGCTATGTTTTCCTCTCAGCAGAGCTGTCTGGGCCTAACCCAGCACCTTGTTGTCTGTGTCAAAAGCGCTGCTGAATAGCAAGGCCCCAAGTGCACAGGAAGGTCTCTGATGGCCCTAAATTTTCTTGAGCAACCTCACCTGGGTCACTGACTCCAAAGGCACCTGTTTAACCTCAGTTCCAAGGCCGAGGAGACACCCAAGCAGTGTTGCAGGCCTGTCTTCTGCAGTATTCTAATGACTTTGTGGCTGCTTTTGTGCCTTTCCCTGGAGAGGACAGCAGGCACGCAGGTTAACAGCAGCACTTGAAAGTTCACCATGCCCACACGTGTGCCCCTAGAGAGAGTAGTGGGAGGTAAACAAGGTGTGTGAGGTACAGCAGAGCCAGGCAGTCATTCTCTCTGTGCCAGATGCTTTCTTGGGGAAGCAAGCTACTTGGTGCAGTCTACTTCTGTATAATGCAGTTATGGAACTCGCCCTTCACCTGCCATAAACATTGTGCTAGGCTAGTTGAGCTTTTTCTGTCTGCTTTTTGGTTCTGCTTTGTTTTTACAAGCTGCCATTTGTACTCTTAAATAATTATGGGACCTGAGTAGCCACCACTAAAGGGTATGATTCAATTTAAAAGGGAAAAATATGTTCAGGCTCCTACATTGCAGATGGTCATGCTGGGCTGTTGAAGGCCTCTGTGGCATTATGTGGGCTAATCTGGTACGGAAGCCAAACATTGTTACTGATTTGAGACAAATAATTATTTAAATTTAGATGGAAGAAGAGATTAATTTATCTTTGAAATATGCTGTCAGAATTAGTGCATATTCACTCTTTTCTCTCTCTGGTGTGCCTTCTTGTTGGAGAAAACCATCTGTTTATCAAGGGAAATAATAAAATAATATTTGACATCAGATTTACACTGAAATCCTAATACCTAGTAACTGCAGTTAAGAAAACAATTATCTACAATGTGCCTAATTCATTTATATTTTCATTTCAATCCGTCAGTGTCAGATAAAAGAAGTTATTTTCCCTTCTGTTCCTGGGTGGCACCTATTATAGCTTAATGTAGTCTGGATAGTAAGTTTTGAAGCCCTGCTGCTAGCCAGGGGCTGCTTTTGTTGACAAGGGCTGCCTAAATGAAAGCTGTTTTTAGAAGTAATCAGACTTCATATTTCTGTAGTTGATGATTGTACTTCAATTCTTTAACATGATCTGCCTATTGCAGTTAGAAGGCATATGGGAATGGAATATGAATTAAGGAGAAAACAAAGGCAGATAAAAAGAATCTGTTTGGGTAATGTGAAGGTAATGATGAGAGTTGAGAAGAGACAGATTCTGTAGGCTAATTCAATGGACAGTTTCCTTTTTTTGCAAAATTGGTAGAATACATGAGAAATTAACAAAGCAATTGTGTACTGTTCCAGGTTTTCTAATTTGAGTCATCCCATTAAGTCAATGATTGAACTGTTCATTCAAAACATTTATTTGCCACGTTTGAGTACCAACCTTTGAAAATAATGTGTTTCAGATCCATAGCTTTATAAGATATCTCTAAATATTATGCTAAGTGCTTCTTGAGGAGTCTCTATAATGCAGACTTTCTATGATGGCCTGTCTTAATATCATGGAGCTGCAATTGAAGCATGCTAGTTGTCTCTTTTTAGCAAGGGTTAGACAGCATAAAAAGTGTCCCTCACATGATCATGGATCAGGCCAATCCCAAACACAAACACAAGCTGTGCAATGAGTGGGCTGAGAGTAGTCCCACAGAAGAGGATTTTGGGTTATTGATGGAGGAAAAACTGAATGTGATCCAGGAATGTGTGCTTGTGGCTTTGGAAGCCAATTGCATCCTGGGATTCAGGCCAGAAGGTAAAGGGATGTAATTTTTCCCCTCTATTCTGCTCTTGTGAGACCCCACTTGAAGTACTGTGTCCATTTCTGGGGCTTACAGCACAAGAAAGACATGGAGCTGCTTGGGCAGGTCATGAAAATGAATTGAGGGTGCAGAAGCACATCTCCTAAGAGCACAGGATAAGAGAATTGGATTTGTTCAGCATGCAGAAGAGAAGACTCCAGGGAGATCTTACAGCAATTTTCTGGTTCTTTAAAGGAGGCCTAGAGCAAAGTCGGAGAGAGACTCTTTATCAGGCGGCATAGCATTAAGAGGAGGAATAACAATTTCAAACTGGGAGAGGGTAAATCTAGATTAGATATTAGGAAGAAATTATTTACTGGGAGGGTAGTGCGACACTGGAATAAGCTGGATAAGAGGGAAGCATTCAGAACTGTGTTGTATGGTGCTTTGAGCAACCTGGTCTAGTGGAAGCTGTCCCTGCCCATGTCGGGAGGGTTGGAAATAGAAGATAAGTCACTTAATTCTTTAAGGTCTGCTCCAACCAAATCATTTTATGATCTTAAAATGATGGTCTAGGCTTAAATCATGACATCATACTGTTTTCCACAGTGGATTGTATTTCTTTTAAGCAAATTTCATTTGAGACTACTGTTTCAGTAACCTCTGTGATTTTATGTTTTTAACTCATTGTTAGACATGACATTCCTAAATCCATTGTTTGTCTCAGCATGTAGCCTCTGCCAAATAGCAACAGAGAGACATGTACTCATACACTTTTACTCTTAATAAAACATCAGGATCCTAAATCAGGTTTCTAGAAGTAAAACTCTGCAGAGTTTATAGAGCTCTTACTTTTTAATCTTTGAGTAATATTGTCATATACTGAAAGTAGTTTTGTCTTGAATTACACCAAAAAGTACACTATATGTTTCTTCTGAGCCTCCCACTGAAGAAAGTAACTAAATAAAGTTCACAGCCCATTAATTGGGTAAGCTAATCTTTTAAATGGTTTCTCATGAAATCGCTGCCACGTTAATGGCTGCTACATGTAACTGAAACATAACTCTGCTTAAAAACTCCCATTTGAACTCCAGTTATTTTAACAAATCAAGACTTGTGTCCTCAAAAGGGCATACTTTGCATCGCTCTCATTATCAGCCTCAACACCCTTGAGGATGTGAGCTGGAGTGTTTTTATCATTTGCAAAACTGCTTGAGTATATTTGAAACAATCTGTCCACTCCAGGCTAAATTGGATGCGATTTAGGCCTTCAGCAGTTTGCAAGGAGTCATGAATAAACAGGCGAGAAGTGATAAAAGGAGAAACAAAGGAATCCTGCCTTGTTTCATGTCTGGTTTTGATTTGCTATTGACAGAACAAAGGGATGTTTTGTAACTATCTAATCTTTTAGGAAAAAAAAAAAACAACAAAAAACTAAACAGCTACATCACACAGATTAGTTCAAGAACTTTTAATCAGTGATTTTTTTTCTATTGCTTCAGACTCAGGTATTTCCTTCATAATGCCAAAGGCTTTACAAAATTTTATTTTTATAGAATATTCAATGACAAAGCCTTTAATCTGAAAGCTTGGTTTATAGAGGACTGTTTATTCCATTTCATTAATTTACACTATGCATACCCAGAGGTTCTGACTTCCATTTTACAAGAGAAAAGTGAGGCATATTTTATCTGTTAGTAAGCTAAGCCTCTTTTCTTTACTTGTCTCTTTACTGAAAATAATGCAGCTATTCTTCCTAGAAAAGATCTTTGTGTTACTAGGAAGGAAGCATGTGGCAAGCAGCTTTGTTCTGAGGTGCTGAAAATGTGACTGATTTTCAGTAAATGCCTAATTTGGCTATGAGTATGCTAAAGCTCCTCATATAGATGTGGTTAACCTAGAAAAAAGAATATGATTAATTCAAAATTTCATAATTTTAACTTTCTGGCTTTTCACGTGCAGCTGGAAGACAGGCACAGCTGATAGGCAGTCTTCAGAGAGACAGACCTATTCAGCAGGTCATACCATGCTCTGCTGGACATCCTGGTGACTGCAGCTGCCTCCTTTCCTTTCTGTTGAAGAAGAAACTCATAGTCCTCATTTGAGTTTTCTGCTGAGATGGATTTGGGACTGTCTCACCCACCTGGTGTGGATGCAGAAGGCCTAAAATTTGGCTTTGATTTTGATTTCTGCTCTAGCACAGAACAATAAAGCTGATACTTGTATTTTCAGACAAGCACTTCTCTCTCAAATGTTTTCTACACTGTTGTCTTTATGAAAGGAAGGTGCTTATTGTAAAAACCTGCAAGACAAATGTTACTCTCTTTGAGGACTGCAAAGAAATTCTACAATGTAATGGCAGTCTGAAAATACCACCAGCAGAAATAGAGATTAATTGTTTGAGCAAGTGGTTCTGTCATGGGGTGCTGTTTCTCCTTATCCTCATCAGAAATTTATCCTCTTTCCTTCTTATGCTCACCAGAGCAAACCCCACCTCGCTACCTAAATTCCACTATTCAGTAGCATATTCCTTCTAGCACAACATGTCAAACTTTCAAGAATCCTCCTAAAAATTCTCTCATAAAAATGGAGTGTACCTGCCATGTACCTGAACCTATATTTATGACAGAAATAAAAGTATTTTGGAAAATGGAAGCCAATTGAGTGCCCACTGTAAAGAAGGGATGCCAAACACATGTTTTTTCAGTTATCCTGGAAAAAAAAAAAAAAAAAAAAAGAAGTATTTTCAGATTTATTCAGCTGTCCATCTACAGTGGTCATTTTTGCAAGATCAATGAATTGCTTAGAAAGTTTTTATTTTTATTCCTGTAGGTTGGAAAGAAAATATATTAACATCTTTGAAAGGGTAAAATATATATCTGTCTGCTTTTTAGGTACTGTTGTCAAGGCAAAACCATGTGAAATAATTTCCTTTGTCAAACATCAAAACATCAGTCTTAGCTATATCATGAATATAAATCTGAACAGCCAATTAATCAACTGATCTTCACATTCCCTGAAAAAGAAATGCTCTTTTCCCTTACACTACCTGCCCCTTTGGTTCTCTGGTTTCAAGAGCCAAACCTCAGAACCTGATAGGTTTGTGGCTGGGCCACTTTGGGGAGATTTTTTTGTCTTTATTTTCCTCTGTTTCAACATGTATTTCTTCTCTGTGCTCCATATTGCTAAACTGTGTTAAGCTATCCAAACTGCAATGAATGGCTCTATTTTAAAAAGTCAATAACCTAAGTGGCTTTATCTCTACCCACTGTAATCTTCTTTGCTTTGTCTAGTTTTGTGGAGAGAGATAGCCACACTGCATATAGAAAAGATTTTCAAATACTGTGCTATTCACTAGGTATTTACTATGTTCTGGTCTTCCTTCTTACTGCTTATCTGTTTTGGCTGAAAAACTTTAAAGCCAGACCAATCCTGGTACATGCTATTTTCAGTTCCCTACATGGTGAAGTAGTTTTGGTTGCAGTTTGTAAAGTTGAATATAATCAACTAATTGAAATGCACACCACTTTCCCTCACACCCCTATCCATCAAATTTAAGGAAGAAGTAGCTATTAAATCTCAAGAATATGGCCTGGTTATGGATTTAGTTTAGTAACTCAATAATTTCTTTATTTTAAATTCAAGTACATGGCAAATTTACCTAATATTTTTTTCACAGATTCTGTCCTCATGCTTTTATCACTCATAGAATATGCTTACTTGTCCAGTGTCCAGTGTCCTAATTTCTGTTAGTGGTGTGAGCTTTTGTCACTTTTTTTTTTTTTTTGTTTTCACATCAAAGGAGAAGGATAATAGATTATTGTGTCTGATTTATGATAAAGAGTCTTAGGGGAATGGTCTCAGTGGTCTCAGGATGTTTCTGTGTTGTAGTTTTAGGCACGACTCTTCTCATCTTCATTCAGTGGCACTGAAAACATCAAATGCATGATGTGATTAAAAAAATAGAGATGGGCTGTGGTATTCCTGTTACTTTTCCTGAAGAGTTTCTTTTTTTCTGTCTCTATTACCATATTTTCTCCTGCTTACCTACATTCGTTTGTGAAATGTGCACTGAGGTGCACAGCAAATTTCCCAAACAGCAGGAGGCAAAATCCTGAACCACTCTTGAAAAGTAATTCACAGATATCTCAAGGGAAGATGTTTCTAGCATAATGATGGCAAAAGATAAATAAATCTATTTTTATCTAGCTCTCACTTTCTGTAATTCATTGCCAATTATTTTTATTTTTTGTATTATTCATTTGTGAATTTCACACACACTGTCATAGCAGATGATCATGTTCCAATAATCTCCCTTTAAGTCTACTCTTCTCCTAGTAAACTGTTTTACTATGTCTTATCTAAAGAGAGGGCAAATTTGAAGGCTTTACATCGATGTGTGAGATTTATGAATGCCATCTTTGTCACAGTGTCTAAGAATGCTGCTGTGGCTGCCAGTCAACAATGTAGGAAAAATTCTCTTCAGAAGTGGCTATCAGAGACACATTGTGAGGACAATGATTTAAGTGCTGTGTTTCTTTGAGGAACTGCAAATCTGCCCAAGGTCCCGCTGAAATATGTGAGCACAATTATGTGTTCTCGCATTCACATACACCTTCATAGCACAAGCGAGTGAGTGGCTTTTACCACTACGCCTATATATTTAGTTTGGGATCTCAATTTTGTACTTTCTGCCTCTGTCTGAAATCCAGCAGAATATTTTGCAGTGGAGTGTAAACTTGTCCATAGATGAGGATTGTTTGAAAATGTGCATGTCAACTCTTTCAATGTTGCCTTGAGATCTCACTGACAGTGAATGATTAAGCACTATCACTGGTCTCTTCCTCTGAGAACCAATGCACCACTAAAGGAAGTTTTGTGTAAAATGTGTATGTTTCAAACTTCACTAATGCTAGATTGTTTTCTGTAGTACAAATCAGAGCTCAGAAAGTTAATTGTTTGTTGGTTTTTTTTTTAATTCTTTCCAGTCTCAGTTCATCATGCAGTGATAATAATAATAGAATCTTCTTACTGGTGGGCTGTTGTGTTTTCAGATTACTTGATTGGTGCTTTCTTTCTTCTTTTTTTGATAAGGATTTATATCTAAATTAGCCAAAAACTCTCAGGTATGCAAGCAGAACCTGCTGCTAAGCAACAAATCTGCACCAAATAGTGACAGAACTGGCAAATGGTCTTAAAGGAAAAGGATCAGTCACCATTCTGTCACAGACCTATAAATACAGATACTAAAAGGCATTAGCAGTCCAGAGGTTATCTGGCTTTATAATGTACAGCCCATGTCTTTTCAAAACATACCTTTCAAATGTAGGCTGACCACAAAGGTAGTAGTCACCATTTCTCTGTCCCTTCGTGCAATGGTTTCTATGCCCCATATGTATATACATGGCAAGGATGCACAAGAGAAAGATAATTCTGCTCTTTCTATCGTGTTTAGCAAGGATTTTCCTTTTTTTCATTTTGTGTTGATTTCTGACCTTTTTCAGAGGCACTGCTTTATGTTGTGACTGTGATTCTTATAGATGGTGACATTTTCTAAGTTTCCTGGTGAGGTCACTGAAGGGACATCTTCCTTAAACATTTAATCTTTTTATCTGTTTATTTGGGTTCTGTTTTGCTTTGTTTTGTTGCTGTTATTGGTTCCACAGTGCACTTTTCAGATCAGCATTATAAGGAGTGGCTCCCAAGCATGAAGACATGTTCCAAAGCTTTCTTTTTTTTTTTTTTTTTTTTTTTCAGATAGATTAACATCATAGCCTTCCAGCGTCAAGTTTCTAATGTGTCAGTACTGCATTCCAGTAATTTATTCAGGCCAGCGTGCAGTTACAATCTGAAGATGATGTCCAACAAGACTACTTCATCATTGTTTGTCTTTTATAAATTATTTAAAATACACTGTATGGACAGATCTATGCATCAGACTATCACTATGTTAGCACCATTATTCAATTACTAGTGCAAAATTCTCACATTTTTAAGTGAACATAAAACCTATTCAGGACTGCAGACTTCCGTAACTTTGGAAACAATCATATATGTTCATTTTGGAGACAATCTATTCATTACAGCACTGTCCAAATAGTTTGGATAGAAAGTGACTTACACTATTCCCTCTGTTCAAATATATTCACATGACACATCTGCTGTTGTTATCACTCTTAAAGATATTAGTAGAGCATTTCCTTGTTTGGTAGCACTTAAGAACTTCATTGAGGAGTGAAGCATGTAGTCTTGGATCCTGTTTAGAGAGACAGTCTTTGCTTTGGAGAGGTCATGCTCAAAGGCCTAATGAAGACAAGTAAAGTTGTTACTTCCTAAATAGATTCCAGAGAGCTTTCCAGGACCTCACATATAATAGCTCCTCGGAGATTTGTAACAGTTTTCCGAAGGCTGTGACACATAAACATAATGATAAATTTTGTATTTACTTTCGTTCTTTTGTTTGAAATGTCAAGTATTGATATTACATGACATTGATCACACTATTTTACAGAGCACAACTTCAACCTTATTTAATGACATTACATTTCAGCATTTATTTAAAATTGATACATATGAAAAATCAATAAGCCTTTGAAGGTGTGCCCTTGCTTTTCAGTATTACTGATTGTTGTTTTTATTCAGTAAGAAAATTATTATAATACTGTTTGTTATATTATTATTAGATGCACAGATAAATATTAATGATTATAAAGACCTCAAACAACTAGCTCTATTTCTCTCCTTTTTAACACAAGTAAAATCTATATTTTGTTTTCCTTGGCTGTAATAATGTGTGTGTATCAGAGAGAGAGCACCATCCTGCTGCTCATTAGCACATGTGGAGCCACATCCTCCTCCAACCCCAGCACTGGTTTTTCACTGTTGTATCTGACTTAACCTCTATTTCACAGTTACATATGGCTGCTGGCAAGAGACTGAATTTTTGCAGAAACAGTAAAAACAGCCATGTGGAAAGACTGGAGTGTTTTAAAATGTTTTAAGTGTTATATTGAAGAGGTTTTGCAAAGCAAGTGTGAACTTGATAAGTTCCTCAAGAATGCAGTTATCACTAGGTGGTCCTTTGTCATCAATGTGCTTTGCTGTTTATTCCCTTGACATGTTGTTGAAAGAGGTGTTTGCTGTTGTCCCCAGTGAAGGCAGAGTTGGACAGTCAGTATGTGTGCAAATGCCTCTGACAAAAATCTCATGTTTAATTCCTCTGGAGCTTTTATGGAAAAGTGTCCCTGACACTACCAGAAAACATCTTGCAGCTTTTTGGGGTATGTCAGTTCTTCCACACAACAGCTTTGATTTTGTTGCATTTTATTTTCACACTGGACGGAAAAGAAAGTATTTTGAACATTTAGTGGCAGTAGAATTGTCAGAACAGATGCTCTCTGTTTAGAAGCCTTGATTTTTTAAAACAAAGTTTCTTAGGTTTCAAAATATTTCTAAAAATTCTTTAAAAAAAAAAAAACCAACTCTGGAAAAACAAAATGTTTGCATTATGGTTTTGATTTCAATGAAAGATCACAGCACCACGTCCTATGAGTTCTGCAAATTATTTAAACTTTTCCTGGAATGAGAGCTTATTTCTCAGACACTGGAACGGGTTGCCCAGGGAAGTGGTAGAGTCACTAACCCTGGATTTGTTTAAAGGTCACTTGGATGTGGTGCTTGGGGATATGGTTTAGGGGTGAACCTTATAGAGTAAGGTTATTGGTTGGACTTGGTTATCCTGGGAGGCTTTTTCAGCCTGAATGTTTCTGTGATTCTCAGAAAGACTTAAATTACTGTGACATGAATAGAATTTATTGCAGTAGTGATAATGTCAAAATTTATATGGAAAAGAGGAAAAATTATCATCATTACTAATTTTCATTTTACTATTATTTATCAGGAAGTAAGCAAGTAAGTCAATGGTGAGATATTTTATAGTGTAGTTCAAAGTTATTCAAATTGTTCGTTAAATTCACATAAAATACAATTATCAATATCTAGCAGAGCACCTTATTCCTCTAAATTTCTCGATATTGAAACAATAGTATTTAACTCAAGGAAAGATTGATTAGGCTGCCTGTGTTATCAAAGTGGAGCCATTTTTTTTAGGTTAATATCTTTAAATAAGTGTACATTACATTCATACTGCAAATCCTTGTAAATGAATGCATGAAAATCCAAGTGTCCTATGGAAGAGACAGCATGAGAAATATTTGAAAACTCTCTTCCTGTTCTAATGTAATGTACAATCACAAAAGAAGGTGGCTCAAGTGAACAACTAAAGTACTTAATGGTTTCCCCTTAAAATTGTAGCTTGGTGCTTGAAATAACTTCTAATCCTTCATTATACATCTAATGAGGCAACATTTTAGAATACTACTGTTATGCATAAATGTTCATTTCTTTATATGAAAGTATTAAGGCACATAGAAATCAGATTATCGTACCACAGTGAGTCACAGCTGAGATAAACAACAGTGTAGCTCAATGTGTTTTTAACTGGAAATGGGCATTGAAAGCCACCATGGACTGAAAGGACAGCTGGCATGACAGCATTTCATGTCCTGTGTGTAATTGATTTTGAATGCTTCACAGATTTTTCAAATGGCAGAGGCACTTAGACCAGCAGGTAACTGCTGGGAATAGATTTAGTGGTGGGAGCCCATTTTCATACTACTCTTACTAGAGAATCCTTTAGATACACTGGATATCAAAGATATGTTCTCTCTTAAGTTCAAGTACTTGTCAACTGTTACACCCCTTTTCATCTCACTCAAGAAAAGAAAAACAACTTAAACCACCTGCATTTTATTTAATTAAATGATCGATTATTAAAGGTGAAACTAAAGCATAGTTCATATACATAGCAAGTGTGTGAAATAGAGTATTGGATGGGCAAGAGGCCTTGAAATGTTATGTCAAAATTATTTTCATTGGCAAAGCCTGAGAGGATCACTTGGGAAACTGATGCCAGAATTGGACCAGCCTGCCCAACAACTACAACCAGGGACAAGACAAGCTATTTGTGTCTCTCGGAAGTGATGACATTTTTAGTTTTTAATACTTACTTAGTGGTCTCATCAAAATAACATGACAATTCTTAGAGAGCTACTGGCTTTGTTTTCCTTTTGCATTAGGTGACTGAAAATCACATCTCTAAACAGCTTTGATTTTTTGCTTTCACTCTTCCCATCTGTCTTTCCATTAATGTGAAAGGAACAAGGATTATCCCCTAGGATTTTAGAAAAGGATTAGTGGAATTGGATACCTTCATTCTGGGACACTAAATTTATTATGTTGTAAAGGGGTTTGCATTGCCAATACTTAAACATAATGTAGTCTCTGAAAATCAAATTCCCTGAAATCAATGACCCAGATAACGAAGATGCAACAGTGACCAGTTTCTATAAAAATCTAGGTCATACATTTCTAGAATTTTGGTCTTTAAACTAACGAAAAAGTATTTTGTTTTTCCAGGATATACTTTTTTTCCCACTATCTCTATCATCATTTGCTGCTAAAGGTTTGATATTTTGCATAAAGCCAGTTAAGGTTTGACTCTAGATAGATATTTGAATTTGGGACAATAAAACCTGTTGCATGATACTCTGTAAATATCCAAAGCAACTGCTGTGATAAATTTAATAGACTGTGCTAAGCAATGTTTGTAATATTTTATGAATGGCAGTGAATTTGATCTAGAAAATTTTACACTGGTTGGACTGACCATTCATCCAAAAGATATAGGCACTTAATTGTGTCTAAGCAGCTGTCAATTTTGTATGCCCTTAAGATGTCTCTTTCTCACTTGGCTGATCACATCATGTTTGGAAGCTCTGAAATGTTCAGACTTGAACCAGAAGGGGAAATTTTGCATGTTACAAAACTGTAGCGGCTTAACCATTATGGTGCAGGTCTACATCTTTATATGTCTCTGAAAAAAATTTTCAGGGTTACAGCAAGGGACAAATACAGTTGAAATAAATGTTCATAAAAATCTAAATGTCCTATTTTGTCTATGTTTCATGGGTTTGAAGACTGACTTGTTCACTAATGAGATGAGCCATTTTGATAATAGATGAGAAATCTTTTCAAACTGAAAGAACCAGCATTGCTGTGCTACTTAAGACTCTTAATTAAATCAGACTATGCTTTTGAAGAAAGCCACAGAAGGATGGCTGACAGTTTTCACAGGAGAGGAGGTTAACGATATTGGAATTTTATTGTACACAGTTAATTGGATAATTTCAAGTCTGGCTACCCAGATCCCTTCAGTCATACAAACTGTTCTTCATTCTCTATTGTAAAGATCTGGGCAGTGCTTTATGTCAGAGCAAACATGCAGTTGTTTCTATCTTAGTGCTACCTGCAATTATTGGGCTAGGAGGGGTGAAAAAATTAAATCAGGAGACAAAATCTTTCCCTAGAGGAATATCTTTGGTGATCACATGAAAAATAATCTGGCATGGCAAAGCTAAAAGGTGATATGGCTCAGGTAATAACCAGAGCAGCTGTTACAAATTACTTGAGCAATTATACATTTTTATCTGTTCAAAACTCATTTGTTTAGAGTTCATAAAGAGCCACTAAAGTATTGCAGCTAATCTTTGTAAATCTGTTACACTAAAGGCTTCTCAACCCTCTCGAGGGAGGTATTTCACTACCGTTAGGCAGAAACATCAAGCAAAACCTTGATCTGAAGTTTCTTCTTTAATACAGAATAACTTTTTTGAAAGATAATTTAAAAAAAAAATCCCCCAATTATTAAAAAAAAAAAATCTTGGTGGTTTAAGTTTATTATAAGAGGATCCAGGTTCACCTAAAACATTGTTGTCTAACACAGAAATGTGCATGATTTGAGGGACATTTAATAAAGAAAGGACGTATTTCAGGCACTGAACGCCTCTTGGTTTAATAAGTTTATTGTGTGCACACAAGAAAGTAACTGTAGATGATCCTGTCATTCTAAATGAGAAAGGCAGTGCTCTGGTTAGATCTAGGAGACAGTCTTTAGAATATTAAGATGAATCTGTACAAAATTATCCTAGAGTAGCCTAAAACAGCATTTGGTGGCACTAACAAGACTAAAGAATGCATTCCCCAAAACACATAGTAAAGTAAAATACACGTAATAGGCCAAATGTGTGGGCCGATGCATTCTGAAATATGTAATACTGTCCTTGTTCTTAGCTTTGTTATGCTTTCTTAAAATATGGATGAAACATTTGCTACCTTTTTTAAAAAAAAAGCAGAAATACATATATTTATTTGATTTGGTATCTTTTTGTTTGTTATGTTTCTGGGGATTTTCATCTTAGTTTTCTGGGTTTTTTGGGTTGTTAATTTGGTTTTTTGTTTGTTGTTGGGTTTTTTTGTGTGGGGTATTTTTGCCCTGTGTTTGCTTGCTTTTCTGCTTTTCTATTCTTTTTGTAAAAGAAATCTTAATGTTAATCCTAAACCACCAACAACAAAATAGGACCTACTTGTCCTCTACAGTTAAAAACTGGGAAAATTTTATGAGTAGAGGCTGTTTCTGGCATTAAAATATGTCAGAGCAGTAATTTTAAATTATGAACGAGGGCTAGTTCCCACTGAAGCCTATCTAAGCAGAATTAAGCATACCTGTCATAGTCCATTTCATTTTCAGAAGCATTATACATCTGCTACCTCCCAAAAGGTAATCTCAGAAACCAAATTTATATCAATATTAGACTTACATATTCAAAACTTCTCTCCTGTTCTAAGCACTACATGGATTGATGTGCTGGTTTGAACTAATTGGAGAATTTGAGTGAAAAATTAGACTATTGTCCGAGAAATGAAAATACATTATGTCACTTCGCTCATAGCTTTACTGAGAAAGAAAAAAAAGAGGTGTTTTAAGAGTTGTAACCCAAATATAGATAAGTCAGACGGTTTCAGACCACTCTTGGGCTGCGGCTGCTTCCCTTGCATGGTTCCTTTGTCTCTGCCTTTGTAGCTAATTCTCAATAATTCTACTAACTTCTTTCCTACTGCTAATCCCCTGGCTGATCTACCTCCACCTATCTGCTGCATCAACAGATGGTGAGATAAGATTGGGGAAGGGGGGAAAGGTGGTAGGGGTGGATAAAAACCCCTCTTTGGGATTTTTGATCTCTGGGAGGGGTGTGGTGTTTCTGTGTTACCTTTTCACTGTATATATCTGTAAATGTCTGTTATACATTGTAAATATCTGCTATATATTGTGCATTGCTGTAAATATAAAGCTTCATTTATTAACTTCCAGTATTCTGAGTTCTAGCTGGGGTTATATCAAAGGTTGGGGTGGCAGGTAACTGCAGAACCACCACAATTGATTTAAATATCTTGGGCTGTATCAGTATGGCAGATGTACATTGTGGAATGATAAAAAAGTAGATTGGCTAAATACATGGTTGCAAAATTTCTCAGGAGCAAGATGTGATGTGCTAGATTCTCCCTAAGGTATTTTAGTTTGTTATCACAAAATCAAGTTAGGGGTTATTTAGATCCAATTTGCATAATAAATTAGGAGATTATTTGGAAAGGAAAAAAAAAAAAGTAATAACCCAATATTGCTGGGAAACTCATAACTATAGATGTCTTTTTATGTATAAGTGTATATGATTTTATTTTGTGCAGTTGTAGAAAATACCATTACTCTTTAGGGGGAGATTTTGAGTGATATCTTGCAGGAAGCACTTTAGATCTGAGATAACTTTTCCTCTGAGGGATGTTATGGCAGATTTATACTTCTGCTCTTCCAAACTCATGCAGTCACTTCTATTGTCCCCAAGTGGTTTACAGCTATCATATATAAGCAAAAGAAGGACCTGAATCCACTTACAGAAGTTGAGAATATGCCAAATAAATCTTTATTTAAATCAGTTTTAGAAAATACATCCATTATAGTTCCTTCCAAGTACTTCTTGTTCCTGATGCCTTAATATGGATGAAAGTGATTTCTTATGATGCAGTATTAGTTTTGGTGAAGAACAGTAACATCCTTCCAGGAAACAACAGTTTCCATGCTGAAAGACTATGCTCGTTGTGTTGGTTTGAGCTAATTGGAGAATTTGAGTGAGAAATTAGACTATTGGCTGAGAGAGAGTTAAACACAGTGTGTCACTTCACCAAGTTTCACTGAGAAAGAAAAAAAAGTTGTTTTAAGAGCTCTTCTCAAAACAACCAGATTAACAGTCTGCTTCTGTCTGTGCTGGCTCCGGCCACTCTGTCCTTTGTCTCTCGGTCTTGGCTAATTCAGAGTAAACCCACTAAAACTACTAATTCCTTCATATTACTAATCTCTGACCGATCTTCAGCTTATCTGCAGCATCAACAGGTGGTGAGATAAGGCTGGGGAAGGGGGGAAAGGTGGTAGGGGGAGTTTGGTTACCCTCTCTTGGGGATTTTGGTCTCCGGGAGGGGTGTGGTGTCTGTATCACTTTTTCACTGTACATATCTGTAAATATTTGTTATATCTTGTAAATATTTGCTTGTATATTTGCATTGCTGTAAATATAAAGCTTCATTTATTAACTTCCAGTGTTTTTCTGAGTTTTTAGCCAGGGTTTATAAAGGTGAGGGGGCAGGTAACTGCAAACCCACTACACTCATTCCTTCGGGCTTTTCTTTTAGCTGACAGAAGCTGGAATCCATAGAAATAATAGATAAACTCTTCCAACACTTTTTGTAGAATCTTGGCATTAATTAAAAACTAGCCTTCTTCTTCCACTTGCACCTCTTTTGACTTGGTGTCAGGGGAAAACAAATCTGGTCTTAAAAATTATACTCTCCTGTCCTTTGTCAAGCTAAACAAACGTGTGAAACAGGTCAGCAGTATCAGTTAACTTTGCTCTTTCCTATTCCCTACATAATTTTTAATTTGCTGGTTTTATTTAATATAGAAGAAAAGCAATTATCATCACTTTATGGGCTTTTGTATTTAAGTGTTTTCTCCATAAATAACATTTGTGGCTGTATCCAAGAATAGTTATTTTTAATTGATGCAAATGTTGCACTGATTCACCTTTGACCTTCTTTGGAAACCCTATGTAGTTGTTAAATAGAATTCACTGTAGTTGTATCAGTTGTTACATTAAGACAAGGGTTGTTTTTCCCTATAAAAGCTGTAAATTGTTCCCTGTCAAACAGCCTTTAAACCACTCAAGTTTCCAAACTTACTTCACATGATCACAACAGTAAGTACAGTTTGAAGAAATATTAATTTCTGTGATGTCAGAAAGTAATGAGTATAGATGGCATTTTCAGTGAAAAAAAAAAAAAGAAGATTCTAATTCCTTTTGATCCAAAAGTCATGTTTTCCTGCTCAATTTTATTCCCACTCACCAGCAAAGACAAACAGTTGGTCTGTATCTTGCTCCAAAGGGAGCGGCCATGTTTCAGCAAAATTGTAGTATAATAGAAGTTCATCTTAATCTTGTGTCTAAAGATTTGAAAATCTCTCTGGACCTTTTTGGACTGAAGCAGTTGCCTGGGATTTTGTTTTTATCATGACCTAAGTAGCTGGCATCCACCTGGTTTGGGATTTTAGCTGTCTGTGAACTGTCAGTGGGATTGGCTGTATCTGTGCAATTCACATGGCAGCAAGGCAAAGTTACTGTAGGCTGTGACTTGTGTAGCATTATTTGCATTAGGCGAAGTCACAGGCTGCCTAAGCTAAGCCAGTCTATAGCAAGATTTCACAGTTTGCACCAGTGATTGCTCTGTGATTTGTATTTAGAGCAACTCCTTGATGAAGAGCATGTCATAGCTTAGCACACACTAGCCAAGATGCCTTGTGTTAACTTTAGTGCGTCTTTCACCTAATTAGCCTTTAAGTTGGAGTTGTGACAATGAAATCTCCTATTTATGCCAAGTGAATTAGAGGCCTTTTTTTCAGGGTAGTTGTGCTGGTTTGAGGCTAATTGGAATATTTTAATGAGAAAAATTAGATTATAGTCTGTGAAAAGAAAACAATGGTGATGTCTACTTCACTCTTAGATTCGCTGAGATGTATTAAAGCAAGGACATAAACATAGATAAGACAGAGAGTGTGTCTCGATCTGTTGGGATCTGTCTCTCCTTGGCTTCTGGCTGGATCTGTGTAACCCAACTAATCAATTTTGCTTCTAACCCACCTTGCCAATCTTTCCGATATACCTTGCACATAAGGCAGATTCTGACATAAGACTGGGAGGTGGAGAGAAGGTGGAAGGGTGGTTGGGAATCTCTCTTGGGGACTCTGATTTCTGGGAGGGGCGTTGTGTTTCAGTATTACTTTCTTACTTGTATATTTCTGTATGTAGCTGTAAATATTTATAACATATTGTAAATACCTGCTCGTATGTTGTGCTAAACTGTGAATATAAAGCTTCAGTCCTTAACTTCCAGCTGGCTGGGTCTAGTCTGGGTGAATTCAAAAGTGGGGGGTGGGAAAGTGGGTAACTCCTGAATCCATCACAGTAGTGATGCTGTTGGTGCTGTTCATTAGACTAGACTAGAGGAAATCTGACCACCTGCGATATATAGATCGATTAATGTAACTTACTACTACAAATATGTTTAACCTTGAACATTTGACTTCTTAGCATGGATAATTGTTTAATGTCAACCTCTGTTGAGGCCAATTTATTTTTCAAAAAAGCTGAGCAATGCTACTGTTGTAAACAAACTTCAGTTGTAAAGCAGCATTAGGTGAATTTCTACAACGTAATTTTCATTCAGAGAGAACAAATAGATCTGTGTCTGTTCTCAGCACATACTGGATAGGAAAATGCTGCCTATTCAGGCAATAAATGAAGGTGCTGTGTACTATAAGAAGTGCTTCGAATTCTTGATGTATTTGGAAAAGTAGCTGTAATAATAGAACAGCGCTGGGGGCTGACTTCAGACTTCAACCAATGTATGAGTTCAGTGATATGCATTTCCTACTTGATTTCCTTCAGAGCACAAATGTAGTCATGCTTCAGGTCTTAAAGAATATGCCAGAGTCTCATTGTTAGAGGAAATAGAATATTGGTCAGTGAAGAAGAATAAACATACTGGGTTTTACTGGAATAACCTGATGTGTAAGGTAGTAAAAAGCTATTTTTTTTTTGTTTTAAAATTGGATCAGATAAAAAAAAATCATGGAAGATAATTATTGCTCACATCTTAACTTGTACTGAAATATTTTGGAACTTGTTTCATTATGTGAAGTAATAAGAGGAATTAGTCTCAGATGACAAAAAAAAAAAAAAACTATTGGCCCAAGCTGACCATCAGAACAAAAACTAGTTGGTAGAATAGATAATACAGCATTCAGCAGTTTTCTAAAATACTTTTTTTTTAAAATCACCCCTTTTAGCTTTCTCAAATATTCCTGGAAACTGAATCCTCATTCTAGTCCCCATAATATTTTTGTAACAATACAATTCACTCACTCAGACTGACATCCTATTCTTGAGAGCTGGAGCAGCTTCAGTGAAATCAGATCATTTAGTTTCCTTTACATACATGCAGTTCTGCTAAGCTCTGCAGAGAAACATTGATGCAAGATTGATATAATAAAGTGATGAATGAAATAATGAAAGCTAAAGTCTTCCTAGCATATAGGATACACCATTGGAAATTTTCATGTGAAAATAAACAACCAAACAAAGAGCTAGCAAAGGAGATAGTAGACATATGTGTATAAATCAATGTCCTTAACCCAGCCAAGCCAATAATCTCACAGTCATTCTTGTAAGTATTCTGGCATATCCTTCTCTATAAATACAGCACAAGGATTAAAAGATATACTGTACACTGTAGGAGTGAATATGCAAGTAATGCTTTAAAATAGTCACTCATAGTAACTAGTTTTGATCAGTGATCAATAATAATTGCTCTTTTGTGTTATGATTATTCCATTAATTTTAGTCTATTAATTGCTTATGAACATTTTATTTAATGTTGTTAGTGAAAGAAAGCTAAAACATTAACCGGAATTCTTTCATCATTGTATGCGTTCTCCAGGTTACTGTTGCTGCTACATGGGACAAACGTATTATTAAGACCTCTTATTCTGAACCATATTACTAATAATGACCCTTTCTAATGTAGATTCATTTATTCTAGGGGTTATATTATATTGATAATGAAATTTATAAGGTATTGTTTGTCTTAGAAAGTGGAGTGAAATATCTGTGTGCAATGGTGTAAAGGCAGTTTCCTACTTGATGTGTGCATGTGACCTAGTCAGAAGCCATGAACTGAATTAGGAATTTTGATTTCCCTTGCAGTAATTCTGCAGAAACATCTGCTTGACTAATGCTGCTAGTGTGGTCATGGTTTTGATGGGATAACTGTGTTTATTTTATTCTGATCTTCCAAAAGTCAGTTGAGACCTGCTTGCACGTGTGCATCCCAGTCTTTTCAAGGCTGTACATTATTTGTTTGGCATAGTCCACCGCTGGGATGGGAAATTCATCCTCTAGATGGGCAGAAGCCTGAGTGGATGGCTAGGGATTAGTCTGCACAGCACACTTAGACAAAGTGCCTGGAAATTTGTGGAGCAGTTGTTTCTGCAGTGAGCAGCTGCGTGGTAGTTGTATGACAAGATTACAATGGGGAAAAAAGCAATAACTATATGATCTGACCATGATTAAGGCCTGACATTCTTGTTTAAGCTCAACTTACTGTGATGCTGAGTGGACAATATTTTTGTGTGCGTGTGAATGCAAAAAGATGTGAATGGATTTTTCAAAGTACCAGTTGGTTTAGTATGTCATTCTTCTCAGCTGTGCTCTGACTAGAGCAGTCAGCAAAGGCAATTGTCTTAATTACTATGTGAAGTGTAGCCCCAATAATATCACCACCAAAAGTTTCATTTGTGTATTTGTGCTTGTTTGAACTAATTGGAGAATTTGAGTGAGAAATTAGACTACTGGCTGAGAGAGGTAAACACAGTATGTCACTTCACCAGAGTTTTACTGAGAAAGAAAAAAAATTGTTTTTAAGAATTGTACCCAAAACATTAGATATCAGACGGTTTCTGACTGCTCTGGCTGCAGCTGCTCTTTGCATGGTCTCCTTTGTCCCTCTGCCTTGGTAGCTAATTCTTAGTAATTCTACTAACTTCTCTCCTACTACTAATCCCCCTGGCCGATCTACTTCCCCTTTCCTTCAGCATCAACAGGTGGTGAGATAAGATTGGGGAAGAGGGGAAAGGTGGTAGGGGTGGTTGGTTACCCCCCTTGGGGATTTTGGTCTCTGGGAGGGGTGTGGTGTTTCTGTATTACCTTTTAATTGTATATATCTGTAAATATTTGTTATATCTTGTAAATATTTGCTTGTATATTGTGCATTGCTGTAAATATAAAGCTTCATTTATTAACTTCCAGTGTTTCTGAGTCCTAGCCAGGGTTTATAAAAAGGGGTGGGGGCGGGGGGGCAGGTAACTGCTTAAACCACTACAGTATTGCAAACGTGAAGGGTTGTATGGAATTGAAAGAAAGAGTCCGGCTGTGCTGTTACCTACAAGAAAAAGCACTGAAGAATCTTGCACAACCTCTGAACTTTCTCAACATTTTTCATGCACATTTATTGCAGTAACCAATCCTCCCATAGCAAAGAACAGGAAAAAAAATTTCTGTGGGAATTTCATACATTGCTGCTCTGTGTTGCTTTCATGATGAGGAAGAGTTACTGAAAAGATGAAAGGAAATTTTCTAGAACTGGTCTTGTCCATTTTACATTATTTTTTTTCAGTATTGTCTGATAGTATACCATTTTATTTCTCATTGGAATTTTAATCAGAAAAGATGCAAACAAAATTTCAAATATTCTTTAGTCCTTGAATTTGGAAATAGCATAAGCCACCAGTTTTACAGCAGATGTGTGGCAGTGTGGGTGGATCTCTGAAATTACAAAGGCACATCACTGAAGTCAAGTATAGGATCAAAAAACTTCATGCATGTAATCCCCTCTCTTAAAGGCAAGCTCGTTAAATTGTGTAGGATTTCCTTCCCACATCTTTCAACTGGTATTTAAGAAGCAAGGAGTTCTGTCTTGTTAAAAAAAGGGGAAAAAAAAAAAAAAAAAAAAGAAGGAATCAAAGTGATTGGAATCAATTCTTGTTGTGCAAAGAGCTTCAAGACAGATCATGCTGTATGGTTTTAAATTGCATCATAGAACCATCAGAAATTGCTTCTGTGTGTATTCCTTAGTCATTGCTAACAGATGGCCAGCAGTTTAGTATTTCCATTTAATGACTCCTTAGCCAGATCGCCCATGCTGATGAATTTGCTATCAAAACAGTGCCTACTATGTTAGAGTGTTTCATGAGTACATTGAACTTTTATCTGTTTCTGATCTGCAAAACTTAATTAAATGATCCATTGAATTCAGCCAGCTGCTAACCACTCTCCTTTGAAGCCTCAATGCCATAGACTAATTTTTCCCCCTTAATTGTTGAAATTCATGAGACTACAAATCTCCACTGAACATGACTCCCAGTGGCCAGCATTTTAAAAGGTGACCAGCTTGAACACTGCTCTATTTCTTTTTCTGTCATTAGGAAATGATGCTGCTTCAGTTGGCATGATAACAGAGAATCCACAAAGCTGATTCTCCAAGAACATTTGCAGCTCAAACATACATAATTAAATTCTTCAATCTACTGAAATACAGTCCCTAATTAAGTCACTACTATACATGTGGGTGGACCTCCCAATATAATCTCTAAGAGAAATGCATGCCATGGTAGTCCATTAAACACATGCTTTAATAAAGTCTTCAAAGTACTTGAAAGAATAGAAAGAGATGCTTGACCTTCATTTAAACTGGATGGAAGATCTCAGTTATTTATGTACTATTTATGTACAGTAATGACTATTTAGAATAAGAGGCCTATAAGGACTTGAATTTCAAAATTTCCTCTGCCCATGTTGGAGGTGAACACTCGTGAGACATTAACAAGGGTCTTTCCAACTATGCCTCTGCCATCACTTTATTCTCTGACTTCAGCAGGATAATTTTGCTTGCACTGCCGTTTTGACCAGGTTCTTCTTGGCTTGCCTGTAAATTCCTGATATGAGCTTGTGTTGTCTCTCTTCCTTGGTTTCTCTCATTCTGCTTCGCCCCCCCCCCTTTAGCTTTCTCTCTAGTTTTGGTAAACTTGATCTAGCTAAGTACCTATTCAATTTTCCTGTTATTCATCTCAGTGATGTTGGGATAACTTAAAGTTTCTCTGCTTGGATACAATAAAAATACATTTTGTCTAGCCTTAGTTTCTCCTTGCTTCTGTTTCCTGTCTTGTATCATTTACTGTTGTAGTTTTTTGGTTCTGTTTTCATTTGTTTTGTCATTTAAATATAATCATGCTTAGTGATGAAAATTAGGGTATCACTAAAGTTGTTCTCAGGATCTGCCTGGTTGTTTCTGTAATCCCTGAATCCTGAGGTTTTGGGCAGACGCGATGGCCAGTTCACGCAGAGCTCTAGAGCTCTTCAGTTTGGGCAGAATTCTGTTCTGTAGGGAAATAAGGTCTTAGTTGTTTCTCAGAACAAGGTTTATAGCTGCATTATTTCTCAGAATAACTTTCCATTTTTGTATATCCATTTCTCTTCCATCTCACTTCAAGCCCAGTAATATTAATTCCTTCCATTTTTATCCTTTGTTATGTATGCTGCTATATCACAAGTGAAAGAAGTTTCTCCCCTTTAGGATCTGATATCTGTAAAATAGTAAAGGCTGTCATAAGATAACAAAGTTTAGAGTCATGCTCCTAATCACTAAGCTTCAGGTTGTGAGGCTTTCCTAGTACTTGATGAGCCTCACTCATCTGTAAAACTTTGAGGATTCCCAGCATTAAATAAGTTCTAGCAGGCAATTAGTAACATGCATTCATCTCTGCTATTAAAAAAAAATAAAATCACTATAAATCTTCTACATTAAAAGCAGTTTTGAGAAATTCAGAGCAATACATTTTTTCTCTCTCTCTCTTTTTTTTTTTTTTTTAATGAAATTTGTGCTAATAATTTCCACTTTCAGCCATAAAATGAATACAGGATAGTGTTGAGTAAAAAATGTAAAAATATGCAGATTTCTCATGTCTAGATCATAGTATTATTTCATAAGAAATTATTATAAGCCTCAAAAATTAGTATCCTATTCAGCCATTGAAGGCAAATTAAATGCAAATGAAACTTCTCAAATAAACGCATAATGCTCACTGCATTGAGGTTTCAAAACACATTTGTGATGCTGAGTAGAAAAAAAATAAAACTCACACTGAATGTAATGTGCAAATGCAAATGTCATCATTCATTTCTCTTTATGGTTCTCTGCTTTCGATTCTTTGTTTTGCAAATACAGTAATTGTAATGCAATTGTATTAAAATTGAAAGAAGTCATCAAAATTCACCCAGCAAGCACTCTCTTCTCTCTGAGTTATTTGGCTCAAAAGTGTAAGATGGGTTTGGAAATTTAAGTCATCAGCTTATCGTGTTACATTTACATATTCCACCACAGCATGAACAAGATCAGAAATATTGACATGTTAGTATGAAACCACCAAAAAAAAAAAAAATCCCAAACAAACAAACAAAATGTGTTAATGTTAATGAGAATTGTTTTGGAGACACAGAAATATTACTGCACACAGTGAGGCCTTCACTTAAACTTTGGCTGGTGTATCTATGTGTACATGTTGATTTTCTTTCCCGTCCAGTACTTTAATTTCAACATTTACCTTACCATGCCAATTTCTTCATAAAAGTCCTATACAGAATAGCTTTTTAGGCCTGAAAAGATTACCTTTGCCTCATGAATTTTACAATTCTAATTATCCACATCCAGTGACAGTCTGACAATGCTGGGAAGAGCTCTCTCATTTGCTATAGCACTGACTATAGTGCTCTGTGATGCAAACCGAGAAAGCTGAAGAATCTTTCTCTGACACACAGTTAAGCTGCTCCATCTAAAAAGGCACATGATATATTAGGCATTTTATCTACTATTAGCTGTGACTTGGAAACTTGGGAAATCTATGCCATTGTGGTTTGTGGGTAAGAAAAATTCAAGTATCATCCTATTTGTTTGTATTGGTTAATAGCCTCTTAAATATGAACCAGCAGTGTGCCCAGGTGGTCAAGAAAGCCAACAGCACCCTGGCTTATATCAGAAATAGTATGGCCAGCAGACTAGAGAAGTGACTGTGCTCCCAAACTTAGCACTGGTGAGTTTGTATTTTGATTCTGGGTCACTCACTACAAGAGGCCATTGAGTTACTGGAGCATGTCCAAAGAAAGACAATGAAGCTGGTGAAGGGTCTAGAGTGCAACTCTTATGAGGAGTGGCTGAGGGAACCGTGACCATTTACTTTGTAGGAGGCTGAGGAGAGACCTTTTCCCTCCCTACAGCTACCTGAAAGGAGATTGTAGCAGGGTTGGGTCACTCTCCTAAGTGATAGGACAAGAGGAAATCAATACATGCTGAGGGATGATGAAATTGAGAGCAGCCCTGCAGAAAATGACTTGGTGGACAAGAAGCTGGACATGACCCAATGATGCACACTTTCTGCCCAGCAGACAAATGGTATCTTGGGCTGCATCAAAAGAAATGTGGCCGGCAGGTTTAGAGAGGTGATTATGCCATGCCACTCTGTTCTGCTGTGACCTCAGCTGGAGTACTGGTGTCCTGCTCTGAGGCCCTCAACACAAGAGAGACGTGGACCTGCTAGAGCAGATCCAGAGGAGAGCCACCAAGATAATCAGAGGGATGGAGCACTGTGAAGACAACCTGAAAAAAAATAGAGTTGTTGACACTGGAGAACAGAAGGCTCTGGGAGACCTTAGAACTACATATCAATATCTGAAGGAGACCTGCAGGAAGGCTGGGGAAGGACTCTTCAGAAGGGCCTGTAGTGACAGGACAAGGGGCAATGGTTTTAAACTGGAGCAGGGCATATTTAGGTTACACATAAAGAGGAAGTTCTTTACAATGGGAATAGTAAAATATGAGAACAGGCTGCCCAGGGATGTGATTGAGACCTCATCTCTGAAAACATTCAAGGTAAGACTTGATGTGTCCCTCAGAAGCCTGACCCTGTCCTTGCTCACTGCAGGGTGGTTGGACGAGATGACCTTTGAGAGTCCCTTTCAACTCAGTACCATCTGTGAAATGTCTTTAAGTTGTGCCAAGGGAGGTGTAAGTTGGACATTAGGAAAAAATTCTTCCCAGCAAGGGTGGTAAAACACTGGAACACACTGCCCAGGGAAGCAGTGGAGTCACCATCCTTGGACATACTTAAATGACATGTAGATATGCTCCTGAGGGACATGGTTTAATGGTGACTTAGCAGTGTTTGGTTAATGGTTGGATTTAATTATCTTAAATACCTCTTCCAACCGAAATGATTCTGTGATTCTGTCATTAACACTGTTTGCTGATGCCTTGATTGTCATCAGTCAGAGTACTGTAACAAGGAGACAAAGTCAAGACAGATTCCACAGCCCAAGTGATAGCATCTTGACAGTTATGCTTTTACAATTCTAATATGAGATTTCCTGAGACACATGCTGTGCAGACTGTTATTCTGCACTAGGAAGCAATTAGTAAGGAGTTAAATTGTGCTGTCTGTCTGGGATTCACAGTATAGGTAGCAGAATAAGTCTATTACGAGAGAGAAAGCTGAATTTCTCTAAATAACTGACACAGGCTTGATTCTGCTATGTTTTAACTGGAAGATGCTTGGCACTTATACTTTCTTGTAGTATTTTAGTTTTGTACTCCAGTCTCTTCAAAATTTGCTTTAGCTACTGACAATCCCAAATGTTAAATATTGATTTAAAAGAATCTGATAACATAGGAGTATAGGAATAAAAATATCATTCATTTTCCATAACATTAGGGAGCATACATTTTATATACTATTGCTTGCCATAATTATTATAAAATATTTAATTGTATTTGACCAGAAAGTAAAGCGTGAGCAGATGTGATGAGCCTCTTGACTGATAGAAATACAAATTAAGATAATTCTGTGAATGGGTAGAGTTGCTCGGGTTTGACTGAGGACACATGGCAGAAAATACATTAAAGTTAATGTGATTTTTTTTATCCCTGTTGGTCAATCCATTCAAAATAGTTTTGCCTTTTTATTTATTTTATTTTGTTTTGTTTTAATGGAGAAGTTGTTGCTACGTAACACAGATTACAGCAAACACCAGAAGTGCTTATAAATGAGGTAGTTTCAGGTGCTACAGACACACTGGTGCTTAAAAACTCCCAATGTCTTTCACAACGAATTGCACCATCAAGTTAGCCATCTGAATCAACAGCAGCCAGCAAACCATAGCCAGGCAAAATCAAGTGGTGGCCACAAGCTAGGGAAAAGCTTGATTCTCTGCAAGCTACACAGGAGGAAATACAGCTACACATTTTCAAATACAGTGTTTGCACAACCGTATGCTGATGGTTTCTAAGAATTCAAGAAAGGTCCCTAGCTGACTATTTTGACTATTTGTTTTCCATAATCTATTTTGGTTTTGATCCTACATCCCTTAGGCTTCTATTAGCTACATGTTCCTTTCTTAATGAGTCTAAATCTGTGAGGCCTAAAAAAATACATTCTAGTTACATGAATTTTGGATACTAAATACAACTAACTTTTCAGCCTGTATGGCTTAGAATCACTAAAATACGTATCTGTTGCAGTTAGCAGTTCTTCAGTAGGTGAAGTTTTGTCTCTGAGTCACTGTGGGCAAATTGATTTTTCCAAGGTGTTAGGTCATAAGCTGTCAACGATTCTGCTGTCTGTAGAGATATTCTTTCATTTGACTGAGATTTAAACATGGGAGGAGTTCAGGGGAATGTTTACTGCATATCTTTCCTCTCAAACTAAACAAAAAAAAAATATTTAGTACACGTGTGAATAGATTAGATCTGTTGTCAAATAATTTTTTATAAATATAGACATTAATGTAATAGTTTTATCCATCATAAACAGGAAAAGTTAGGAGCTTTCGATTTTGGCTGTTCTTAATGTTACTGTTTTGTTCTGAAATCTGTTTTTAAAGGTTAAATTCTATAAAATGGTTTAGGTTAGGCTGGTAGGTGCAATGAATTTCAACAATATTCCTTTTCAGGTCTAGATGAATCTCTACAATTCCCTGATTAGGGAATACAGATTAGTCAATACTTCATTCCTTTTTCAGCACTAAGCATGAGCTTAAAATTAATATCATTTAAGATCTCTAAACACAAAAGAGCGTGCACCTGGCTTTATTTAGAGATTTCAAGTACTGTTTTGCAGATACACTGGTGCTTATGAAATCATCAAGCTTTGACCATTTTGATTAATCCAACCTAAAGATTTTTTAATTTCTTGTTTAAACTTCAGCTTGAGATGAACGATCAATGGTGGTTTTAGAGAGAGGAAGTCATAGCATATTGAGGGGAAATACTATATGTGAGCATTTGCAGCTATTACCATTTAAATAGCCTCTGTCAGCCTAAATAATACACAAGGGTTTGGATGACCTTTTGTTTTTGGGGGGGGNGATCCAAAGTGACATATTATGGAGATATTCTGAGTGGAGGCAAACAAGGGATAATAAGCAAAACCGCATCCCAACAGAGAAGGAGCAAGACATAACACACAGATAGAGGGCACTTTAAACTCTGTCCTCCAGTGTATTGTGCCATGTGCCATTCATCAGAGCATTCTCATCTTCTCAAGCTTCTTCAATTTTCTGCAGCCTGTCTGAATAGGTATACTTCTATTACGACCATATGTAATGGATAAGCAGAGTTTCTGTTTAGCTGCTGCAGTACTGCCAGAAGTGTATCTGCATGAATCCTGAGCTTAGTTTCCTTGATCTTTAAATATCATACATTTGCTTATGGGTACATGTCCGAATAGCTCACTAAGGTTAATGTTTCAAATACAACTAGGAAAAAAAATTTCAGGACTGAGGATTAGGGAAAGTTGTAAATTTTTGTTGTTGTTGTTGTTGTTGTTTTGTTGCTTTTATTGTGTAAAACTCCTCAGTAGATTTTTCTGAGAACCTCCAGAGGAATACAGGTTATAAATAAACCAAGGTCTGAAAAAAAGAAGGTCCAGAGGCTCTCAAAGTTATAAACTTGCACTTGAAATATTAGGTAGGAGCAATGAGTGCTTGCAACCTGCTCCTGCAGTGCTGTGATGCAGAGAGTTGTGAGCACAGGGCTGTAGGAGTGTCAATTCCCACTTGAGCCAAGCAGAGGCGAATTGAGAAAGAGAATGCAAGTTTTGGTATCAGAATTTGCTTTCTAGGGTAATTTTTAGAATGCTGAGATCAAGTGAAATTATAGCTTAACTCTTAATTGTATGACACTTTCATATAAGCACAGGCTGCCTGAGCTCATCTGAAAACAATCTTCCATGTTTGCTTCATTTTATTTATGGGGACATTTTTTATGTCATCTGCTGAGTGGGTTTAGTGATTTTTTTTTTCTTTTTCCAAATCTAGCTTAGCTTGCAAGGAAACTAAAAAAACAGACACTAAGAGGAACTGAAGTTCTTCATTGTGGGATGCATGCCTACAAAATTTGTTTTAGAACATGGCATCTTTTATTTCTGTTACAAAAAATATCTCAAAGATTGAGCAACAGGGTTTTTTTCTGGATGTATTTTTTTAATCTGAAAAGTTGTTCAGATTCTTTTAATAAAAGAGAACAAATCTTTTAAAGCAAGAATGAACTGGTCAGTGCTAACATTTAAAACAGTTTCTGTTTGCAAACAGGAAGTTTTACATAATGCTTCATAAGAAAAGTGACATGCGGCACAAGGCAGTACATCTATCGTAGCATTGACTGCCTTCAGGATGCCATAGGTTAGTGTGACAGACAACATTGACAGCTTTAGCCTGTTATTGTCTTTAATTTTTGTAGGAGTACTTGCAAGTGATCTCTACCTGGGAATCTCTCTGATTTATTATATTGCAGTGCTTCGTTTAACAAGGCTCTATAGTCAATGTGCTTAGCTATTTAAATGTTCCTTGTATAGCTGTCAGTCCATTACCTGTCTCTTAGATACCACCTGAAAAATTATTCCTTACTTTGACTTGTTCAGTATTACTTGTGGTAAGCCGATGTGTATGCACACATATACATCTCTCCATATATATAGAGACATTCAATAGTTTTGTGTTCATTTGGCATGAGAACTGTGGGGAAGGCTGTCCACATTTCAAGTACTTCTTATAAACTGATTACAAATTTTAAAAGATAATTTTAATATAAAATATGCTTATGATGATTTTCCAGCTGAAAGCTAGCCTGATATATACTGATATCTTGCTAATAGATGGAGCATGACACATGTTCAGGCAAAAAAAAATTGTACCATTAAAAAAATAGCGCTCACCATTACTGACAATGTTAAATGATGCAGCCCCATCAGTTTTGAATTGAGTTAGACTTTATCATCATTTATAATTCATTTGAATCCCTCTTAAACGCTGCTTCAAGCATCTCCTAGGTGTTTAGAGTGCAGAAAGATAAAATGCATAGATGTATATTGCTGCCTAATAAATCTCTTTCATGTTTTTCACTTGCATAGACAGAGTAGCCTGACCTTGAAAAGGGCTATAATCTGGTGTCTTTATAGAGATGAGGAAGCAGCTTTGACAAGTAGAAATTAAATCCTAGATGGTCCAGGACTATCTAGCCATTGCTTAATCTTCTTAATATGGTAAGACAAATCTCATTCTTCATTTTTATATTAACATGTTTCAATTTTATTACAGTTTTTAACTCTTCAGCAGAGCTGTCGGAGCTTGGATGGAAATGCCAGGTGAGATCACACATTAAAAAAGAAAAAGAACTCATTTCAGCAAGCTCACAAATTTCAAAAAGCTTATTTTAAATAACTGTGAGTGAGAAAAATTAGGCCATTGAGCAAGCCCACATAACTGCTTTGGAGACAATGTAATAAGGAGTATAAGATGAGAATTAATTGTGATTAACAGCAAAATACATTTATTCTGGGTAGTTCTTTTTGTCAGTATAGGATTCCTAAGTGGGCACAGGCTTAGAAACGTCCATTACTGGTTGTTACCTGCATCATCAGCAAATTTCATCTTTTTGGGAGCAGGATATGATTTTCCTCAGTTGCTTCAGAAAAGGAATGTATAACGTCAAGTTTGATCTTTGTAAGGTGACTGCCTGTTATTATAGTCTTTTACAGTGCACAGAGACTGACCAGAAAGATTTACCTTTGAAAACTATTTCTGGTGCTTCAGCTCTCTTCTTTCCTGCATCTCTTTTTCATTTCTTTCTCTCAAGCCAGTATAATAGATATTATTCTATATTTGAAGAACTCTTCTCTCTCTGACCATGTTACACATGCTGTTAAAGGAGTCAAATAACTGAGTCATGGCTGAAATTGGCCAGATTAATTATGGGCATATATAATATTTTCAACAACTCATAGCTTTTTATTTGAACAATACCTATATCTTCTATGATTAACTTTTAAACATTTTCAATCCTTTTGCAAACAGAGTATCTGTGATGTCTGACCAGTGTGTGCTTTAGATATTTAAAACTTGTGATTTGAGCTGTAGAATTTTCCTTTTATGTCACAGCTTGTGGTTGCTATCATCAGATTATATGATATATTCTAGGAAACTTGTCCACTTCTGCCTTAATTTAATCAGTGAAGAGTTTTGTCTTATGTAAAACAGACTAACAAAATCTTCTAATAAGCCAAAATACAACATTTGCATAGATTTGTGTGAAAATTCACACAATGAGTAATATATCATAAACAGTCCAAAATAAAACTGATTCTGCTCAAGCAAGTTGTTCTGAAAACATTTCCCATATTTCACTAGCTAACGTTTACAGTCCCATATGGAATACAATTTTTAGAGTGAAAGATTTGCAATCCAAGTCAGAACACCCCAAATCAAGCTTTGTACCTTCACTGTAAGGTTGTCAGTGATATTTGGGAAACTGAATTTTGAAGGGATGATTTTCAATCCAGCTGCTGAGGTATTGATTCTATTCAGCATGCTCATAAATAACCTTGAAAAGGGGTGATTAGTTATGAGATACAGACTGCTGATAGAAGAAATAGTTTTGAATACTCAGAAGTCAAGCTGATTGTAAAGAGATAAAAGGTGATTTTTAAAAAGCTGAATAACAGAGGAAATTCAATTTTGGTAAAGGCAATGGAATGCATACATTTTAAAATGCATGTATTAAACATTTGGTTAGCTCAGTAACCCTTTTAACACTACTTAAAGAGAAATTTTTTTTTTAACAAAATATTCAGGAATAAATAAAATCAAAAGGATTGGACTTTTTTATTTTGAAGTCTAGCTTTTATTGTTATCTTGAATATTACAAACAAAATTGGTGAAAGTCTCCAAGGGAACTAGAAGAAGTACTAAGAGCAAGAACAATAAAGGCATGGAATAGTTCCTCCTTAAGGACCAATTGAACAGCCATATACATTCTTGGAAGGATTAGGATCATGATAAAGATCTAATAAATGATAAATGTCTTGGAGAGGTAGCATATTTTATTAGTTCCTATAACAGAATAATGAAAGTATTATAATCATGCAACAGTCCTAAAATGAGCAAAAGGAAATATTTGTTTCATAAATGTGTAATTAAATTCTGGAATTCCTTGTGAGAGGCAATCATGGAGATCTGAAATGTCAGATTGGATTACTTCCTGCTGCAATGAATAGGCTTAAATTTGTGGATTTTAAATGACATGCAATCTGCAAATATAGTGCCTGCCTCTGCTTTCAAGTATAACACCCTGTAGGAATGACATATCAATACAGTATTTTCCTAGTTTCTTACAGTATTTCATAACTGTGGACCTTTGCTTAAGCAAAATATGACTGTTCTTGTGATCTTCAGGCATTTTCAAACAGGATTATTTTTATCATAACAGTGTCTCTATGAAGTGTGATATTAAATGCTTTCATATGTTTGCACTTCAATCTTCTGAAGTGCACCTGCAAGACATCCACGATAAAATATGTTGTTCTTGAAAAGAACTCATCTACAGGGTATTCATGCACTGATCTTAGGGACTGAACTTTGCTGGTGTGTCGTTGCCCTTGCTTTTTAATTTTTGGGGGATAGGGGGGGATTTGCTTCTGTCAGTATACTCAGATCAAGTGTCATCTTGAACATTGGGCTAATAGTTATATGTGTATGAAAATTACGAAGAAAGGTGGCATGAAGCATCTCTTTTCCTGTCTGGTGTCTTGTATCCCCTGCAATATTCTGTTACTGAGCTGCAGATCAGTCCTTGATCAGGAGCTGAAATTTACCCCTTTACTTTCTCCCAAGTTTGTTCCTTCCCTATGAGGAAGCAATTTACTTTTGTAATGCATGTATTGCTAGTGATCTGAGGTGCAGCCTGTTTGAGTCTCTTTGCCTATCAATTTCAGGACCAATTAATTATTTCAAGTTTTTTCGTTTGGGGGATTCTTTTTATTTTGTTGTTGTTTCTGTGATTCATAATAGATGCTCTGTTTCTTTATGGTGAATGATACAAGTTTGTGGATATATATCAGGTCTTTTCAGTTTACAGTATTCCTTTCTCAAAAAGAATCCCAAGGAATGAAGGCAAATGGACTAAGCATTAAATAAGGCAAAAAACCAAGAAGTGGCTGAAAATAAATTCACTGGAGTTTTGAACTAGCCTATATGAAAAAATGTGTTGTCAGCAAATTCAACAGAAGTTTTCATTGGTATACATACTGGATTTGGCTGAACTGGAGCAGCTGAGCATAACATCCCAGTGTTTTGGCTACTGCTGAACCAAGCACCAAGGCTCCTGGTCTTCCAGCATTTTCCCCTGCCTCAGTATGCTGAGGGGTGGGCAAGATCTTGGGAGGGGACACAGCCTGGCAAGCTGACACAAACTGACCAAAGGGAGATTCCATGCCATAAGAGGTCAGCTCAGATATGAAAGATAAGTGGAAGAAGGAAGTGTGGGGACAGTTGTTGGTGCCATCTATGCTCCAGACCAGCAGCTACATGTATTGAAGCCCTGCTTCCAGGAGTGACCCAACATTGTCTGGCTTGATGGAAAGCAGAGAATAACATCTTTATTTGCTCTTGTTTCTGCACATGGCCTTTGCCTCTGCCTTGCATCTATATCCTATGCTTTTGATACATTTTTCCTCTCCCCTGTTCATCTGAGTAGAGGAGTGCTAGAGTCTTTGGTGGGCATCTGGACCCCAGCCCAGGCCAAACCACCACATTTTAAAATTAAAAAGAAACATATTTCTGATATACAGGGAGTGCTCCAATCACCCTATAGCCTTTCCTTTCTACTTTGGCCTAAATTTGACACGGCTGCCATGTCTTCCTTGTAACAAAAATCTTGGAAAGCAAAGAATTGTGCACGTAGTGCCTGGATAGTTCATTGCTAAGGGAAAATCTTACTTAAGCCTTCTTCATTATGTATTATGGTGTCCTTGGAAGGGATCATATACCACATAGAATATTCCATGTCAGGGATAACTTCAGAGAGCCCTAGGCAGAGAATACAAGTTCTTTGGAGAATATGGTGTGTTTAAAATAGAAAATGGTATGCAGAGATAGACTTTTGGAAAATTTGGCCTTTGGTTTTGCAACGATTTGGGCATTCTGCCTGTAACCATACAGTCATATCCTGGAATTGCTGCCAGTCACCTGTCACTTGATGTGATAACATCCAGATATGCTTCTTGCCAAGTCCCACAGGCCTCCTCGTTGCTCTACGCTCAAAGGTTTAAACCAGATTAAAAAGCAACCATGAGAACCAGAGCATGAAAAGAGCCCTTAATTATCTGGGAAACATGCACTGGCCTCTCACAAGTCACAGCACTCTTTGGCATACAAACAACGCAAGTGCCGATGGGTATCATCTGAGTCTGAGAATAAGCTGGTGCTCTGTGCTTTGGATAGCTTCTGTGGAACATTCTAGCTCTATAGAAAGCTTAAACAGAGTGTTGAAGTGACTCAAGAAGAATATTTTAAAATATTGCAACTGCAATATTTCAAGCTGGGATAATTCTGCTTGAACTGTACATATAGTTGTAATTTTCCCCATGGGAAAATGAAAAAGTGTTGATCAAACCATTCCCCCACATAGAATACTGAAACTGCACTTTTTAGCAATTGGTTTAATAGAAAAAATGCTCAAGTTAGTATCTGATGTGTGTGAGGTTAATATCCTTGACTGAAAATTCTATCCTCATCCCAACAACAAATTTCTCACTTTATAAGTCTTTTGCAGGCTGTTTACCTTGTCTCAGGATTAGGTGTGTTGATATAAATGAGGAAAGTGCTGTTCTAGGCTTCTGAATTTGCAAATAATTGATTTATATGGGTAATGAGGTTCCTCTCTTTTTATAAGTGAATCATAGGTGTGAAGAGCTCTCAGTAAAATGTTGCAAGAGTTTTACAAAGCGTTCACTCCTAGGTAGACTTAACATAAAGGATTTATAGTAAGCATAAATGTTCACCCACCTGTTTCTGTTGATGGCTATCTAGCAAGGTCTAGAATGTCTAGGTATTCCTTTTTAAAGGTATTTTTCTCTTCCATGGGACTTTTAATTTTCAACTATTTCTTAAATCTTATAGCTAATGTATGGGGGAGAATGGTCTCACTATCATAGACAAGGCCAATTAAATCACACAATGCATCACTCTGCCAGGAAACTGGGTAGAGAAGGTTTTGTCACATGCATTTTTCCAGACAGCTAAATACATACACTGGTAGCTAAATACATACACTGATCATGTTAACTGTGAGGTGCTTCCTGGTGCTATCTTAAGTAATATTTCTATTTTACAGGTAAGAAATGTACAGTCATAGAATCATATAGAATGTTTGGAGCTGGAAGGGACCTCAAAAGATCATCTAGTCCAACCCCCCTGCAGAGCAGGATCACCTATACCAGATCACACAGGAACACATCCAGGGGGGTCTTGGTTATCTCTAGAGAGGGAGACTTCACAACCCCCCTGGGCAGCCTGTTCCAGTGTTCTGTCACCCTCACAGTAAAAAAATCCCCTGTCATATTTAAATGAAACTTCCTATGCCTCAGCTTCCACATATGGCCTCTTGTCCTGTCATCAGGCATCACTGAGCAGAGCCTGGCTCCATCCTCCTGGCACTCACCTTTTACATATTTATAAACACAAATGAGGTTGTCTTTCAGTCTCCTCTTCTCCAAGATAGAGCCCCAGCTCCCTCAGTGTCTCCTCATAAGAGAGATGTTCCATTCCCTTAATCATCTTTGCTGCTCTGTGCTGGACTCTCTCAAGCACTTCTATGTCCCTCTTGAACTGGGAGGTCCAGAACTGAACACAGTACTCCAAATGTGGCATTACCAGGGCAGAGTAGAGGGACAGGAGAACTTCTCTTAACCTACTATCCACACCCTTTCTGATACACCCCAGAATGCAATTGCCCTTCCTGGTCACCAGAGCACATTGCCGACAATGCCATTCTCATAAATATTTCCGTATTCTGTAACTTAATGAAATGAAATCTGTGGTGTTTTAATGGTTTTAAATTAATATGTTCATGTCTTCAACCAAACTAAACCAGAAGGATCTTAGTGACACTATTAACTCTTACGAGAGTATGCTACATGTCAACAAATTCCAAGGGAATTGAAGGGAGAAAATCACTACATTTTTAATTTATTCAGGTAAAAGACTTTTGAGAATTCAAAATTATTAATTTGGCAGTGCATTAAAATAGATTTTCTCTTTCTTTCTGAAAAAGTTGGCACATTTGCAAATGTGTATCTGCTCAGACATAAGCGTTCCTGGCTTAATTTAGCTTATTTTCAACATTTCCAAGGTCAAGGCAATAGCAACAATCAAGGAATTGAGAATCAGGTTCTGAGGCTCAAGCTTCTCCACAGTGTAAAACTCTGGTAAGATATGACATTTTAGTGTTCTTAATTTGACTGTATTTTTGAGATCATATGCTGTCTGAATATGACTTAGTAATACATCATATACAATGCTCTATTAAAAAAAAACAAAACAAAAACAAAAACAACCAACCAAACAAAAAACCACAACCTGAATCTACTTTAGAACCACCATTTAAGCATGAATTTGTTAAAAAGAAATTCCACTGAAGAAATCTTATTGGCATTTCAGGCACAGACTAGAACTGAGAAATGCTTTTATATAAATTCATACCAGCAGCTTTTTGTCCAGCAGGTGACTTTCTACATTAAAAGGTTTGTAGAAGTAGAGATTTTAATAGGATGAACAACCTTGATAAAACACTTTGATTCTTATCTTTGATTTTTTTTCCCCTATTCCGTTTGCCTTAGCCAGTGCCACTGCTCTTAAGGGGATATCAATGCTCCCATTGTAAACTCCTTTCAGGGGGTTTTATGACTTCATGGTAAAAAATAGCTTTTCTCTGAAACCCAGCAGAATTTTTTTTTTTTTAAACTACTCTTTGTTCAGTTAAATAGTGAACATTAGATTGAAAAAATACATTTATTTTAAATGAAAGGGCACTCTTCAGCTATGTAATATCAAGTCAGGTTAATAAAAATGACGATATTTTAAAAATCCAATTTCATTTTCACAGTTAAGGTTGTTTGTTTGATTACCCTTTTTTGCATTGCATTTTGTTTAGACAGAGAAAAATCAATGAAGTTAGTTTCAGGGGGCTGATAAGCATTTTCACTCTCAAATTTTCAGTACCACAATATTTATGATGCAATAGCTGCAAGGGAATTTTTTATGAAAATGGCTACATATATTGGAATTATCTGAAGAGTTCTCTGAAGTCCTCTATTCCTACAGCAGGTTCCTAAGAAAAAGCCTTTAAGACCTGATATCTCAGTTAGCACCACATGCGGTAACAAAACCACTTTCAAACCCCAAGATTTAAAAGGAAGCCTCATTGTTCTGTTAGCTGTTAATGCTAAACTCGTATATCTGCACAGAATGTTATTTTTTACAGCACAGAGGCTGCCGTGGCAGAAGTTACTGACATTTCCATTACAACATATTTTCGCTAAGCTACACAACAGCAAAGTCACTGCTTAGAGAATTAACCCAAAAACCAGGAGAACTCAGCAAACAAGTCAGGCACATTGTCACATGTCAGACAACAATAAAGGACAAAGCCTGGGCTCGCAAGGGAACAAGACAAGGAGGGCAGGGAAAGGAGCTTACTCCTCTGAATTCCTGTCTCATTTGTCTTCCAGTCCTTGTTTGTGGAAACAGCCCCTCAGAATTGGGAGAAAGGAAGAACTGCAGATAGCATCTTTGAAAGCTAAGCTCTTTGCAACAAACCTCACAGGCAAGAGAGTAATTGATCAGAGCTCAGATGGTGAATGCTGCTGGGTTGTGACATGTAGGTGCAACCAAAAGTCAACAAATAACAATGTTAGAAGACAAGCCAGGGAAACGGATGTAGGTTGGAGCTCTTGGGGCAGTCAACTGCAGCTCTTTGATGGAACAGGTTAGTGTATGAAGGAGTTTGTTCTAGTGAGTGCTGGGAAGCCAACACATACTGCTCTCCTTGATGAAAACACAACAGAACCAAGACCCCAGTTTGTTTTTAATAGAATACTCTGCAGCTCAGTTCTTCAATGTCCTGTGAGCTCATTATTTGCCTTTAGGCACTAGCTTATACAAGTTACGTACTGTGAAATGCAGGAAAGGGCAGCTACATACTTAGCAATTTGTTTCTAAATAAGTATCTTATTCTTAGTTATGCTGCTTTCCCATTGTTTACGAAGCAGAATTAAATATTGCTGTGCATTCACTTAAAGTGGGTGTGCTGAAGCTTCTCTGTTGAAGAAGGCCCTGTCAGAGGGCAGCAGTGATAGTACAAGGAATAGTACAACACTTGCAAAGACAACACTTAATAGAGCACAAAATCGTGTCACTGTTATTGTGGGTAAACAAGAGCCATTAGGTTTGACTGTGAAGTGTTGTTTGGTTTTTTTTATGGGCAAATCCTTTAAGAGGAGGTTTTCACAATACATATCTCTGTTTATTGAAAACTACCTTCACATGAAATTTATAGACTGAATATATTGCTTTTGTAATTCAAAACGGCGGGCAAATTTGTTTTGTTTTGAGTTAGGAAATATTAGAGCCACACAAAAGTGATCTGAAACCTTTAACTGGAGAAGGTTTATAGATTTGTGATGGAAATGAATTCATGAAAATTCCATTCTCAGTAGATGAATATGTGAGTTAAATTATTGGAAAGTAAAGATAATAGCAGTATCTCTGGGATCTCATTGTTGAACTGCCTATCAATATAATGCATTACTGCCCAAGCACTACCAGGTTATCTCCATATTCCTCAGATATATGTGAAACACTTTTTTTGTATCTGTGGAAAAATTATATGCAAAGATCTGACTGTTTTGACTTCTGGGTGTTCATGTTTGATACATACAATGCAGACAAAAAAAAAAAAGCCAGACTCAATTGCAATAGTCAAGTAACAGGTTTATCTAAAAATGAGCTTGAGATGGGATTTCTTTGTTGTTCATTCCCTTCAAATATATTGGATTAATCAGAAACTGTGAAATTAAGTAAGTGGACAAAGAAACCTCCTTTGTATGTAGCTTCTGAAATCTCTAACACCACACTGACAGCTTGATTTTACTTGAGGGAAAACTGATATTTCTTTTCCAAACTCTGCTCCATCCGCCTGCATTTTGAAGTAAAGTTTGAAGAGTGGGTTGGATCCTACCTATCAAGTACAGTCTGGAGGGACTGACACTAGATAGGAGTGAGAATCTCAAAGCACAGGAGTTGTCCTTCTTGTCTTCATCTGAAGAGGGACAGCTGTGGCACTATCCCCTTCAATGGCTGCTTTATGAAAATTAATCTGTAGTAGAGCCTAAGTTCTTAATTCAGACAGAAAAATGCCTTGATCACTTTCCCTTCCTGTATTCTATATGTCCTACATTTCTCTATTGTGCAGTGAGATGACTGTAGTACAATTGTCTCCAGCCAGTGACAGCCTATAACTAGATACCCACAATTTTCTTTTCCTGATAAGAAACAGAATACTAAATCCTTCAGGAAAGAAAGAAAACATGTTTTCATTTCCTCTGCTCATCTGTGTGGTCATTTTAAATATTGAAGTATTAACCATAATTTTGTTCTTCCTATCTGGTTGTTTTTGGGGGCATTTTAAAAATAAAAGCTCAAGTTTTGCTTGCTTTTTTGGAGAGAGGCTGCTTTCAGGGAAGCATGACTGAAGACCAACATGACTTCAGCTTTTCCCTCTTGCCAGGTTTCTCCTGTCAACTGCAGAGTCCTCTGCTTACTGTGCTGTGCTGGGTGCTCTTGTGCACAGCGTGAGCCATTGTGCCAAACTGGATTTGGATTTAATGATGGGAGATGGCACTTAACTGTTAGCAGTCACAATATTTATTTTTATGGTATTCTGCTCTTTTCCAGCATAGCACTATGTGGCAAGGGCAGTTGTTCTTTCTGGATATGATTAGGTGACTTCTGCAAAAACTGCAGATATTTTTGGCTGTTTGTGTAAGTTTGTATTCTTTAGGGAATAATGTATAAGAGCCTATAAAAAACACATAGCTAATGAGAAGCAAATTTATCTGTTATTGTCACTTTCTCTTGGTTTATTCTTAGGCCACAAAACTTAGTTCAGAATACAAATGGTGGAGAAAAGATTCCCTTAACTCTCTTGCATCCCTTCCATTCTTCTCTGCCATATAGAATAGTTAACATTGAATATGTCTCTTCCTGTTTCAAAAAATATTGGCCAGTCTGTTAGCAGGTATAAAGGATGATAGAGCATGTGTCTTTTAAAACTATTTTGCTTTTAAAGTACCTATCTGAGAACTGGGGTTGCGAGGCAAGCTGGCATTTTTCAGCATCTGATGTCTTGCTAGTATCAGCTGCCAACAAAGTTAATACTTGTTGCACTTCTAGTGCATTTAGTCTTGTTTCTGGTTTTCAGGTACTTAATTGTCCTGAAACAGTTTGAAGATATTTAAGTGAATGGAGGTGTTCTTTTTCAACCAGCAAGAGAATAAACAGTATAACTAAACTATTAGAGTGAGAATGCTGTGAAAGCATTACAACAACATGGGCTGTATGCAAGAGAAAGTGAACATAACATCATCTTACTGCTGGTTAACTCTGCCTGACTCCCTCTATCTGTTACGGATTTATGCAAAATTAATTATTGTTTTGGTTTTTTTTTTATATTCAGGTGAAGATTATTAATAACTATGAATTTCCTTATTATTATTATTATTAAATCTTGCCAGAAGAAATTATTTACAATGCTCAAACACACAGTTGGGATATTTACACACAGGGAGAACAGGTAATCTAGAACAATTAAGGAAACTACCAGAAATAGAAATGATTTAAACAGTTGGAAGGAGAATCTTTTGGCCAATATGCAACTCACTCTCGAAGAAGACCCGAGGGGCTCCTTTCTGCTAAGGTACAAGACACAATAGAATTTAATTATAAAGAGGCCTTTTAGAATATTTACTCACAAAACAATATCTCGGAATTTTCAAGGTTACATTATAGTATCAGGCAGTACCCAAAGCCTGTGGAGGGGTTGCTGTCAGTGTTTTCAAAGCTGTAAAAGGCTTGTGGAGTTTCCCCCAGGCTCCATCAGGAAGCTGGGGATTTAGCACAGTCTCTGGCCTAATTTTGACCCCTTCCAGGACAGATGATGTGCAGGCAGATATGATGTCTTGCTGATGGATAGTTCTTTCCATGGCATGAGGCACTTAATGCTTTTTTTCTGGTAAACTGGTGGCACAGCAAAGTTTCCGTCAAAGCACGAGGCAGAGCAGAACACAACAAGGCAAAGCACAGTGTGGCAGGGCAGAGAGCACGTCAGAGCAGAGTTGCTTGCAACTTAGCTCCACTTATATTATTTGTCCAAGTGTAATGGCTCCTTTGTTCGCAGAGATTCACCAATCAGAATGGCACTTTGCCAAAACTGACCATATTAGGTAAACTCAGGAGCTTACTTTCACTTATTTGGGAAAACTCTTACCACTGCAAGGCAGAACAAATTTGAGCAAGTCTTGGACCCTCAGATTGGGTGTCTCCAAGCCTTTTGTCTTCTCTCTTGCACTCTGCTGCCCACCCTGGCTAGTGGAACAGGGGGAACAGGGAACATGTCTGGACACATTTTAGGCCTATTTGCCTTCCACAACACTATCTTACTCCAGTTTTCATTATGGAATCATAGAATTCTTTTGTTTACGAACTATTTTCTAATCTCCAAGTGAGGTACTAAACTGTTATTACCTCCTCTTCATGTTGCCACCAAATTTTTCTTTCAGCAGTGTTATGGAAGGTTAAAATAGGCCTTAACATATCCTGGCTTACCCAGACATGCTTTCTTTTTCTCCCTCCTTCTGCTGATGTGAGAAGCCTGATGCTCCATGTCTCCTCCATGTCCCCTTCTAACTTGCAAACAAGGTACCCTCACATGTTTGTACACTCATTTGTGTTTTGTCCTAAAAGGTAAAAGTAAGCCCTGGCTTTTCCTAATCTGATCAGTTTGGCTAACTGCCATTCTGATTGGCTGATCTGTGGCCAAAGAACCATTAGTCTCAGGATATACTGATAAAAAGAGATGAGCAGGAAAACACAACATGCTGTGCCTTAATGAGCTCTGCCAGTGCTCTGCCTCACTGCTTCTGCCACTGCAGCCTGCCATGCTTTGCAGTATTATGTCTGCTAAGCTATCAGCTAGCTCTGCTACATGATAACAGGCCCTGATACAGTTTTGTCTACCTGGAAATTACTTTGTCTCAGTTTACTAGGCTTAGGCATTAAGTGCCTTCACACCAGCATCTTGCTTAGCCATCACAACATTGTGCCCATCTGCACATCCACAAGACATCCTGCCTGCCCCTCTGCAAAGCTCCATGATGAATCTGGAGTTCAAGAGGAACCAGGATCAGGTCAGAGATCATCAGCTTCTCTCCCAGCACCCTTTTTAAAGCCTGAGAAGAACTAGAAGCCTCAATGACTATCAAGACATTGACACAACTCCCTGCAAGTGTTTGGGTACCGTCTGGAAATTGTAGTTAGCCCTGGGAATTCAGAGATACTATATGTTGTGAGTAAATACTTAAAGCCTCTTTGTAATTGAATCCAAGTTCCTCCTGCCTTAAGCAGGAGTCCCTCTAGTGGGCAAGCAGTATAGTTGACCACAAGAACCTCTCTTCCAGTTCTAGTAGTTTAAAGTTTGTTGTGTTATTGCTAGTTATTTCTTCAGTTTTCTAGATTCAGTTTTCCTATGTGTAATGTTTTCATGACCTTTGCAAAGAACCTATTATCATTAAAATTGTGGCTAGTAGTAAGACTCCTGAATATCAAAATTAATACACAATATTATTTTTTTTTAAATCCTGTCTTGCACCATATTACTTGCCATTACAAGCAGTTCTTAACAAATATGCCAACGTTTCTGCAATGCATTTGTTTAGCTTCACTGCAAGTATTTAATTTTTCCACAGAAGCAGTATAACAGAGACAACTGAACAGCTTGTGGTATGAGAAGCCTATGTCTGCTGAGGCGCATTTTCAAGTGTTTATTCCAGAAAACCACGTGTAACTCCCACATGATTGCAGAGTAATTATATGGCTCTAGTAAACTTGCTGCAAATTATAGAGGTCAATTCCAGATGAATCATAGAATCAGTCAGGGTTGGATGATCACCACAAGGATCATCTAATTCCAACCCCCCGGCCATGGGCAGGGACATCCTACCCTAGATTAGGCTGGACAGAGCCTCATCCAACCTGGCCTTAAACACCTCCAGGGATGTGGCCCCAACCACCTCTCTGGGCAACCCATTCCAAGGTCTCACCACTCTCATGCTGAAGAACTTTCTCTCATGTCTAGTCTGAATCTCCCCACCTCCAGCTTTGCTCCATTCCCACTAGTCCTGTCACTACCTGAAAGCTTAAAAAGTCTCTCCCCAGCTTTTCTCTAGCCCCCCTTTAGATACTGGAAGGCCACAAGATCACCTCAGAGCCCCCTCTTCTCCAAACTGTCCTCAGAGGAGAGGTGCTCCAGCCCTCTAATCGTCCTTGTGGCCCTTCTCTAGACATGCTCCAGCATGTCCACATCCCTATTGTAATAGGGGCTCCAGAACTGGATGCAGTACTCCAGATGGGGTCTCACCAGGGCAGAGTAGAGGGGGAGAATCACCTCCCTCAACCTGCTGGCCACAATTCTCCTGATGCAGCCCAGGATCTGGTTGGCTTTCTGGGCTGCAAGTGCAGAAGAAGCCAGAATGCTACCAGCCTGGAACACACTCAAGAGCTGAACAACTTCACTTATTTCTTCATTAATCTCTCTCTTCATTTTAAAGTTATTGTGAAGTGATTTCATTTGCAGAGTGTCTCAGAGGAGTTAAGGTATGTCAAAATTGGAATACAAAAGGGTATGCTTAAATCTTTGTGCTGAAATGGCTTTCTTATGGTTTTGGAGTCTTGATCAAGATGTTCTTGGTCTCCACCTTATCCTTGTTTCAATGCTCTAGATTATAAGATGTCCAGGACTGATAGGCCATTCTGTGAACCTGATTGTTCACTGAGTGCTGTAATATGTAAGAGTTACATTTGGTTTTGTATTTTTACTATATATCCATAAAAAGTTAATTTAGTTCAAGTCCTTGAAATATTCTTAGCAATTAAATGTATTTTTTAAAAATTAAACACATGAAGAAAATCAATGTAGTGTTAATGTGTTAGTCATATCCTGTTTAGAATAATTTGTTTTGTTTATTTTCATGCTTAGGTATTGTTAAGTCTTTTTTAATATCTTATACAAATGGAGCCTGTGTATTGTAGCTCAGCTTTTCATTTTAGTGATGCTGTTAACATATCTCATACCTGCTTACACCTTAAGCTTAATTTCTGTGTGCCTATGCTAAGACAGAAGGAAGGACTTGCTGGGTTACTGTGCAATTAAGTGCTCATATATCTGTCCACAGGTCTGTTTAGGACTGCAGTTTTATTAATATGTTCAATGTTGATTAAAACATCATATTATAAACTTCAGTAACCATCTCCTTGGAATATTAAGTAAGTGCAGATAAATGACAAGTTATCTAGGTGTAGGTGTAGAGAAAAAATATTTTCAACAATTTCCATCACCAGTTGTGACAGGGGGAAAATATTTTATAGTGCTTTAGATAATGCAGTTCTGAAACAGACCTTGCTGCCCCATTTCAAGAATAATCCTTGTAGCGTCTATATTGCAGTGAGGATAAGATAATCTTGTAAGTACCATAAAAGTGCAATCTGCCATGGATCCCCAGTTTTTCCCTTTACCCAATCCTTTTTAAAAATCAGACTTAAACAGACTGCTAGCAGTAGTTTATCTGTGCTGCATCAGAAGATGGATATTTGGCCTTAGTAATCACAAAACGTCCTATCTGTGGTGCTTACTAACGAAGTCAGTAGAGAGCATAATAAAAAAAATAATAATTAAAAAAAAGGCAACTAAACAAAAGAACCATGAGAGGTTCCCTGCAGGCATCTTTGTAAACAAAAATGATCCTAATCTATGTATTTTAATAGGAAAAATATTAGCATACATAATTACAAAGGTATTTACCTCAATGATGAACAAGATTTGTTGCAATGTTAAAACCCACAAATATTGACAAGGACAGCTTTGGAAAGTAAGTAATGTTTCATTTTAATATCAGTAGTAGTACTTATTAATGTTTTAAAATCCAGGGAACATATCTGCAAAATCTAAGTGCTCTAGGAAAGCAGCCCTTCACCAAGTGCTTCCTGAAACATGTACATTGGGTGGTTGTGTCTGGCCAGGATTTGAAACATGCACAAAAGGTGTTTGTTGTCAGCATATCTGAAAACATTTAAATAAATGGTAATGTAGGAAAAGTACTGTTCAAAGAACCGAGGAAGAGAGATGAAGCTCTTTCTGTATGTATGCTCTTAACAGAATGGTTCTGATGAGGATATTGATATTTTTCAGTAGCTGTTCATCACTCTTTGGTGATGTATATGGGTCCATCCAACATTTCCTAGGTGTTGTTCCCCCTTCTTTGCTAACTTAATTCAGTTGAATTAGAAAGTGTAGCAAACAGTACAGCATTCAGTCATTACAATTAGTGTTGTATTCTGAATATCTGACATCAAAAGGCTAGTTTTAAAGGCAAGTCACTGACAAGCATGTGTGGTACAGATGTTCCAACTAGCAGTAGCATTTTTCTTCCCTTTATACTATGTTTTTCTTAGATAATTGTTAGTTTGAATCAGCAAAATGTGACTGGTTTGCACTACAACGGACCTGTGCTGGCCTGAAGGCAGTTTTGGAGGCACCTGATTGCACATTAACTTTCTACACAAAATACAAATGGAGTAAGACACACGGGATATTCATTATCTTCTGCAAACTCTTGGAGTGCCATTAGTATGTGTCTCCAGCACTATGCAGAAAAGCTGCCTTTCAATGACAGTTGAACAGAGTGAATTTTTCACTCCTTGGAGTGAAAACCAAAGTCCATTGGTGAGTTTATTTCACTCACCATTCTGCCCTTTTTCTTGAGCTGCAGACAATCTTCAGAAGCTTATAGCATTCAGTTTCTTGGCTTCTTGTGGCTCTCTGGTGCAGCTTGAGAAGTCAAGAATCAACCCTACAGAAAAGTTTGTGCAGTGACCTACTGGGGAAATGACATTGGCATTGCATCAGATCTTCTTGATATTGGGATGTTTCTCAATACTTGGGATGAAAATGCTTATGCTGGAGAATGGTAACTCTGTTTGATCTGGAGTTCTTTCCCTGCTTTCTGTTTGTAGGAATACTGTCACTCCAGAGAGTGACTTAGATTTCTGAGGGACATACTTTTGCTGCCATGAACTACCTTGTATCCTTTCAGTAACTTGCAGTCTTCTGGGCATTTTATACTGTTATAAACAAAATCTCCCTAAATTCTTTGGCTGGAAGGGTCTTTTACCACCTGTTGTACCATGAATTAATTCGTTACATAGATAAAAAACAAAAAAAAAATGCTAAAACTGTAAGTTCTTAAAGCCTTTATTGATAGTGATTGAATTACAGTGTGGTCTGACAAGCCCATCTGACACTGCTGTTCTAGGAGCTGTGCAGACACAGAAGATAGCTTCTGTTTTAAAGAACTTGCAGTAATCTCCCTTATTTTTTGGATATTGTAGAGATTATATTACTTGCTCAAGATTATTCATCTGTGCAATGAAGAAGCTGCACAACCCCAGTTTCTGGTCCAGTCTGGTGTCACATAAAACATTCTGCCAAGCCATTAGCCATTTTGTTCCCTCCCAAAGTAGAATATAATAAAAATTAAAATATTTAATTGGACTTTTCAGGGAAAAGATCCCATTCACTTCCAAACTAGATATTACTGTATCTCTCCTGAGTCTTTCAACCACCACATATGTTTATTTCTTTAACTCATTTTCTCCTCACCATGACACTTACAGGCTATAAAATGCAGGTAATAATAAACTTTGTGCTTATTTGCTGCTGTTCTTTGTTTTTGTCTTATTACTGTAGCTGGATTACATAGCTTATTTGATGTCCTGAGGAAAGTAATTGTCATCTTGTCAGCATAGTTCTGTTTTAACATCATCTCTTGGTTAGTATTATCTTACCTGATGGAGCTCTGTACCATCTAATGGATTTTTGTCTGCAAATGTCAGTTAAACCTGTAGATGAGCACATATCTGTGTTCAGCAAACCCCTCCCTTGTTTATCTGTCTATTACCATTTAATTGCTATGAAAACTGAATCTTATTCTACCCAGTCTCAAAACACCACTAACAGCACCACCACCACCAACAAAAAAACAACCAAGAAACAAAACAAGCAAACAAACGACAGTGACAGACAGTCAATTTTGAAGGGCATCATGAGCTTTCCATGATCTTAAGAAATCCCAGTTTTAGCCATAGAAAGGATAAACTCACTGATGCCTGAGGCGAGACAAGTAAAGAACATACCACACTTAAATGTTTATACTTTTGGGAATATAACAAGAGGATTCTGTTGCCCCACAGCTTATTTATCAAATGTTAAAAACAATTAGTATAAACATCTTAATCTCTCCAGAGACTCTGCTCATAGTACTGCTTGGAATCAGTGTAAAATGGTCTAGAGTATTTTATCTTTTTTTGTTGTGGTTGTTTGCTTTTATATTTTTGAGACTGAACACAGGCTACTGTGTTCTGTGGGGGAAGCTGTGGCAAGCTGATGCTACTCTTGAGAAACAATTTGGATACTTGTGTCTTTAGTGACTAGTTTTTATCCATGCATCATGAGAATGTTGCAGTGTGGCCTGTATGGGACTTTCTTGTTATCAGATAGAAAAGAAAGCTGTTAGTTTGTTTACTAAATAGATGGTGATGCTGGAAGAATGTAAAACCAGTAATCTATTTGCTGCAGTATTGCTCTGTGTCCTCCTAGGAAGTCTCAAAAGCTAGGTGAGTTTTTGGGTTGACTTTTAAGACCAAAATAGTTTGGGACCTGGTTCTGTGAGAATTTTTTCTTCTGTGACACTGTCTCTCTTACAGTCAGGCAAGTACTAAATGATCCAGGTTCATCCCCAAGAGTATGGCTAAGAATACAGCTTCTTCTATGAAGAGTCTTTGGTGGTAGAACTCTTCTTCCCTTTAGTGAACCATCTGGCATTCTTTAACTGCCTTTCTATTTTATTACATTTTGGTGATATTGGCCCTGAGTGATTGCAATACCTGGATGAAAGGAAGAGTAGGTATAATGTAGTTTATTATGGTAGCTAACAGAATGTGATACAGTGAAAAGCTTCTATTTTATGTTTAATCATGTATGCTTTGGTTAATGTTATATGCAACGTAATTGATACTTACTACTCATTGAAATAATGGCTAGCAGAAGAGAGCCTTTGGTCTAACTGGGATTTCTAGACTGCTGATAGTAATTCACACATGGACTCTTACACACTTAATGGTGTGAAAAGAGTGATTTTAATGGATAGACACTAAAAATTATCTCCTAGACTGTGGAAGACTGTCAATTTCTGGATTTAGTGTGAGTTACACTCATTTATTCATTTTTGTCTGTTAAGATATTGAGAAACATGAATAGGGGCATTGGAATTTGTTGGCAGAATTCCAAAAGAGAAAAAAGACATAAAGATTTGTGGAATAAAGAAGTCATCTTCATGAAATCCCACAAGTGAGAGCTTAATCACACCATGCCACAAATCCAGGCCTCTTTGGGCATCGTAAATGAGGAAGGCCAAGTTTAATAGAGCTCAATGTAAATGATTTGACAGCTGTAGAAACTTCCCCTTAGTCTTCAGAGATTTTGGTGTTCACTTTTCCCCACATCTGCTAAGCATCCAACAGCAAAGGCTATGAAATCTTGAATAAAATGAAAAATTCCAGGAAATATTTCACAATGTTTTTATCCAATAAAAAGTGAGTTTGGGTGCTAAGATCATGTGTGAAAAGAAAAGTACACAAATTTAAAAAAAAAACAAAAACAAACAAACAGAAAACAAAAACCAAAAACCACCAAAACCAAAACCCACAACCAAGGAAAACATTATCTGAACAATTCTCTCTAATAGTTGTTTATAGATAGCAGAATCGTTTGCTGAAAATTATTTCTGTTTCTGGGCTTTGTGGAGGAAATGTTTAAATAAGGATTTCTATGAAAAGTGGGACAAGTCACAGTGAATTACAATAGATGTTAGAAACCGAGGACAAAGAAGAAATTAAGAAAATGGGAATGAGGTGAAATAAGAGCAGAGAAAAGTTTGTCCTTTAGCTTCTCAATGTAGTTTTTGGTACTGATTTCTTCAGCCCAGTATCATCTCATAAAGAGATGGGGGGGGGAAAATGGTATTAAGACCTTTGCAGGTTATATTGATAGGGAGATAACATTTTGGTGAGGATGCAGGACGTACTTGAATTGTGTTGCCACACAGAACCTGAATAGGTATAGGGTTGATCTTTGTTTTCCCACATCCTCAGAAAATTATGATTTCATTCTGCTGCCACTGATATTGACAGCAATGGTTACCCTTTTCATTTATGGCTGATACTATGAGAAGAACTCATGACATCTAAAATCTCTCCCATTTATTTAGCTTAGGGTTCTCCTGCTGTGTTTGATCACTTGGCTTTTATCTTCACACCTGCAACAAAAATATGCATCTCAGACAAAGATTTATATGAAATTACTTTGCCTATGACAACAAGCAAGTTGTAAATGAGATGTGACAAGGCAGAGGGTGGATATTCTGGTTTAATAACTACAATTAATCAATCGATCAATCACTCTGTGTCTCTAGGAAAAGTGGTAAAATATATGGATGCAGTTTCCTTATTTTATGATCTGTTGCATTGCCTCTGGGGAAGTTCAGGTTACGCAGTGTGATGATCATCTACTCAGAAGTGACTGAATTTTAAATATCACGTTTGCTACCTGATTGGTGGCTTATCAAACTGGACAATGCAATGATGTGTCAATGGAGGTGATCTATACCAATATTCTGCACAAAGGGAGGAAGAGAAATTTTGTTGAGATTTTCTAGAAATTGACTGTAGTGAAGCCACTTAGTCTTCTTTCCATTCTGATTACATACAGTCAGGTGTATGAACTGGTGAATATAGACAGAGATATTAACAGATGGATAATTAAACAGAACATCCATCCAGGTGTATCTGTTGGAAAGATTCTAATTTAGTCTGAATTACAGGTGTTTTGTTCTCCATATTAAGCATGGTCTTAAATATAATGAATTTGTCTTTGAACTTGGAAAGTTACTTTTTACCCTGAAATATCAAAGCCTTGCAGGATGAACAAGTAAGGCATTTTTTCCTGACAATGAACATTTCGACCCTCCGTCAATAACTCTAACACCTCTCCCCAACTCCCCCCCCACCCCCACCTTGTTTCTTATATCATAAACCAAGTGGAGTCTTTTGTTTTAAGAGCCCTTGTAGAAAGCAGTCTGATAAACAATTCTGGATGCAAGTATCACTTGCTGCCTATTTTCTTCCTTTTTTTCTTCTTTTTTTTTTTTCTTACAGACTTTTCACAAATAACAGAATCTTTACCCCTTATTACAGCTTATCTATTCCTGCAGGTTTTTTGCCTCACCTGGAGCAATAATCCTCTATTTGCAGCAGTGTTAGCATTGCCACAGTAACCAGCTGTGATGTCACAGACAGCAGTGGATTTAGATTATGATTTCTGTTACAGAATATATAACATTTAAAACCCAGTGTGTTTGCATGACCCAGTGTAAATATTAATGAGAACTGAGGCTTGTTCATCTAGATAACAGACTGGAAAATCAGTTGCTTTGAGTATCATGGTACATAAATAGAATTAAGACTTCTTCCCACATTTTGAGCAGTGGATTGTTGACAAGATAGTATCCTCAGGTATTCCAATTAGAGATAACTATTCTCTTGCTATGCTTTAGCTCTGATTTTAATAGACTTAAAGGGATAGCTAACAAAGAGGTAGTACGAATAACTGTATTGCTTCAAAGAGGCAAAAGTAATATAGAGTATGGAAGAAATAATTCTGATCCACTTCAGTTTAGCTCTGTTTTTTGTCAGCAACACCAGTGGCTATTGCAAAAGCAGCTTACAGTTATCTGCCCCTTAGTTAGGAGAAGAGTTCTGATTATTATATATTTTGTACTTTTTCATAAAGACTATAGTGTTTTATTAGGATAAAGTAAGAAAAATATATTAAGAGTACTAAGGAACAGATAATAAAATATTTAATTTTGTTCTTTCCTATTTTCATGGAATTTATAGTCCACTTCACAACTGAAACTCTGATACTAAAGTAGAGAAAAACTTCCTGTTACCTGTCAGTAACTAGCTTGGAAATATAAGGTATTATTCATGCTTTATCAGTTATTTTCCTCTAAAAGGTCTTCTGTGGTCATGGAAAACAAAGCCTGTGATGCATTTAGTTTGGTCAGTCTTCAGAATATTTTCATCTGTGCAAGAATCATAGAATCATAGAATGGTTTAGGTTGGAAGAGACCTCAAAGATCATCCAATTCCACCCTCCTGCCATAGGCAGGGACACCACTAGATCAGGTCACTCAAGGCCTCATCCAACCTGGCCTTGGACACCTCCAGGGAGGGAGCAGCCACAACCTCCCTGGGCAACCCATTCTGGTGTCTCACCACCCTCACTGTGAAGAACTTCCTCCTAATATCCCGTTTAAATCTGCCCTCCACCAGTTTAAATCAATTACACCTCATCCTGTCATAACAAGACCTTGTGAATAGTCCCTCCCCAGCCCTCCTCTAGGTTCCCTTCACATACTGGAAGGCTACTATAAGGTCTCCTCGAAGCCTTCTCTTCTCCAGGCTGAAAAGCCCCAACTCTCTCAGCCTGTCCTCATAGCAGAGGTGCTCCAGCCCTCTGATCATCTTTGTGGCCCTCCTCTTCACTCTCTCCAACAGTTCCATGTCCTTCTTGTGCTGGGGGCTCCAGAACTGCACACAGTACTCCAGGTAGGGTCTGACAAGAGCAGAGTAAATGGGGAGAATCCCCTCCCTTGCCCTGCTGACCATGCTTCTCTTAATGCAGTACAGCACACAGTTGGCTATCTGGGTTGCAAGTGCACACTGTCAGCTCATGCTGAGCTTTTCTTCTATCAATATCCCCAGGTCCTTTTCCTCAGGGCTGCTCTCCAGCCACTCGCCACCCAGCCTGGATTTGTGCTTGGGATTGCAGCGACCCAGGTGCAGGACCTTACACTTGGCCTTGTTGAATTTCATGAGGTTGACTTGGGCCCACCACTTCAGCATGTCCAGATCCCTCTGGATGGCACCCTGCCCTCTAGCAAGTTGTCTCTGCCACACAGCTTGGTGTTATCCACAAGCTTGCTGAGAGTGCACTCAATTCCTCTGTCCATGTCACTGACAAAGATGTTAAACAGAACTGGTCCCAGCACTGACCCCTGAGAGATGCCACTTGTCACTGGTCTCCAGGTGGACATTGTGCCATTGATCACCACTCTCTGCATCCCACCATCCAGCCAATTCCTTATCCAGCAAGTACTCCACCCATCAAGTCCATATTTTTCCAGTTTGGTGGCCAGGATGTCATGTGGGACAGAATCAAAGGCCTTACTCAGGTCCAGGTAGATGACAGCAGTTGCCCTTCCCTTGTCCACTGTTGCTGTGACTTCATCATAGAAAGCCACCAAATTTGTCAGACATGATTTGCCCTTGGTGAAGGGCAATCAAATGATAATTTGTAATATTATCTCAAAAAGAAATAAAGAGAATAATAATCAAGGAGCAAATAAAATAAGAAACCGTTCTGAAATGGTTTTGTTGATTTACATCAAGAATATGATTTGGGTCAATGAATAAAGTAAAATAAGTGGCAAGCTGATTTTAAACCTCTAGGGAGGCATTCTGGTGAGCACTACCAATATTTCTGTTCTACAAGAAGTTCATCCACTAGAAATGTGGACCTTGGACTATACATGGAACACACAAAATTTGGCATATTAGAAAGATTTACTGCTGTTTAAAAAAAAAAATCACTACCATCATATTTGCAGATATAATGAAAATACCTGGACTAAGAGAGCAAATTGCAGAAAACAAGATAGTTGATTGTTTTACCCCTTGGTGTTATTTGCTTTGCAAGTTGAACGTATGAGTTCACTAGTATGAAATGTTAACTCTGGAATTTTATTCACAGCCATTCAAATATAATAGAAACTTGTTATGCATATCCCAATATTTTGGCATAGTTTCTTGCATATGAGGTGGGATCTTTTTTCTGTTCCTCCTTGGGTATGCACATATTATGGGCTGCAAGTATTTTTCATCATGAGCATTTTTTAGTAAATAAAAATAACTGAAATTCTCCTTTGTGGCCATTTGTGAAGAATGACCCTGTTCTATGATTATTCTCAGAAAGTATCACCAAAGATGTTTAAAACTGGGTGAATTGCAATGGGTATTATTACTCTTTGGGTAGCAAAGTGATTCGTGAAATGTCAGTGCGTTTCAGTGAGCAGCTTACACCTTTTTATGACTAGAAGCTGCCCCTCTTTACAAGTACAGACTTTCTCTTCTTTTTGAAGGAATATGAAATAGTGTGCCATCTGCTGTGAAGGATTTAAGAAAAAAATAATTAGGAAATCAGTGTGTAGTGGGTTAAGCAGTTACCTGCCCCCCCACCTTTTATAAACCCTGGCTAAAACTCAGGACACTGGAAGTTAATAAATGAAGCTTTATATTTACAGCAATGCACAATATACATGCAAATATTTACAAGATAGAACAAATATTTACAGATATATGCAGTAAAAAGTAATGCAGACACCACACCCCTCCCGGAGACCAAAATCCCCAAGAGAGGGTAACCAAACACCCCCTACCACCTTTCTCACCATCCCCAGTCTTATCTCACCACCAGTTGATGCTGCAGATAAGCTGAAGTGGGGTTAGTGATAGAAAGGAGTTAGTAATTTTACTCTGAANGATTAGTGGCAGGAAGGAGTTAGTAATTTTAGTGATTTTACTCTGAATTAGCCAAAAGACAGAGAGACAAAGGAGAAAGCAGACGCAGTGCTAAACAGACAGAAGCCCTCTGGTAATCTGATTGTTTTGGGAACAATTCTTAAAATAATTTTTTTTCTTCTCAGCAAAACTCGGTGAAGTGACACGATGTGTTTAACTCTCTCTCAGCCAATAGTCTAATTTCTCACTCAGATTCTCCAATTAGCTCAAACCAACACACAGTGGGATATTGGCACCACCAAAGTCTGGCGAGCTTGAGATTGGCAGAGACTATTGGAAATAAGCCTGTCAAGACCCATCAAAGTGGGTTGGGTCAAAGGACATTCAAAGAAAGAAACCCCTTCTGCAAAATGGAACCAGCAGGTTGACCACCTAGCACGTATCCATGTTGTGAGCAGCGGGGAGAAAGACTGGGAGAGGTTAGTTGAATGGCTACATCTTAAGAGAGGCCACTCAGGCAAAGCAGATCTCTACTATGAGTGCAGGTCTGGTGGTTGGCCAGTCTCCCTATCAACGTGTGAGACCATCATTTTGGCCTTTTCACTGTGCCAGGTAAGATTGAAGGCCAGCTACCCAAACCTTGCACGAGCTCAACATACCTGCCAGGACAAAAATCTGTGCAGCACCTGGCAAGTGGATTTTGTGGGACCCCTTAAGCGATCATACAGGAAGAAATATATACTGGTTGGTGTAGAAGTCACCTCTGGCTTAACCATGGCCACCGCCACCAGTACAGCCTCAGGAGCTCAAACAATTGAGACTCTAAAACACTGTTTCGGCATCCTGCCAATGCCTGAGTGCATCCAGAGCAATAATGGATCGCATTTCACTGCAACCTCAATGCAAGACTAGGCACGCAGTGAAGGGGTGAACCCTATATTACCCCCAGGTAAATGGCATTGTTGAGAGGACCTATGGTCTAATCAAAAATCATGCAAATGTTTCTAAAGGTGGCTGGAACTTGCATTTGGCCCAGGCAGTCGTCATGGTCAATAATCGTCGGGGAAGCTATGGAAGCCCCAAGATTAAGGCCTTCTGCCCAGCTGAGCCCAGAGTGGATGCTGACCATGCACCTAGAGGGACCAAGGATAAATCCTTGTTCCAGATTCAAGTGGGCCAACCTGTACTGGCCAGACTACTCAATATTGGGGTTGTGCCCATGACGTTGACTAAGCCTATGGGCTCATATGCCTGGGAAGCCCTAGATGATAAAGGGAAGACCCATCACATCACTGCATGGTGGATCATTCCCAACTGTTAACTGTCAGAATAGAACATATGCCATACCTCATTGGACTACTAGGAACTACCCATCACCCTAGAGTCCTACACAAATCTGTCCATTACCACCAGGGTGGTCTGTGGCAGGGAACACCCAAGTTCCTGCCCCACCAGAGGTGTGAATGGGGCAGGAAACAGTCTTCCTCCCTCCCCACCTCTGTCACTGGAGGTTTGGAATGTGGAGTAAAATAGGCATAAAGTACCTTCTCCCACACCCTGTGGGCTTGAACAGGGAAGGAACAAATCACCCCAGTATATATATGGCAACTGGACAGATTGGAGTTGGACCTTAACTGGGATCTGAACTGGGGCCTGGACTAGGACCTGGACTCGGACTCTGACCCCTTGCACAGACCTGGAGACAGATCTTGCATGGACCTTGCAGAGACTTTGAGCTGGACCTGCTGCAGGTACCTGCCTCAGCAATAAACTGCCACTGTTTGCAGGAACACTGCAGAGCAACATAGCTTTCCCCTGCAATTGTGGCTTCGTGAAAGCCATGCCTACAGTCATTTTGGACTTTGGTGGGCACTGGACTCTGCGTGACGTTGATCCACTGCCAGACTCCGGACGCTACCGTGAAAGACACTGTCTCCTGTCTGTAAGTAGGGCAAAGATGTTTTATGCCCACACCTTTCCAATTTTCTGATTTTTCCTAAATTACCTGAAAGACATCCTTTTGAAGACTTTTCCCAAACAAATTAGGACCCAGACTTAAACTAATTTATACATAGATTGTGGGTGGGGCTCTTGGAAATTATAAAAGCTACATAATTTATAATTCCTTCCTCTTCAATTGCCTACAATTAATTCAATGAGTCACTACAGTTTAATTTTTTTATTTGTATAACTCAAAATATAATTTCTGGATGTCTATATTGAAATGAAAACCCATTTCAGTATAACATCTCTGAGGACAATTTTCATTGCCTCCAATGCTTTATCTGGGTTATGTGGCTCTTTTTTAACATCTTGGGGTTTTAATACATTCTTTAGGTGTTTATGTCACATTGCATGCAGCTTAGGTGCTAGAAACAGTTCACTTCTTTTAGTATAAATCTAACTGTTCTCTGTGACCAACCAGGATATACTGTACAAATAATAAAATCCTGGATTTACTTAATATGAGAATGGGTTCATCTCTTGGTCATAAAAACATTTCATTATTTTAAACTGTCTGTCATATACATTAACTAGGATGTGCATAAGAGCCATTCTGAACAACTTTGTGTTATTTCAATTAAGTTGTTCTTAGATCAAATCAAATAATGGTAGGATTTGTTGATCTGCAAAACTGCCTTCCCCATATGGATTGCTATGAGATTATCCCACTAGGGGTTTAGTATCTGGGAAATTAAAAAAAAAATATATATATAGCTGAGTGACTAAACGTTTTCAAAAGGAGAGAACATCTATGATAATGAAACTGATTCTATTTTAAAATGCAAGGCATCCTCCTGAAAGCGGATACTAAGCACACTCAAAGAAAACACTGTGCACTAAACACTGTGCATTATGATTATGAAACTAGCTCTCATTTAATCTATCAATATTTTCATATGTTTAATATTTAAATAGTATTTTTAAGCATTACTCAGAAAACTCTGGAATAAAAATTATTTTAAAAATAAAAAAGCACACAAGAATTGAAGATAATTTGACCTTTATTGCTTGATTGTGATTATTAAAAGAAATTCAGCTGTAGGAACTAGTCCACATATATGTGTGATCATCATCTTTTTTTTAAAACAGCAGAGTATTTTCCATCATTTTGAGACTTTCACAAATCAAGTATGTAATAAAATACAAGACTGTAATAGATGCAGTTATGCATCCCAAATGTGTGCCAAATGTGTTTTCTTATTTGATACAAGGAAATGCAGATGGTTGAAAGAAATTTGTTTTTGCTGTAATCAATAGATTCAATTTTACAGAGTACTTACTGAAGCTGCAACAGTGAGTCATCACCTTCAGTTTAGCATAATATAGGAAACATTGCCTTATCAACTTGACTGCCCTGAATATGTTTTTCATATTCTGGACTTAGTTTATAAATTAAAACCTATTAGAGGGGAAATATATATATATATGTGTAAAAAAACAACAGAACAAAAAAAAAGACAGAGTGATAGTATTCTATGATTTGAAAGACCATCTTTCTGTTAGAGCATGCCTGGGATATTGTTTTCTAAGGATCCTCTTTGAGCATGTATTATTGTTACACTGGGTGCCATGCATGCAGATGCTGCTGACTTGTGTAAAGAAACACAAATTGAAGCTGCATTTCTGTTTCCCGTTCATTGCTCCACTGTATTTCACATCACCAACTTCCGAAGAACCACTATACACTGCATACAAATATGAAACCATGTAAGTTGAAGCTATGATCTGTAAAAATTATAGTAGGAGATTGATGATTTATTTTTTTCCCTTAAGAGAAGTCTTAACTACTCAGACTTATGACTTGGGTAGCTCTTGTCATGTTAAGTCATGTGTGCACATGTATACCCAAATGGTCATTGTATATACCAAACAACAAAACAGTGAAACAGATGTGACACACTAGCACATCTTTTATTTCTCCCAGGCAACCAGCAACAGAATGAGTGGGACGTAGTCTCAAGTTGTGCCAGGGAAAGTCTAGGCTGGATATTAGGAGGAAGTTCTTCACAGAGAGAGTGATTTCCCATTGGAATGGGATGCCCAGGGAGGTTCTGGAGTCACTGTCCCTGGAAGTGCTCAAGAAAAGGCTGGATGGGGCACTTAGTGCCATGGTCTAGTTGACTGGATAGGACTGGGTGATGCGTTGGACTGGATGATCTTGGAGGTCTCTTCCAACCTGGACGATCCTATGATTCTGCATTTGTATTATGGTGCAGTCTTTAACTTAGAGATCACATAATTTTCTACCCCTTAAATATATGCTGCTTTATTAATGACGAGGATATGCAATGTGGGTCTCAGTGCTTTTTGTTGATAAAGTATGTTCAAGGTAGGATGTTGTGTGTTGCAGAATGTGTATAGTGAAAAAAGCAAATCACTACAGTTAAAGGTCACCTTGGAAAACCTCTGCTCTGTTACATGGTGACACATTAATAATTTAGCTTTCTAATAGAGATCTGCTTAATGAAATTTATATAACTAGATAACCAAGCTGTTATGAATTAGATGATTTGCTGTTATTTCAGATTCTCTCAGTAACATGGGTTTTGTGCTCATAGAGTTTCTCAAGATGGGACTAAGATATTGAAATTCTTATTAAATCCAGAGGTTTGTTTTACAGAATTGCCATGTACTGATTTATGTGGTACCAGCTACATCATTTTAAATTCCATAAACAGCCAAATTCTGTGTAAACTACTGTAAAGCAGACTCCTCAAATGATTGTAAACCATTTATATTAGCATGAACAATGAACTACAAGGACAACTAAAATATGGGCAAGTTAGTTACACAGTATGAGATACAAAAAGCTCAAAGCAATGTGGATGTCTAACAGAAAATTACAGAACCAAGCCAATTATCTGTGAGCTATACAAAGAAGGCAAATAATCAATTGACCCAAGCATGTTCAATCTAAGTTGCTGTGCATATTTTTAAAAACAACAGTGTAAACATTGTAAATTCAGGCAAAAGTCACTTAGTCCTTCCTTTGGAAAATGTATGAAAAAAGCCAGAGTAGTCACACAACCACTGAACGTGAAAAAATGTTTTCTTTGTGCTGATGTTGAATCTCCTGTGTTCCAGTTTGTGTCCACTGCCTGTTGTCCTGCCACTGGACACCACTGAGAAAAATCTAGTTCTGTCCTCCTGACAACTCTTTTTAAATCAGGAAAGGTTTTTTTCACTGTGCAACTGTTGTATTATGTGAATGCCACTTCATATTTGCAACTGACTATTTAGAGAGTTAAAAAAAAAAAAACAGCTTTAAAAATATTTATTTTCAATGTTGATAAATAGACACATGCAGAAAGCAGGGAAGGAAGATTTGTTTGTAGAAGGTGAATTTTTATTTTAAAAGTGAATATGAACTAAGTATAATGAAAGATACTGTTTATCCCTTTTTACTTTAATTTATCTGCTCTGGAGGGTATCAGTGATGAATAATATAACTCATAGAAAGATTTTCATAATCTGGACCAGTAAGACAATTTTTAAGTGTCTGATATTTACCAGTAACTCAGTAATCTGCTGTAGTTTGTAATCATGTGTTTGTTTCAAAACACTAAAGAGCTTATGTAAGAGGTTAATGTTGTTTGCTGACATTGGAGCTGAGCTCTGTAGGTTTATATAACACATATTAAATACTTAGGTTCCTATGACAAGCACTGGTTTAGTTGTACCTGCTGGCAAAATCTGTGAAGAGCTGCAAACTAGAATGAAATGTTCCTACTGAAAAGTTAGAGAACCACGCTTCATCTGGGGAAATGTTGGAATGGAAGCAATGTTGCTTGGAAGCAAACGGATTCATGGCACCTGAAGCATGTATATATTATTTTCAAATTATGTTATGCTTCTGCAGGAGCAGCCAAAAAAAAGGAGAAGCAGCATTTCATTTTCACCGTAGGTCACTGGAGGTGGTGACCATTTGAAGAAGCACAATGGTACCAAATGATTGCCAACATTGACAGCAGGTACTCCAATGCAGTGTTCGACCCAAGTAGTAGTTGATACACTGAGGGAAGAGGCTGCACAGGAGCAAGTTGCATTGTTTTGCTGGCATTGTGGAACCAAGTCAGTGGTGCCTGATACTGTGTTCTGTTTGTCAGATAGCATTGAAAACTGCTGACACAGATTTTTTGCATTTTATTTTTGTCACCTGGTACATAAAAGTGAACACAGACAAAATACGACTTGTTGAAGCTGTGTCCTGGTGGGTGTGGATGTGTGTGCAAGACTGAGTGAGATCTCTGAAGACTAAGTAGAGAACATTGGCAGTGCCCAGGGCAGTTAACCGAAAAGCCAGTGTGCAGCTCTGCAATTTCAGGAGTGCTGAGGAAGTTCAGGTCCCCACTGCGTGGCAAACTTACTGCTCAGAGTGTGTTTAGTTTATGGGTAGATAATTCTACATTGTAGAGAAATGAGGATACCTTTGTGCCAGTAAAGGATATGTTTACCTGGATGGTTTTAAATATCTGGCCACAACTAGACTGACATTGGCAGGTAGCACCTAACTCACCAGAACATGCATGGGTGTAAAATTGAGTTTATTGTGGTTACTGGATGGATCCACAGTTTGCTCCATTTGGTGATATGACAAAAATGCCTTCTTTTGCCTGCAAAGTGATTTGATGATTATTGAATTTCTTGTTAAATCTTCTGAAGCACTGGTATCTATCAACTAGGCCTTATCAACTACTGCTGAGTATTTCACCAGCTGATAGTCTTGTAGGAGAGAACAAGGTGAGGATGAACACAGGAAATGGATTTGTCTTTCATCCCTGTGGGAAGGTTGGCCCTGCCAGGTCTCAGTTTAGCTGGGTCAGTGGCTGGAGTTTGTGCCTTCTAGTGCTGATTGTACTGAGATTGTTCTGAGAACAAAAGGGTTTGTTTTCTGGTGATGTTAATCTGACTTCTTTTAAGAAGCACTAAATTCCATTAAAAAAAAAAAAACCACCATCACCACCACCAAAAAACTCTTTAAGGTGTGTTTTACCTTAATCTTTACTTTTGTCATTTGGTAATTTTTTTTTTCTTTTCCCTTTTAGATTTGATTATTCATTTTTTCCTTTGATTGTATTTGACTTTATCACCTTTATGTCTCATCAAAAACTGTTCACACTTGAGGACAGCTTGACTTCTAATAGTTCTTCCTTTGAACTTTCAACTCTAGATTTTAATGAGCTTCCATCTGAGTCTTCTGAAGCTGCAGTAGGTTATTACATCTGCTGTGGTATTGCTTCAATTGTGTGGCTACATTGCTATTCTGAGATTCCTAGAATCTCTCTAACCACTTTGATTTAGTATGTGTTTAAAAATTGTGAAAAACCTTTTTTCTCATATTTTTCTTTTTTAAAAGTTGTTTGATAATCCAGACAGAAATCATAGATGGAAGAAAGAACATGAGGAGGCAGTGCAGTCTTACTGATCCATTGGTGGTGAGAATTTCATCTGCATTGTTACAGAGATGTGCACTGGATTACCAGACAAAGAATTTGTCATCATTGGCATCCTTGCATTTAAATTTTATTAGGTGTTTGTAGCATCTTCTGTTTGATTTATTTTAACTGGTGGCAGCTGTTTTGGCATTCAACATTATTATCTAATTTCTACTGCTGAAAGAGTGATGATTTACTTAGCTGAAAATCATGTGTCTCTGAGAAAGAGGACTTGCTCTTAAGGCACTTTTATTGACAAGAAAGCTACAATCATTACGATTCCTTAACACAAATCTCTGCAGTTGATTGGAGCTCCTAAAACTTGATACTGTATGAAGAGTTCTTCTTACTGCTGATTTCAATGTTTCTGTTCTGTTACAACAGTCTTATTTTGAGTGTCACATTATTTTCCTAGCCCATTTTTTCAGTGTGTATTTTGTTGTTGATTTTTTTACCAAGAAAATTATTAAGGGCTTCAAATAAGAAAAAAATAAAATAATGGCATTATTAAAAAGTATGAAAAAATATGAGTTGACATAGCATTGACAAAGTAATAATATATAGGGGACTTTTTGAGAGCCTGGTTAAAATTAGTTTCTGTTGTTCTTTGGAGACAAATTAAAATACATTTGGATATAAAAAAAAAATATATGCTGTCCAATTATGTTCTGGTAAAAGTTCAACATTCTGCCTAAGAGGAAGGAGTCACAATTTATGAAATCAAAATGTTATTATGAAAAATGTTTAAATTTCTCAAAAAATCAGAAAGATGTGGGAACACCAATTTGAAACAGCAATGCTGTTGAACAGGGAAGAGTGGTGGGGAAGATGAAATTTATTTTAATGGGGAGATTTAATTAGTTTAATAAAGTAATGAAAGTACTTTTCTAATTGCAACATCTTCCTCACTTTCTGTGTAGCAAGCCTGCTATGTTAACTATTTCTTTGATATATTTCTAAAGCTGAAGAGTAATTTTAATCACTTTGAATCTCACAGGACTAATTTTGTGTTATGCAGTGATTTACACATAGCACATTTTCAGAAATATATGGTACCCCTCCTTTAATATTTATATCTGAGGATCATAATTTGTTTTTTATTCTTCATGAGAATTATATATAATTTCATTTGACATTTCTCTTGATTCAAGGGCACTGTTGCTTCTTTTCTGCTTGGTTTTGTAATATCTGTCATTCAGTGGAAGGGATTGTCTGCATCTCTGTGGGAAAGAAACTAATTTGTTGACTATGAATATAATACTTTTTTAAATGGAAAGATTTTTAATCTCCCTTTATAAGGCACTATGTTGCTGATGATTTTGCTTCCTAGTCTAGATTATGCACTGCCAGTTTATTAGCTGACATTCAAGATTTGTCTTTACCAAACATTGATGAGGTATATTTTCTCCTTTCAATTTCTGATAATCTCAAATTAAAATGGTATCTTTCAGCTGAGTTTGTGGTTTAATGTGTAGAATGAGTACATACCTTTTCCAATTAGAACTAATTCTTCTGTAGTAATTTTCTCTTCATGGGTTATGATGATTCTTAAGCATCCAATGTCCTTTGCTGGAAGCATACTTTCTTCTCCAAACTCAGATACACCTGAAGTCATTTTGCTATGATCACCAGCATTGCAGATTTGCTTGCTCTTTCTCCATTGCTCTGCATTTCCTTACTATGAGTTTATGAGAAGCGGCATATTTCACATGTTGGATGCTAGAACTATTTATATCCAAGACTTAATTCTTTCTTGACCAGGATCCGACAACTGGCAAGTTGTTTGAAGCTGTGAGACCTACTATATCATCCTATACCTGTGCTTTTGAGACTTCATTCCATGTCTGTTCTCTTGGATTTTTGTTGTAAGGCCATGTAGATAATTCAATTGCATGGACTATTTGTGTACATCACTTTAAAATCTTTACCATTTATATGTAACATATATAAATATTATATATTTCTATATAGAGATACATAAATCTTATATGTTTATCTATATAAATATTTATATAGATATATAGACTATTTCTCTAATCAAAGGATAAATCTTTTCTAGATAGAAAGTTAAAAGAAGTGAGCTGGAGCCTTCACGTCTCATTTTTTTAAACATAAAATTCCATTCAGAAATACTCTTGTTTCTTTATAGTTGCCAAACAAGAAAAGTTGAATATGGGTCATTTGAGGAACAAACAGGGAAAAATTAATTTTACTATTTACCATCTACTAGGAGAAGGAGTAGTAGCAAAGACAAATTTCATCATTTAGAGTTCGAGAATATACTTAACCATATCTATCATCAGATCACAAATTCAACCCCATGTGCAGAAGGGGTAAAATAGGCAAAGACTTTTATCAGTTCAGATGACTGTTGGAAATAATTTCATCCTTTGTGCCTAAGTGTGATCTTTTCTCAAGCTTTTCCACAAGTACAACAATTATTTGTTAAGCAGTGACCACAGAATCACAGGGTATCAGGGGTTGGAAGGGACCCTGTGCTGGTTTGAGGCTGATTGGAGGATTTTAATGAGAAATTAGATTATTGGCTGAAAAAGGAAAACAAATTTATGTCTACTCCACTCATAGGTTTGCCAAGATGTATAAGAGTAAGAACCAAAACATAGATAAGACAGAGCTGCTCGGGTCTGAGCTCTGCCTGCTGATCTCTCTCTTCCTGCCTTCCAGCTGAAATCTGTGTAACCCAGCTAATCAATTCCTGCTTTTAACCCTCCTGGCCAATCTTCCTTGCTTACCTGGCACATAAGACAGATATTGGGATAAAATTTGGGTTAAAAAACCCAGGTGTCTCAGTCTCTCCTCATAAGAGGAGTGCTCCAGTCCCCTAATCATCCTTGTGACCCTCTGCTAGACCCTCAGCAGATCCCTGTCCCTCTTAAACTGAGGAGCCTAAAACTGAATGAAGTATTAAAGATGGGGTCTCTCCAGGGCAGAGTAGAGGGGAGGGAGAACCTCCCTTGATCTGCTGGATGCACTCTTAATACACCCCAGGATCCCATTGGCCTTCTTGGCTACAAGGGCACATTGCTGTCCCATGGTTAACTTGTTATCCACCAGCACTCCCAGGTCCCTCTCCACAGAACTGCTCTCCAGCAGATCACCTCCCAGCCTGCACTGGTGGAGTTTATTATTCCTCCCCAGGTGCAGGACTCTGAATTTGTCCTTATTGAATCTCATTTTGTTCCTCTTTGCCCAGTTCTCCAGTCTGTCCAAGTCTTGCTGGATGGCTGCACAGCCTTCGTTTATCAGCCAAGCCTCCTACTTTGGTGTCATAAGCAAACTTGCTGAGCAGACACTATCCCCTCAACAATGTCATTGATGAAGATGTTGAACAGCACTGGACCCAGAACTGATCCCTGGGGGACTCCACTAGTTACAGCTCTTCAGCTGGACCTGGCACCACTGATCACCACTCTTTGAATTCTGTCTTGTAACCAACTCCTAATCCACCTTACTGTCTGCTCTTCCATCCCACACTTTCTGAGCTTGCTTACTAGGATGTCATGGGAGATGATGTTAAAGGCCTTGCTAAAGGTCAAGGTAGACTACATCCACTGGTCTCCCTGAATCTACCTGTTCAGTTATGTCCTCATAGGATGCTATCAGGTTAGTCAAGCATGATTTTCCCTTATTAAATCCATGCTTAGTATTCCTGATAACCTTCTCTTCCAAGTGTCTTGAGATGCCCTCCAGAAGGAGCTGCTCCATCGTTTTTCCAGGGATGGAGGTGAGGCTGACTGGTTGATAGTTCTGTGGAATCTCTTTCTTGCCTCTTTTGAAGACTGGAGGGACATTGGCAATCTTCCAGTCTTCAGGCACCTCTCCGGTCTGCCATGATTTGTGACATTTACAGACCTTAATAATTGTCTGCTTATGATAATGCCTTTTAATTTTTTTTTTCCTGGAGTTGAAAGCTGGATATTCTACATTACTTTGAAAAAGCAGAAATTATGTTGGAACCACCTTGTAAAATCTTTGTAACAGCTCTTCCCGTTGCTAACCTGCACTGGTACACATCCTACACTCAAGCATAGAGAACTCCTTTTCTAAGGCTTTTTAAAAATGTATTTATTTTTATTTGGTTTTACCATTGATTTCATGGTTTCTCCCTTTCATTTTGTTTTTAATTTATACATTTTGCTTTTAGATTATTTGATTAGGATGCCTTAAAAAGCTTTGGAATTGTGCTTCTTATCTGTAATTTACACATCTAGACATATTGTATTGTTACAGAGGTAGGTAGGGATTTTATTTTAGACACTTTTGAAATTATGATCAGAAAACATAGTAACTTCTTGTGATTTTCTTTCCATTATTTCTAACTAATTGCTTAGCCTTGCTGAGTGCTATGCATATAACTGCATAGCAATCTATTTGTTTTATAGAATCATAGACTAGTTTACGTTGGAAGAAACCTCAAAGATCATCCAGTTCCAACCCCCCGCCATAGGCATGAACACCTCCCACTAGATCAGTTCACTCAAGGTGTCATCCAGCCTGGCCTTGAACACCTCCAGGGAGGGAGCAACCACAATGTCCCTGGGCATTTTGTCTTCCAAAATGGCATTAAAACAGAAGTTGCAGAGTTGAATAGTGTGATGATGCTCAATAAGCATGGTGACAACACCAAGGAAATTGTGTAATTAAATTGGTAGACATGACTAATAGGTAATAGAATTCTAATACAGTATTCTCCATATATGTTTAAACATGGATGGAAACATGTCATACAATACTCCCCCAAAATGGTTGCAGTTACAGTTCTTTACCTCCTCTGTCCTCCTGAGGCTGCACCTGTAATATTGTTTCCATTTCTGGACCCTTCAGTTCAAGAAGAACCTCAGAAACCTGTTTGAAAGAGTCCAGAACAGCCCACATAGAAAAAAAAACAAACCAACAACCAAATGGCAAAAAATCCCAAACCACAAAATAAACACTGTTTGTCCCAGACTGGTGTACTGTACCAATAAAATATGATCTCCATTATAATAACCTACTTTATGAAGATTAAATGGTTTTGCAAATCAAACAAGGTAAAATTGGTTTAAAACAAAATCAAACACTAGTTTGGTAGTTTAGGATTTGAATAGTGGAATGAGAAATCTTTTTCTATATTGCTATTGTGCACTGGTCAGCTAAGAAGTAATTGCTTTTTATAAGGCAAATTTGCTTTTACTTTTCCTAGGTAATGAAATGAACCTGAAACATTTCATTTGAAATCAAAGTCACTATCACTCAAATGTCACCAGCAGAATTCCATCATATAGTTTCAGCAAACACATAATGAGAAAGTAGTGCTTTGCTATGATTGACAGTATTCAATTAGAAAGCTTTACTACACATTCATCTCTAATGATTTGTGTTCTACATCAAGAGTAATTTGACTTTTTTTTTCCATATTTATATGTTGCTAATATATAAAGAAAGAGATATCTGGAAGCTATTTGGAGAGTAATAGCTTCAAAATTTAAGTAGGAAACTGCAAATGGATTGAGGGTAGGTGTCTAGAATTTCTTTTTACTAACAACTAATTAAATTCTTGGCGGGGGGGGGGAGGGGGCAGTATGCTGATTGGCACAAGAACATCCTAAAATATAATATGCAAAATTATTCAAGGAAAAAAATAATCTAAGATTAAATCAAATATTTGAACAGATATGCACAAAGCCTTAACAAAGAAATTATTCCCAAGAGCAAAGAATTTCTCTTGCATAAAATCAAAGCTTCTTAAGGGAAAAATTATGTCAAACATAGTTTAGCTCCTCTCCATCCTGATCCTCTGTTTAGAAGAGGAGACTTTATCATTGGTCTGGGAAATACTTTTTAGGAGCAGAAGGACAAAGAATATAAATTCAGTTTCAGTGAAAGGGTTGCATACTTTTAGCAAAACTGAAGGATATTGGCAGGAACATTGCAGAAGGCCCACAGAGTACAATAATTTTTCAGCCTATCCCAAAGATTCTGACATGTTTCTTCTTTCAAAGAACAGAATGAAGGTGAGTGCCATTAAGCTAAAATGTGAATTAAACATGGTTTCATGGTAATGTAGAGCTACGTTGGCATTATCATGTGGGATATCATTTAAAGGACATTCTAAAAGTTGCTCAGCAACTGAGGAGGAAAACTCTCAAAACTAGTACCCCTGTGGCAACAGAAAAAGCCCTGTGGCACCACCCCCATGATTTGATATTTAGCATATTGAGGAAGGTTGATGTGGCAGAAGGGAAGGAGAATGATGCTTTATGCCAAATGTAGTTTCATCCATTTGAATCATCAATATTTTGGGAGGCTTCCAGTGATGATGGATAAATCCTGCAGGAGCTGAAGTATGAAATGGGTGTCTCCTTTGTAATGATCAGTCCCAACAACAGAATAACACTTCTGTAAAGGCTCATTTATATGTAGCAAGAAACCCCACACACATATTTCACTTTGAAGAGCATGGAAATTTTCGTGCTAAAACCTGCATTCAACTAATTTCAGAATGTCTCGGTATTCTAGAAGACAATTCTTGACTCAATTGCAAGGTGAATTTTGCTAATCAAAAAATGTTCATTTGTACCAGACTGAAAATGAAGACTCAGTCACAGCTTAGTAAAACAATTTGATGGGATTTTGCTTCTATAAGAATCGTGATCAAATTAAATAGAAGACAAAATTAAATGGAGATAATAAAATTTGAGAGGTTTCTAAAATATCCAGTGAACAGTATAGAAAAAACTATTGTCACACTTGATAGGGAAGAACTCTTACTTTTGAAAACAAGCAGCTCTGTTTTACAAGGAAGTTTGATGCAACTATAGAATGTTAGGAAACTAGTTTTAAACAAAGTACAGAAACAGACAAAATATAAAGTGTGAATTAAGAGTTGCAGATACCCAAAAGATAGAAAAGAAAGGGACATTGAAAGACAAATCTAAGACTGAAAGATGTTGTTTGAATGGATATAGTTTAATTGTGGTATTGAATTGAGTTAATGTACTTGAAATACTGAAGCTAACCTGAGATATTATACTGAAGCAGAATAGATATGTGCCATGAGCAAAACGCAGCTGAGGATGAACTAAATTAAACGTCTGCATCACATTCATGTCGTGAACAATACAAGGAATGCAATTATGTTACAAAAAAGACACAAAAACTTTGTGTGGTAAATAACTGAATGAGCATGGCAAATATTATGAAATATGGAAAGACATTCCAAACACTCAACTAATTTTCAAAGATTGTTTTCAAAGATCTTTGAAGTTGACATTTTGATTTTTTTTTTCCCTTTCCCCAGAATAAAAATTAAAGCCTTTTCTTTCAAGGGATCAAAAGACACCACCAAAAAACCCACCACTTTTTCTAACTGTTATGACTCAGTTTCTGAGTTTTCATCTTTACCTCAGTGTGCAGCAATGTGTCATTATGGCCAAGAGAGCCAATGATGTCCTGGAGTCCATCAGGAAAAGTGTGTCCAGAAGGTCTAGGGAGGTTCTTCTCCCCATGTACTCTGCCCTGGTGAGACCACACTGGGAGCATTGTGTCTGGTTTTGGGCTCCTCAATTCAAGAGAGACAAGAATCTGCTAGAATGCATCCAATGGAGAGTCACAAGGATCATCAGGGGACTTAAGCATCTCTAAATATCTGAGGGGTGAGTGTCAAGTGGAGGTGGTCAATCTCTTTTCAGTAGTGCATAGTAATAAGACAAGGAGCAATGGTACAAACTGGAACATATTTTGAGGTGAAACCTTCTAAGGAGAAACTTCTTTACAGTGAGAATGACAGAGCACTAGAACAGGCTGCCCAGAGAGGTTATGGAGTCTCCTTCTCTAAAGACTTTCAAAACCCACAAAGATGCATTCCTGCGTGGACTACCCTAGAAGATCCTGCTTTGGCAGGGGGGTTGGACTTGATGATCTCTGGAGGTACTTTCCAACCTCTAACATTCTCTAACATTATATGCAAAATAATTGAATGATTGAGAAAAAAGGCCTGAATAATGAAGACCTGAAAGAAGTATAATTAACAGCTCCTGAAAAGGTTGATGGAAGATAAATATTCCAAAATTGGATTGGTATGATTTTTTAATTTGATTTAGGTTGGCTAATATAGGCAGTGGTGTTTTATGTGATAGATTACTGTAAGTACCTGTTTAAGGTTTTTGCTGAGAAAATGGAAGTGTGCTAAGGCACCTCACAGGCTTCAAATAAAGTGAGTTCCAAAGTAAGTTAGTTGTTTAGCAATATTTAGGTAATAGGTTTTGCATACTATTATTTGTAATTTTTCCTCAGTGATCAGGAAGAAAAAATAAAATTATTAAAAGCTATAATGCAGTGACAGAGGTATGTAGGAGAATGATGATAATAATTGCAAAAATATGCTGGTGCTGATCCCTAGTCAGTTGAATGTGTACTGCTAGAATGATGTTATGGCCAAAAATAATGTTTTTTTAAGTATTGAAACAGCAAATTAAGGATGTTACTTTCACTGCATTTGTCACTTTTATATTCAAAATAGAATAGTCTGTTTTGAAGTCGTCAGCTCAAAAAGCTATAGCAGCAAGTTGAGGCATGTTCATAAAGCTGAGATAGTGCAAACATTTTGTGGTGAAAGGCAGAGTGTCAGCAGAAAGAGCATTAAGGATCAACCTGACCAGTACTTGAGCATTTCCAGAGGGGCGGGGAGAAAGCTAAAGGAGTAGAGTGAACTGTCTGTAGCTCTCCATAGACTGTACAAGGGCTGTGCACCTGGAGAAGCAGGAGTTGTGAGACCTGTGCTGCTTTTGTTAGAAAATGCTCCATAGCACTGTTGTTTTTCTTCCTGTGGTCTACTGTGTTGAAGCTGTCTGTTACCCAACCAGGTTGGGTGACTGGTGGTGGTGGTCTTGCTTTCTCCAGACTATAGCAGTGTGAAGGAAGGAGCAGCCGATGAAGCTGTGCTGAGCTAATGAGGAAGAGCCATCTGTCTAATTGAGCACCCTGCCTGCATAGCGACATGGCAGAAATAAAACACTGGCATTTGAACAGATTCAGCTGGGTCAAATTGAGTGTGATGGACCTCTCTTAGAGACGACTCTTCAGCCGTTTCTGAAGTTTCCTAGCAGTCCACACAGTCTGCTAGAAAATTTCTGGAACCTTTCAACAAATGTGCTGATGCTTTCTTCCCACCTCGGAATGTGACCATATCCTGAGACAGATTTCTTTTTGGTGCTTGTCTGAGCACTATGAAAAGTAAAATGACATACTGATCCTATAGGAATTCACAAAGATATTTACTTATTGGGATATTCTGGTCTGCAATTAAATCTCCCTCAAATTATTTATCAAGCACATTTCTATCCTTCTCGTTTACATTTCGCAGGGAAATCTGGATCCTTTGAATAAATTAGCATTTTTTTCAATAACTCAATGAAACGATGCAGATTTGAACCATCTGTCCTCACTGCCTGTAAGGATGGAAACTGAAATTCACCTCTGAGACAATTTAAGAAGTGCCTTGTGCAACATCAAACCTCTTTGATTTGTTGATGGAGGATTTTTTTTCTGCAAATATACAGAAAATATTTTTTTTCCTTTCTTTCCTAATAGGTGACTAGTAGGTGCAATTAGTCTCTTTTAACGCCATGATAATTCTTGGAGTCTTCTAGAAGAGTGGCTTTTTTCTTGTGAATTTTTTCACTTCAGAATGGTAAAATAGAAGCAGTAAATATTTGTTGTAAGCTAGGTTTTAGATAGACACTTGTAAGAATATGGCAATACAAGTGTTAAAACCTTTTCCGTTCTAAAATGATCTTAATTTCTGCAATAGAAATTTTAACCAGAGTGATGGTGATTTGCCCTTGATAAAATTCTGCCCTTGATAAAATTCTGTGTGTATTTATATACCAGAAACCAGAAGAAAACTTGCAGGAGTATGTGGCACTTTCATCTTCAGTAGTTTTTCAGTGTATTTGCATTTTCATTGAACTGTCTCAAGGATCAGTGAGCAGACGTAGGACTAAAAAGCTGGAGTGTTAAGTCAGATTAGCAGGATTCATGGCAACGTTTCTGAAACTATCATTTTTTAGAACATTTGCATAATGCAGAAAACAGACTGAACATTTTTTTTTTGTACTGAAGATGGTATCCACAAAACCATTGTATAAACACTTCCCTTCATGAGACGGCAATTGTAGGATGTCAGTGTTGTTAGCATTGACTAAACTCAAGAAAAGATCAACAAAATAGGGAATGCTACATCTTTTGTTGTTAGGAGATGCCACAACTGATTTTTCTGGCTAGAGGGACACAAGAAGAATTGATACAAGGCATAAATGAGATGGATTCATAAGTAGCTGATAGTTTTAATTGGCTCATTCTAAGGAAAAGCTGCTGTCGGGAAGAAAAAATTGCCAGGCCATACTTAACTGAAAACAGCAGGACTGTGACATAGGAGTGTTTGTACTGCATGATGCTGAAAGCTCAAGTATTCTGTTATTGGCAGTGTGGTTTACTCTCGTGTTGTCTCATGATTGGCTACCTTGGTTAATATGCATTTTCCATAACTGGTTCTAGTCTGGCAGGAAATGTCATGCTCTTCACAGGTGACAAGATTTTCCTTTCAATCCTTTGGAATCTGTGGATCATTAATATTAATGACCAATCAACCAGCCAAACAAAACTTCCTTTTTGGAGCATACACCTCTTGTGGCTGGTAACCCTCAGAGAGATTTTCATGAACCATATGGGCTGCTCACTCTACAAGGAGTGGAAGAAAGGACAGCTAGAATGGGGGGTGTATAAGGAAGCTGCCCGAGCAGCCAGAGATCTGATTAGGAAAGCCAAAGCACAGTTTGAATTGAATCTAGCCAGGGAGGTCAAAGGGAACACCAAGAATTTCTACAGGTATATTAATGGTAAAAAGAAGATTAGGGAAGGTGTGCCCCACCCCAGAAAGGAAACAGGCGATTTGGTCACAAGTGACATAGAAAAGGCGGAGATTCTCAATGACTTCTTTACCTCGATCTACACTGCAAAGGTCTCAAGCCATACTCCTGGAGCCGTGGAAGATAATGGCAGGGACTGGAAGGAAAAGCTGCCCAGCGTAAGTGAAGATCAGGTTCATGATCACTTGAAGAACCTGAAAGTGTTCAAGTTCATGGGTCCCGACAGGATACACCCACGGGTACTGAGAGAACTGGCAGATGAGGTTGCCAAACCCCTCTCTATTATATTCCAAAAGTCCTGGCAGTCTGGTGAAGTCCCCACTGACTAGAAAAGGGGAAACATAACCCCCATTTTCAAAAAGGGTAGGAAGGAAGAGCCAGGGAACTACAGGCCAGTCTCACCTCTGTGCCTGGTAAGATCATGGATCAGATCCTCCTGGAGGCACTACTGAGGCAGGAGAATAGCAGAGAGGTGATTGGGTCCATCAGCATGGCTTCACCAAGGGCACATCCTGAATGACAAACCTGGTGGCCTTCTATGAACAGGAACTGATGTCATTTATCTGGACCTGAGCAAAGCCTTTGACATTGTCCTGCACCACATTCTGGTCTCCAAGCTGGTGAAACATGGTCTTGATGGGTGGACCACCAGGTGGATAAAGAACTGGCTTGATGGCTGAACCCAAAGAGTGGCTGTCAAAGGGTCCATATCCAAGTGGAGACCAGTGACAAGCAGAGTCCCTCGGGGATCAGTCTTGGGACCAGTCTTGTTCAACATCTTTGTGGGTGATATAGGCAAAGGCATTGAGTGCACCCACAGCAAGTTTGATGATGACACCAAGCTGTGTGGTGCAGCAGACAGGCTGGAGGGCAGGGATGGCATCCAGAGGGACCTGGACAGGCTGGAGAGGTGGGCACAAGCCAACCTCATGAGGTTCAACAATGCCAAGTGCAAGTTCCTGCATTTGGGTCGAGGCAATCCAAAGCACAAATACAGACTGGGCAGTGACTGGCTGGAGAGTAGCCCTGAGGAGAGGGACTTAGGGTGCAGGTGGACAAGGAGCTCAACATGAGCCAGCAAGGTGCACTTGCAGCCCAGAAAGCCAACCAGATCCTGGGCTGCATCAGGAGAAGTGTGGCCAGCAGGTCAAGGGAGGTGATTCTCCCCCTCTATTCTGCCCTGGTGAGACTCCACCTGGAGTACTGCATCCAGTTCTGGATCCCCTATTACAAGAGAGATGTGGACATGCTGGAGCATGTCCAGAGAAGGGCCATAAGGATGATCAGAGGGCTAGAGCACCTCTCCTATGAGGACAGACTGAAAGAGTTGGGGCTGCTCAGTTTGGAGAAGAGGAGGCTCCCAAGTGACCTTGTTGTAGCCATCCAGTATCTAAAGGGGGCCTAGAGGAAAGCTGGGGAGGGACTTTTTAGGCTATCAGGTAGTGACAGGACTAGGGGGAATGGAGCAAAGCTGGAGGTGGCAAGATTCAGACTGGATGTGAGGAGGAAGTTCTTCAGCATGAGAGTGGTGAGGCCCTGAAGTGGGTTGCCCAGGGAGGTGGTTGGGGCCACTTCCCTGGAAGTGTTTAAGGCCAGGCTGGATGAGGCTCTGTCCAGCCTAATCTAGGGTAGGGTGTCCCTGGGCATGGCAGGGGGGTTGGAACCTGATGATCCTTGTGGTCCCTTCCAACCCTGACTGATTCTATGATTCTGATTCTAAATTTTCCTTTTTTGTCTGATAGGCAGATCAGCTATGCAGAACAGCTTGAACCACTTTGCTGTGGCACTTTGTAACGGTACTTGTGATTGAGCATATTTGGGGTGGCCTGTAATTTGGTAATGGTCTGCTGATGAGCTTTTTTTAATGTGTAAATATGGTGGAAGGCATGAGACAGTGAAGAAGTAGAGAAAATAGATGTAGAAAATAAAGCACCCAGCTCACTTTCAGGTTCATTTAATGAAGTCAGTAGTTGAAACTGCTCCAAAAAAATCCTCTTTTAATTGGCGTTTGTTAAATGTGTTTCTGAAGTGAAGGAGCTGTGCAGGATGGATTCCTCATAGTACTGAACTTCATCAAAAGTTTCACTTACAGTTAGATCAGTTTGAATAGTTTAGAAGCAGTTCATGCCACATTCACTGTGGGGCTCCATTTATATACAAATGGGCCTGACTTAAATGTTGCTTTATTTTGTTCTGATCTTACAAAAATCTGCAAGGCAGGTAATGCCAATAGACAAATATTCAAAGAGACAGTGAGGGTGACGATCCATGTTTTCTACTGAAACTAGAGCATTAATTGCAGCATAGGTCAGAACTTGGGTATAATATCATATATCCTCAAAAGAAACAGATTAATCTGTCTTGCCAATCAATAGGCTTTTTGTGCATAAGTAGTAGCATACAGTACAGATTGGCATTAGCATCCTACTGTTCAGTCTGAATCCTTTCATTTACAAAGGAAAGAAACAAGCATCAGAATAATGCAGGGTGTGTGCACTGGGGAATCTGGACCTACTTTATGACAGCTTGATTCCCTCGTAACACCATGGAGGCCGTACACAAGTACAGTTGTGTGTGCTTGTGCACCTCGTGGAGTAGCATGTTTTCAGCACAGTACTGAAGGATCCACTGGAATGTTAGTTTAGCACTTCTAAGGGACTTTTAATGAGAACCTTCCTTGCGTTTAACAGCATTTTCAGCTGTTTGTGCATTTCATAAGTATTTCAATCCAGTTTAACTTTTATGTCTACTTTAAGCTGAAGCACTGTAATTTTTACCTCAGAAATCAGAATGACTAGTGACACTCCTTATCTCTGCTATGGTATCTTGTTCTTGTGTGGTGTTCATCTAACTGCTCATTTCAGAGTGCAATGATAGCATGAGTCTTAGGGGTTTGATATTTTGTCTCAAAAAGAGCAACAAAAGTACTCAGCAAGTATTGCAAAGAAAGAAATAAAAGTTACTATGTAAACAGCTTCTTCACTATCCTGCTATTATAAGAATAAAGCCCTGTGTCAGTCTCCATTTTGGCAAAGGCAGGGCCGTGTGTTGCCCATGTATCTCTTATGCTCTCTCTGCCATCCTTGAACTACTCTTCACAGACTGAATTATGTAAAATAGGAGTAAATCAGATGGCAATTTCTAGGATAAAAAAAGCAGACCATAAACATCTTTCCTGTACCTTACTGTTCTCTCTCATGCTGGTTCAGCCTCTGAGTGCATTGGTATGACAATAGAGGAACCACTGATCTATCATCCTTTACGTTGGCTTCTTCATTTTAGCTTATCCAAACTCCACTGACTTTACTGGGAGTCTTTTACCTTTTGCCACCAGCTGCTAAGCTATTCTGTAGGTCTAGCAAAAATATTATATATCATATTAATTAAGCCAGAGGTCTTCCCCAAGTTCTTTATTACCTCGGTATTACTTCATTCTGAAGGTATTGCTGGTGTGCTTTGTGAGAGAGAACAAGAAAGTTTAAATTAGTTTTACCACCAGCTTTCATGCAGTTCTATGCTTACTTTCCCTGCTATGCTTGGCATATTTATCCACTGTATTGAGTAGCCAGAACCAACACCCCTGCTGCTTCTTTTGGGTTTCCTTGTTAGTTGTATTTTTTAAGCCTGTCAAGAGAAAGATAGCAGATGCTTCTGTAAATACCCTTTTAAAAATTTTGAATCTTCACCTTTAAGAAGGTTAGAAGGAAAATATAAAATAAGATACAATTTCCAGAATAGAATACGTGTTACTATTGTATTTGCTAAAATGCTGTAAAGACTTTTCTTAAAAAAATCTGCAGCAAAGCATTTCATGGTTACTGCATGACCACATGTCTGTGAAAGTCAACATTGATTAAACTGCACCTTAGAAACAAATGTTCTCTTTCTGAAGGATGCTGTAATGCTCTCTGGTTTGAAATTAGGTTTGCAAAATATACTTTAACCATGTATGTATAATTACTTATTTTTTTACCATAAAGTACTCATTTTACACTTAAATGTTAATTCCTACAATATTAAATAAACTCTGGCATATTTCACTAAATATGGGTTAATCTAACTTTTCTACCAATAAGTACAAAGGCAGTAACCTGATACAGATGAGCAGTGTGTGAAATAACCATTTAAGATATTGACAAAAAATGATGTAATTCATTAAGAAGTTTCCCAAATATGTAATACCCAAACACACATATACTAATTAAAAAGGGCAGTGATATGCTGCCATAAGAATAAGAGAGAATTCTTCCCTCTCATGTTGCTCATTGCTGCAATCAGAGCCGGCTTGTTTTCTCAAGTAATCCATCATGGTGATTTACAAGTGCTGCTACCATCTGTATCCTGCTAATAGGAGGCTCGTGGCATCTGTCCTTGCACTTAAAGGAAGCCGGCAGCATAAAGCACATGATTACTAGATGACGTACAATCACTGGACAAGGGAGGGGAAGGTTGGGCAAGGTTCTGGACCATTTCTGGATCTTAGTCAATGAGCTGCAATTACTGGGTTGTTTTTTTGGTTTTTTTTTTCAGTGTACTGTATGCTCCTGACCAATCACAAACCAAGAAGGAAGGTTTTAATTAGCTGATTGTTTGTTTGCTATCACTATGTGTCCCTGCTGCCCACGTAGGCTCAGCTGAAACTGCCGCAGTTGGCTCTAACCTTGTCACTAATCACTGAAAATGGATGAGCGGTGTTCAGTCTTCTCCTTTGAATCCTATTCTGTTCTACTTCCTACTTGTTAAATTAATGGAGAATTTGATTTCCAAAAGGAAGAATTTGATTTTGCCATCCCAAAGGCAAATCTTTTTCAAGTTCTTCTTTTATTCCCCTTGTGGATGTTTTTTTCCTCCTAAATCCAAGATCTGAGTGTCTTTTATGTGAATGGGAGGCTGCATTTTACTTTGCTTATTTTCTGTTACTTCTTCACCTTTATTTAAAAAAAAAAAAAACCAAACTAATTTTTTTAAGTTGAAACATATTTGGGTTTTTCAGTTGCAGGTCTGTTCAGAGAATTCTTTTGGAAATAACACCATGCAGTATGCAAAATCACACTTTTAAGGGATCAAGACCATTTTTCACCTCTGAATTCTGAATGATACCTACTTGATATGATAGCAGAGGCTGATGAGAATGCTAGACTCTGAAGCTGGAAGTATCGTTGTTGAAAGTTCTGTCTAATATTTCAAAACTGGTCCTGAGCAGTATGTTATTTTGGTAAATCAGTGAAAGGATTAAAATATACTGAATTCTTCTTCATATGGCCCACATTTACAGAAAGAAGTCAGAATTGTTTGCTGCCTTTATCAGAACTGGAAACTGTAAGAGTTTTGTACTCCAGCATAGGCCTGGGTGAGTCCAGTGTCTTTAATATGACTGGCAGAGGAAAGGTGGGCTTAACCTTTTACATGATAATTGCCTAGTATCCCAGTGATCGCCTCATCAAGAAAATGGCCTTCTGTTCTAGGTCTTTCTTGTGTAGACAGACACACTTTGGACATGAATTTTTGAGGGATTGCTAGTATCAGCATCCAATTTCTGTAGCTTTAGCTTAAGTGATGTGCCTTTAGAGGTCTTTAATTGTTTCTATATAACTCAATAATTTTGAATGTCTTTTTTCCTCACTGTAGACTGTAAAAGGAGATGGTATTAAGGAAATGTGAGGGATTAGTAGAATTTGTAATTTCATACAGTTTATAGGAGAGGTAGTAAACTACTAGGGTTTACAATCTGTGAGTTTGTCTTTTCCAAGTAGCATTGTTCGGTGGCTAGGTTTGAGGCAGGTATGTTTGTGATCATCAAGAAATGTTTCAAGTAGGATAGCACCTGCCAGTACAATGGCAAAAACCCTGTGGCTGTGACACATAAATTCTTAATAATGTATGCCATGATTATTCTGTACTCTGTAAAATTTTAAGTAATTTCACACAGATGATGATTTATTTAATCTAGATTCTTTGTATCTGAGAATTAATTTGTATGGTCCTATGATGAGGAAACACCTCATTATGGCAGAGATAAGTCTGCTCAAAATGCTTGCAACCTCTACAGGAATGGCAAGGAAACAGGAGATGAGTTCTTCTCAATTTCAGTTATAAACTGACTTTAGTTGTGAAGTTACAGGTGTTATGTTCTGTAACAGAACCTGCACTTTGTGTGTCTGTCCAGCAGTCGGGGAGTACTTTAATCTTTACAAATGTAAACAAGTAATCTAACAAAAAAACCCCAAAGTTTATTTGGAAAGTAGATGTTGGTATGCCCTCCATTTAGTCATTTGTTCTCTTAGCTCAATTTTCTTTAGAAGTCTGGAACCAGTTAATTTTACAGTAGAAATTACTCAAAGCATATATGTGTTCTTTGTGCAGTAGTCTGAGAACACAGAGTGCAGTAATACCAAAAATCAAATGCTGGGGCTCAGAAGGCAGTTCAATATATATTGGGACTGCCAAGGCTTAGGATGCTCAGTAAGATTGCACTGTGGCCATGTAACTCAGCTTTCTAATGAATACTAAGCTGCAAATAAAGATAGAAATTAAAGTATTTGGGCTCTAATTATTTTCTTTGAGTTTGTTTGAGTTTTTTNCTTTGGATGTTTTTTAAAGGAAATCATGTTGATTGTTTTAATTTAAACCCCCAAAATTTTCTGTTCTTTCCTGTGACAAGGTTGAGAATTAAAACAAATCTTGAATTTTTCTCATGAATGAAATCCTACTTTCTATCCTTCCTTGTGTTTCAGCTTTCCATATAAAACCACAGAGAGCTGTGTGAAGGTAATCTGTCATCTGTCAGATGCTGTCTGACATCTGTCAGATGCTATTTACTAATTTTGACAGGACAATGTATTAAAGCGGTTTAGTTCACATTAAGATACAGGGCACATATATAAGAAGACTAAAGGGGATGATACATCACTCCAACTGGACTGAAAGGCATAAGGAAATTAAGCATCTTACCTGAGAATTCCTTCCTGTCAATGCTGCAAGGAAAAGAAGACGCTGGAATTGTTTCACACTTTTGGAAATTGCTTTCAGGGTTTTACTCAAAGATCAACTGTCTAAAAATTATTAAAAGATTGCTGTAAGTAGCAGTCTTAAGTAAAAATGACTACTGTAGTAAAGTATCATCAATCGTTATTGGGATCTGGCACATGAGAATTATAGAATTTCTACTTTATTTATCCTCATTTAATTGGTAATGTAGCTAGAAGCTTGAGAACAAACTTGAGCATCTCCATCTAATTTAGTTTAGTTTAACAGAAGGGAAGATGCTCTTGGATTAGAAACTTGAAGTTGTATTTTCAGGAACTTGAGAATTAAATATGAACGTGACTTGTACTCATTTTTTGTTAAGAATAACTATTTACCCAGTGAAAAAGACAAAGCTTTTATTGTTTGGTTTTACTGTTTAATTTTCATATTTAAATAATTGGTGGCAAAAAGATAGAACAATTCTATCTCTATAACTTTTGCTTGAATCACAGTAAACAATCTAACTATTTCCTTCATTCTTTTACTTATTATACCTTCCCAGTGACAAATTGCACCTTATTAGGCAATATCTGGAATCTGCAAAGCATCAAAAGTCTATGAAAAGATATATGAATAAACCACCCTGCTTACTTGGATACTCTTAGGTTTTGATTGAAGTGTCTGCAATTCCTGCTGGGTTTTTAGGGTCAAAACCTTCAGAGAAACCTACATTGCTGATTGCAGATCTACCCTATCTCAGTGTCTGTCTTCTACTTCCTAGCACTTCAAACAGCTTCACCTATTTTGCATCTCTTCTGCCATCCCTATGCTGTTGCTGAACAAAAAATTTTGAAAAGCAGCACAACTTAGCTGAAGAAACTATTATGTAGTTGCTATTTAATTAGTTTGAAAACTCTACTTGCTTAAAGCTTTTTTGAGAGTGAGAACAGTACCTCTCAAATTTGTCTTTCTAACACTTACAAAGGTTTAGTGCTTTTTTAGTGGTTTAAATAAAAATGCATATTTGGCAAAGTGGATATTTGCTGTGGGTCAGAGGAAAATCATACCTTGATACATTATATGTAGTTGTTTTCAAAGATGCCTTCAAGATACTGGATGTTTAAGACCAAATTTTAAGGATTGTGTGGAAATAGGCCAATATATTTCCACAGGCACACATGAAAGCGTGTGAACCAGCAGTGGAGCACCATTCGGAGAGGCAGTAGCACCGGGACCATATTTGGCACCAAGACCAACTCTGTCACTAAAGGGTATTGCTTTCAGGCAAAGAGGTCACTTCCTGACACGGAGGCACTTGGTGAAAGGGGAGGAGGGGCGGCAGGGTTGGCTCCCTTATGGACCTGCATGAAGGGATGGATGCAGCTGGAGGCGTTGCCATGGTTAAGTGCGAGTATGGGTGAGCCAGCAGTGGAGCACCATTCAGAGAGGCAGCTCCAGAGCTGTGCCATGGCATCATGGTGAGCAGCATGTGCTGAGATAATTATTTTTAAAAGAACCTCAACAACCAAAAAAAAAAAAAACCACAAACAAGAAAAAACACACCAAGAACAAAACAAACAAAGAAATAAACAAAAAACCAAACACCAAAGTAGTAGCCATGGTTGTAACCCAGGCAAATACTGTGTCTAGGAAAACTGTGGGCACCCAGACTGCTGCCTCATACAAATATGTGGATGTCCAGACCCCTGGCTGCAGAGAATGTCTGAGCCTAGCATTTGGAACGGAGGGTGGTGAGTATGAAACCTGTGTGAGGTGAGCGATCTGCTCAGTATGGTGGCTGGGCTTAAGGAGGAATTTGAGAGACTAAGGTCTATATGTGATTGTGAAAGGGAAATTAACTGGTGGAGCCAGACTATACCATCCCTGAGGGAGGGGCAGCAGGTGAAGACTGCACAAGTAGTAGAGGATTCAATTTCCTCTTCCTACCCAGATAAAACAGGTAAAGGAAGAGACCCAGGAGATGAGGGGGAGTGGAGGAAAGTCTCTCCCAACAGAAGCAGGAAAACCCCCTCCCAAACTTTTCAGTCTTACTAGCTGCACTTGCATAACAGATACGGGGCAATAGAAACTGAGGATCAGGCAGAGCAGGATGGAGGGGAAAGTCCATCTGCTCAGTTGTCCAGGGTATGTCAGCCAGCCCCAAGAATTAAGACTAGTGCAACAAACAAAAGAAAAAAGAGAGTGATAGTTGTAGGGGATTTGCTTCTGAGAGGAGCAGAGGGACCAATATGTCAGGCAGACCCCTCTCACAGGGAGGTGTGCTGCCTACCTAGAGCCCGGATTAGGAATATTGTTAGGAAAATTCCTCTTCTTGTGTGCTCTATGGACTGCTATCCATTACTGATCTTCCATATAGGAGGAGAAAAAATAATGACTGGTAGTCCCAGAAAAAAAAAAAACCATCCAAAAAACTTCAGGGCCTTGGAACAAGTGGTACAAGACTCAAGAGCACAAAACACCTTCTCTTCTCTTATTCCAACTGATGGCAGAGACATTGGATTAAGACGAATACAGTCTTTAAATATATGGCTCCATGGGTAGTGTCACCTTCATAAATTTGGATTCTTTGACAATGGTATGACCTATACAACACCAGGGTTGTTGACACCTAACAGGAGACACCTCTCTCAAACGGGGAAGAGGGTCTATGCAGAGGAGATTGCAGGGCTAGTCCTCCAGGACCAGCAGCAATGCATTCCAAAAAAGAAGGTGGCAGGTAAGAATGCAAGGAGGCCTGCATGGATGAATGAAGAGTTCCTGGACACACTTACATACAAGAAGAAAGCCCACAGAGATTGGAAGCAAGGACAGGTAACCTGGGACAAATGCAAAGAAATTGTTTTTTCTACCAGAAATCAGGTTAGGAAAGCTAAAGCACAGCTGAAATTAAGTCTGGCAAGGGACATTAAGGGCAACAAGAATTTCTTCAGGTATTATCAGTGAGAAAAGGAGGACTAGGGAGAATGTGGGACCTTTTCAGAAGGGAAATGGAGAGCTGGTGACATGGGTTATGGATAAGGCTGAGATGCTCAGTGACTTCTTTGCCTTAGTCTTCAACAGCAAGGGCTCCAACCACAATGTCCAAATTCCAGAGGGCAAAAGTAAGGACAGGGGGAAGGAAGATGTGCCCACTATAATTGAAGATCATGTTTGTGAGCATCTAAGGAATCTGAATGTGCAAAAGTCCATGGGGCCTGATGAGATCCACCCACAGGTCCTGAGGGAACTGGCAGATGAAGTTGCTAAACCACTGTCCATTGTATTTGAAAGGTCATAGCAGACTGTTGAAGCTCTTGCTGACTGGAAAAGGGCAAACAAAATGCCCATCTTCAAGAAGGGGAAAAAGGATGACCCCAGGAACTGCAGAAAAGTCAGTCTCACCTTAGTGCCAGGCAAGATCAAGGCAAATGGAAAGCAAAGCAGAGGTGATTGGAGGTAACCAGCATGGCTTCACCAAGGGCAAATCATGCCTAACAAATTTGGTGGCTTTTTATGATGAATTCACAGCAACAGTGGTCAAGGGAAAGGCAACTGATGTCATCTACCTGGACCTGAGTAAGGTGTTTGACTCTGTCCCACATGACTGGCCACCAAACTGGAAAAACATGGAGTACTCACTGGATAAGGAATTGGCTGGATGGTCACACGCAGAGAGTGGTGATCAACAGCACAATGTCCATCTGGAGACCAGTGTCAAACGGTGTCCCTCAGGGGTCAGTGCTGGTTTAGGGCTAAGGTTAGGGTTAGGACCAGTGTTGTTTAAGATCTTAATCAGTGACATGGAGAGAGAAATCGAGTGCACCCTGAGCAAGTTTGCAGATGACACCAAGCTGTGTGGCACTGTTGCCTCGCTAGAGGTCAGGAATGCCATCCAGAGGGACCTGAACAGGCTGGAGAGGTGGGCCCAGGCCAAGCTCATGACATTCAACAAGGCCAAGTGTAAGGTCCTGCACCTGGGTCAGCAGAATCCAAAACACAAATCCAGGTTGGATGGCGAATGGCTGGAGAGTAGCCCTGAGGAAAAGAACCTGGGGATATTGGTAGATGAAAAGCTCAACATGAGCTGGCAGTGTGCACACACAGCCCAGATAGCCAACTATGTCTTGTGCTCCAGGAAGAGAAACGTGGCCATCAGGGCAAAGGAGGGGATTCTCCCCCTTTACTCTGCTCTCATCAGAACCGACCTGGAGTACTGTGTGCAGTTCTGGAGCCCCCAGCACAAGAAGGACATGGAACTTTTGGAGAAAGTGCAGAGGAGGGCCACAAAGGTGATCAGAGGGCTGGAGCAGCTCTGCTGTGAGGACAGGCTGAGAGAGTTGGGTCTCTTCAGCCTGGAGAAGAGAAGGCTTTGAGGAGCCTTCCAATATCTGAAGGGGGCGTACAGGAGGGCTGCGGAGGAACTATTTAGAAGGTCTTATTATGACAGGATGAGAGGTAATGGGTTTAAACTGGCAGAGGTGAGATTTAAACAGGATGTTAGGAGGAAGTTCTTTACAGTGAGGGTGGTGAGATACCGGAACGTGTTGTCCAGGGAGGTTGTGGCTGCTTTCTCCCTGGAGGTGTTCAAGGCTAGGCTGGATAAAACCTTGAGCAAACCGTTCTACTGGGAGGTGTCCCTGCCTAAGGTGTAGGGTTGGAACTGGATGATATTTGAGGTCACTTCCAACCTAAAACATTCCATGATACTATGAGAGCCACAAACTGTTGCCCACATTTTTTCATTATATCAAGTATACAGTGTGAGTCACTTTACATGTTCAGCACTCAGTACAGAATTTGGGCTCTTGCTTTATTGTGATAGGTGTTCACAAAACTGCCTAAGAATAATAGATCTGTAATATAATGAAGCATAGAGTTAAAAGTTTTGTGGGGTTTGATTTTTTGTTTTGTGTTGTCATTTTTTTTCTTTTTTTTGGTGTTTTTGTTTGATTGATTTTTAAAATTGTTTGGGGTTTTGTGTTTGTTTTGGATTTTTAGGTTTTGAAGTTGGATTTTTTTTGTTAATTTGGTGCACAAAAAATGCATATGAAGACAGGAGAATCCATAAATAATGTTAAGGTCCTAGGCAACCTGCCATTGTGACAGCATATTTTATAAACAACCATAAATAAGACTCACTGCAGCATATCAGAGACAATTATCCCATGCCATCAGCAGCATTGTTCTGATTTACTGAGGTCTTTGAAGAAAAGAAATACTCACCTGTCATGCCAAACTGCAAAGCTCTAATATGGTTGATATTTTTCCCCACAGTTCATTATGCCTGGCTTTTGTTTTCTGTGCTTTTTCTGCCTGTTTTGTATCTGAAAGTACATTCAGGAATTAACTTAAATAATTTTTTTTTTTTTTTAAATCAGAATGCCTCAGTGGCTGAAACAAAGCATAGATGCAAATTCTTGTAGCACTTCTAAAAAAGAACATTCTAACTTTCCTCCTTCGGGCACTTCTTAGCAAAATTCTTTTCTCTTGGAAGTGTCTCAAGAAGCAGTAGTAAAATAATGGAGGATTAGAAGGGTAATGAGAAAGGGACAGAGCCTGAGGGCAAAAGGATTCCCAGAAAAGATTTTTAGGTATTTTTGTTCTGTGGTGCAGTACAGTGAGGGTCAGATGTCTTTCTAGAGAAGTGATGTGATACAATGAATGATACAGCCCACTGGCTGATAGGTTCTGCTGCAACAGACACCAAATAGGTTCATTGTCAAAAGGATGGCCTTAGGAATTTTTTCCAGTAACAGCTGGATTATTTAGGGCACAAACCCTTGTTAGAAATCAATAGAAGCAGTGTTACAGACATTAATATTTTCCAAACAGGAGTAGAAATGTCTAGCTCTGTTACTTTGGGTATCCAGTACTTTGAGACCTGCTGATCCTGTGCAATATTGTAGAAGACAAAGGGGATGGAAATCCTGAGGTATTTTCCTGAGTGGAGGGGTCAGCTAAAGTAAAAGTTACGTGTGGCTTGGTGATCCAACAGGTGACGCTCATGCTGTCAGTTTTAACAGTGTTAGGGACATGCAGGCTTGACTTTATTGAGGTATGCCTGCTTTCTGAAGCCTATATAGGTTTACTTCAACTGTGCAGCAAGGCAGCATAGGTATGTGGTAGTTTGAGGGATCCTAGGTCCCAGTTTAAAAAAAGCCATAGGGAGGAGGACCATCCTAGGGAGATGGACCTGCTTGTCCCAGAATATTGTAATAGTGTTATTCTGTTCCTTTTCTGGTATCACAGCTTAAAAGATAGTGCCTAACTTGGTGTCCCTCTTCTCCTCCTTGCTTCTCTTGCTTCCACTTCTCCGGGGGGAGTTGGTGGGCAGGGACCTGAGCCACTGAGGCCTTGTAGGCCCAGTTTGTGGGGGGGGGGGTTTGGTTTCAGCCTACCCTTAGGCTGACAGAGGGGGTAAGGGGTGGAGGATACTAGAAGGCTACTTTGGGCCTAGTGGATTTTATACTTATTCTACCTGATTGTCTTCTGTATATATGCTCTTGTAAATAGAATTTCTCTTTAAAACTTCCAATCAGTGTGCAATATCCTCATTGTTACTCCTGGAAAGGGATAAGAGTAGATTCTGTTCTCCAGAACCGGTTATGTTCATGGCCCAAACTAGAATCATAGAATAATAGAATGGTTTAGGTTGGAAGAGACCTCAAAGATCATCCAGTTCCAGCCCCGCTGTGCCATAGGCAGGGACACCTCCCACTAGATCAGGATGCTCAAGACCTCATCCAGCCTGGCCTTCAACATCTCCAGGGAGGGAGCAGCCACAACCTCCCTGGGCAAACCGTTTCAGTGTCTCACCACCTTCACTGTAAAGAACTTCCTCCTAATATCCCATTTAAATCTCTTCTCTGCCAGTTTAAACCCATTAGCCCTCATCCTGTCATTACAAGACCTTGTGAATAGTCCCTGCCCAGCCTTCCTGTAGGCCCCCTTCAGATACTGGAAGGCTACTATAAGGTCCCCTCAAAGCCTTCTCTTCTCCAGGCTGAAAAGCCCCAACTCTCGTGGCTTGTCCTCACAGCTTGTCCTCTGATCACCTTTGTGGCCCTCTTCTGGACTCTCTACAGCAGTTCCATGTCCTTCTTGTGGTGGGGGCTCCAGAACTGCACACAGTACTGCAGGTGGGGTCTGACGAGAGCAAAGGGTGAGAAAGTACTAGAAAAATATATCCTTGGCAACCTAGGCCTGAGCCTGTGGATAGCTACACAGAGTTTTAGCTTGGTATATGTTGAAGGCCTTAAAGTCATCCTATCAGGTCGTGTGTATTGTTTGTTTGTTTTCCTTTGGGTTTTGGTGAATATTTTTCCTTTTTTTTCCATTTTTTTTTTTTTAAATGCATCTCATGTCTGGATGAATCACAACTACAGAGCAGGTATACTCTTGGAAATTTAAGAGGTTGGAGTTCTTAACTTACTTGCTGATTAAACATCCTACAGTACTTCATCACAAGAGAAAGCTTGACCTAATAGCCAGGCCAGAATGCAAGTTAAACAATTTGGCTACTTCCTGTTCCACAGACTGATCTAGTTCTGGGCAATGTTTTGGAAATCTCATTAATGTCATATATAATTTATAAGCTGTATTTCTCACTTGAATTAATTATATATTTCATAAAGCTATTGAAGAGTGGTTTTGGAAAACTAAAGGGTATTGTCTAATGACTGTGCTGGTTTGAGGCTGAGCAGAATATTCTAATGACAGAAATTAGATCATTGGTTGTTAAAAGAAAATAATGATGAAGTCTATATGATTCATTTGTTTGCTGAGAGGGATAAAAAGCAAAAATGTCAACAATTTGCCCCAATCTGGTTTGTAATGCTGGATCTATTTGCTTCCTCCTTACTCCACTCTAGTATCTTTTCTACTAATCTTGGCTAACAGAAAACAATGTAAGCTTTGCTGTTTGTTTTTTTTTTTTTTGCCTGTCTGGGAAAGTAGAGGGAGAAAGAGGAGGTAGGTTTGAGCCCCTTCTGGGCAGTTTCTTTTTTCTGGGAGGGAGTTTGGGTCTCTGTATTATTTCTACTTTATATAACTGTAAATACTTGTAAATATTATATATATGTACTTGTACATTTAGTTTTGCTGTAATTATTGCTTCATCTTACTTCCGAGAAGTTTGAGCTAGTCTGGTAAATTTCAACAATGTGGAGGGGGGGGAAAAGTTCCTAATGCACACCAATAACACTGCATTTCCAAGTTGATGCTGTTCTGGAATTACAAAATATTATTTAGCTAGCCCATAGCATGCAACATTTAGACATCAAAATGTCACAATTTATAGACACTATTGACAAAATCAGATGATATTCTGTCTTCACAGAACCACAGAATGTCAGGGATGGGAAAGGACCTTGAGAGCTCACCCAGTCCACCCCCAGTGCCAGAGCAGGATCACCTATACCAGATCACACAGGAACATGTCCAGGCGGGTTATGAATATCTCCAGAGAGACTCCACAACACCCCCCGCTGGCAGCCCGTTCCAGTGTTCTGTCACCCTCACAGTGAAAAAATTCCTCTTTATGTTTAAATGAAATTTCCTATGTGTCAGCTACCACTCATTGCCCCTTGTCCTGTCAGTGGGTATCATCAAGAAGAGCCTGGTTCCATCCTCCTGGCACTCTTGCAGGAAATGTGTCAGTAAGAAGCCTAATTCAGGCAATTAGTGTGAATAGATCATTTTAAGTAGCCACCTGCAGTAGAAGTCCTATTGCAGGACAAGTATCACAAGAGAGACTTTGTGTGCAATGGGGAGCAGGTTACTCAAAACTCTTTGACTTGGGCATGTGTGTTCTGAAACTTGAGCATTCTACTGAGTGTAAACCAGTTATCTCACTTTGTAAATCAATAATCATAAAATATTTCCTTGCAAGTACTGGTTGCTTTGTCTCTTGTCAAATATGTCAATTTCTGGTATAGGTAATCCTGCTCTGTAAGGGGGTTGGACTAGATGATCTTTCAAGGTTCTTTCCAGCCCCTAACATTCTGTGATTCTGTGATTCTTTCTCTTGATTTATTTTACATATATTTCAGATTTATCCAGCCTATTAAACTATTAAAAATAGTTTGGACACGGACTGATTAAGGATCTACTAAAAATACTATTAGAGGAGTGATGGTTCTGGAAGTTATTTTAACACACTTTGGCTACAAGGAATCTAGGTAATTATTGATGGATTCTTCAGGCTGCTTCTTTAGGATTCTGCTCTGATAGCCAAAGATATCCCTCAGTTCTTCTGATACATAAAAACTTTGCAGTGTCTTGATTTTGTATCTTGCTTTTTTAGAAAACAGACCAAGGTACATTGACAACTTGCAGGATTTTGTTAAAAAACTCAGAGGATACATAAAAACTTTGCAGTGTCTTGATTTCGTATCTTGCTTTTTTAGAAAACAGACCAAGGTACATTGACAACTTGCAGGATTTTGTTAAAAAACTCAGAGGATTTATGGTTAGGGAGCTCATGTCATGCTTTTTTTTGCTGCTGTCTGCACTAGAATGTTATCTTCCAATTGTGCAAGATACTCCCACAGGACTTTCCCACTAGTGTTTAATCTTTAGTAAGACCCTTCCAGCAGATGACTTCTGCATGGTGCATAGCCAGTGTAGTTTCTGTGAACACAAACATTTAAACACTTATCTTTGAAATAAATTCAGAGTTCCTTAACTCTTTTTCTGTTGAAGCTTCTAATTTAATGAGGTTTTGGACAGCTTCTTACTTTCCAAATGGCTCTTTGTTGAAGTCCAGGAACTGCCCTCTACTGAAATAAAATCTCATCCAATTGTAACTCAGCTGAAAATATAGTTGTCACAAGTAATTGCATACAATTCAGCTCCCACTGAATTCACTGGTTCCCTGGACTACATCTAGGAAAAACTAGTTTGGGTTGGATAGGTATTAATTCACTATGTCAAAAATAATCAACTGGTTAAAAAAAAAACAAACCAATAACAACACACCAAAATATAACAAAATAAAACCAGACAGTTGTAATTCTCAGTAAAATTTCAGAATCTAAAACTGAAATTCATACTGCTAAAAATAGTGGCTATTAAGATTAATACTAGAAAACTCCAGGAGAAAGATGTGGTTTTTTTATAAGGATATGAAAAGGAAACTCTACTTCTTATTTCCTCCTAATTTAATTTTCCCCACCCTCACCCCCTTTCTCTGATTATGGTATATGATACAGGGAAGTTTTATTCTATAAATAGTCTCTTTATTATACTGATGTGAATTATGTGCTAGTGAAAATTATGTGTTAAGGCATTGTATTGCCTAGCAAAAATGTCTGAACTGCTCTGACAAGCACAAATCATTGAAGAAATTTATTGTAATTTTTTTGACAAGTGAATTCCAGAGAAGAGAAGAAAGGAAATATTAACAAAGAAAAAAAGGGGACTGAGGTGCCTTTAAATAGCACTGTGTTCTGGATTAGGCATTTTCTCAGAACTAGGGTTACCTGTCTGATGTTTAATTAGGCTTTTAAAAAAGCCAGATTGCAATTCAAAATCAATGATAGTTTACAACAATGCCTGGAAACCAGTAATTGTCCCTGTTCTGTAATTGAAAATACAAGGAGTGTTTTCTGACTTCTGTTATGTACCATAACTGCTTGTGACAAGCACCAAGCCTCTGCTCTGGCTGTGAAACAGGATACAGAATACAAAATACCAAGCAAATACTGGCCAGCACATGGCACAGCACAGGTGTTATGTGGGGAGACAGATTTCAAACCCAGAGCAATGCAGCTGTGTCATTGTGGGCAGTTTGGGATCTGGATGTAGCTGAGTTATTTTGCTGCTGGCACTGGCTCAGGTAATCCATTGCTTGTCTTCAACATGTGATGTAGATGGGCATCAGAGTTAGTCTTTTGGTCACAGTTAATTCTGTAATTATTTTGAGTAAGTTCTTTGCATTTGAATCAGGTATTCAGAACCAGAGACTCTTTACCATGGAACCTGTATTGGCTGTGCTGGTTCAAGCATTTGTTTCAAACTGACTTGCTGTTTAAGCCTTAACTTCAGCATCTGCTGAGAATCTGACACACTGGAATGATTCTAAATGGAGAAATCTAGTCCAGTTGTTTGAGTAGGTTTTGAGGAAAAAACTTCACTATCAGGGAAAATTGCTGACTTCTCATTATTTATTGACAACAAAAGAAGTACAGAGGTGAAAATATTTTGGACTCCAGATAGCTAGTTAATCAGCTGCCAATCACAGGCAGAAAATAGCAGAGGTAGCTTTGAAGTCTGCTGATAAAACACACAGAGATATGAAAGTTGTGCCATTATTTTTATTATGGTTTTTCCCCTTCATGTTTCGTCCTTAATGTTTTAATTTTGCAGAACTGCCTTTTTAATATTGTACTGATTTCTGCTATATAGAACAATCATGAAGACCTTTGCAAGTTTCTGGGTGTGATTTAAGTTAAATACATGTCTCTACTGAGATACATAAATGTGGTATTTTTTAATGTTAATATTCATACTCTAATGATTAAGCAGAAAATATAGTTCTAGTTAGTATCAGCATGTGTATTGCTGGCAATATTATTAGGCCTATTAAATTCTGTTGGGAAAATGAAATAAATTAAATTAAAATGTTTGTTAATTTTTTCCTTGTGTGTTCAAACTCCAAATTTAGCATGTTTTAAAGCCTTTTAACATTTGGTTGCTGTTAATATTACTGAAGCCAAAGATGCGTACATATCAAATTATGTTCATTCACCCTTGCTAGTAAAACCTATTTGTAGTCATATTTTGGAAGAGGTGCAATTGTGTACACTAGCAGCAGTTTTTTTTTACTACTTGTCTTTTTTTTTTTTTTTCATTATAAATATTCAAGAGAATCTTGCCTGAGATGTCTCTTCAACCTATTTTATTTATGATGGATCTTTTCTGTATTCAAAACTGGTTGCAGACTTCTTAAAGTATTTGTGCTGGTTTGAACTAATTGGAGGATTTGAATGAGAAATTAGACTATAGGCTGAGAAAGGAAAACATTCCAGTGTTTCCTTCACTCATTTGTTTACTGAAATGGTATAAATTTTATAAGCAAAACAAAGATAAGTCAGACTGCTTTGAGCAGTGCTGGCTAATGCATGTCTCTCTCCCTGCCTTTCGTAGCTGGAGCTGAATAACTTCACTAACTACTTTCCTGCTGCTAACCACCCTGGCTGATCTACCTTTGCTTATCTGGCATGTAAGACAGATAATGAGAGAAGACTGGGAAGTGGGGGAAGGTGGTAGGGTGGTTGAAAACACCTCTTAGGGACTCTGATCTCTGGGAGGGGTGTGGTATTTCTGTATTACCTTTTCACTGTATATATCTGTAAATATCTGTTACATATAGTAAATATCTGCTTGTATATTGTGCAGAGCTGTAAATATAAAGCTTCATTTCCTTCACTTCCAGCCTACTGAGTTCTAGCCTTGGTTATTTCATAGTGAGGTGGGCGAAACTCCCAAACCACCACAGTATTGTATAACTATTTCATCCCAAAACAGTATAAAACTTTTTTTTTTTAATAGAAATTTATTTTAAACTGTATTTTTGCAAACTAAAATATTTAGTAGACTCATAAAATTACAGTACTTACAGAATCATACTTAATGTTAATCTTTTACAGTTTATGCATGTATTTGTTTTACATTTTTACTACAGTGTTGTCAAGAGCAAGTTTTCAGAAAACTCTTTGAAGATAGTAGGGCTGGCCAGCAAAGAGAAAAGAATAGCTCAAATATACTTGAATTAGACAAATACAATCATTTTGTATGACTGTAATTGTATTGCATAGCAAACTTTGTGTTAATTTTAGCCCTCTCACAGGGTTATTTACAGAAAATAATCAGGAGACACTCGTAAGAAGTCAGTATGGATTTTCCTACTGCCCCTACCTGTCTACTTCTTTTGTATATCCTTGTCCTGGTTTACAGAATTTGTGGATAATCTGTGACTACACAATTTACTGTGATGATGTGATGTGGGATTCTGTCTAATGTTAAACTCAGCTGTGTCATGGCAGAAGTGCTTTTCCAACTGAATATCCCTTTCATTCTGTACATTCAGAAACTTTTATTAGTGGCCGTCACTGCATGGATTGAATGTTGCCACTCTGTTATGCTTACCTTCTCTAATTTTGTACCAGCTTTCTCTTTGATAACTAAGGGAGGTGTTATTAAAAGTCTTAACAATTTTTCTCTTCCATTGACATCATAGAATAGTCCTCTACAACAACCATTTGGCTATCATTAATTATTTATTGTTGAACCTTGTGAGCTGGTTTTCATTTCATTAGCTGATATACATATTTTTAAACAAAGAAACCTAGGAATTTTTTTCATGTCATTTGTGATGGCTGATGTTAAAATCAGAGAATAATGTGAATGAGGAATAGGTAATATGGAAAATAGATCTAGTTGCAAGTGTTTGTATATCTAAACAAGAGCACCCTTGTTCCCTTTGAATGAGGATAGATATTCCTCATGTTATTAATAATAATAATAATTAGTAGATTGTTAACATGCAAGGTCTACTTTTGTAACATTTTACATATGATCTATAAATGGCTGAAATTTACTATTTATTATTTACAAAACAACAGTATTCTTAGAGCTGTAAGATGCAGAAGAGAACTGACCAAGTATTTAAAAAACATTAAAAAAAAAATACTAATTGAAAGTGTCTTTTTCTTAAGCTAATCATCCTAGCAAGTATAACTCTGTAACACCAGGACTTGACTGTGCTGCCCTGGATACATATTAAAGCTTGCAGTGGTTAACAAACAATATGGAATTTCACAGTTATGGCAATATCTAAATACTCCATATGCACTTGAATTTGATAGAGAGAGTTCCTTTTATTGGAAAGGATCAGATCTGGTCATGTTGGAAATGTGTTGTAACATTTCTGAGATCTCTATCTTTGAGAATAAGCTACCTAACAGAAGAAATGTTTCAAACTGTCTCTAAAGAAGCTGCCAGCAAACAGCAGCTTAATGTATGCATGAAATTAAAGTACTCAATGTTAAACTTTGGGCACTTTCTTAGATCAAAATTTGGCCATATGCTATGAAATTGCTGTTTTCATAGAATCATGGAATCATAGAATCATAAAATTGCAGAATCAGTCAGGGTTGGAAGGGACCACAAGGATCATCTAGTTCCAACCCCCCTGCTATGCCCAGGGACACCCTACCCTAGATCAGACCGGACAGAACCTCATCCAGCCTGGCCTTAAACACTTCCAGGGAAGTGGCCCCAACCACCTCCCTGGGCAACCCATTCCAGGGCCTCACCACTCTCATGCTGAAAAACTTCCTCTTCATGTCCAGTCTGAAACTGCCCACCTCCAGCTTTGCTCCATTCCCCCTAGTCCTGTCACTACCTGATAGCCTAAAAAGTCCCTTCCCAGCTTTTCTCTAGCCCACCTTTAGATACCGGAAGGCCACAATAAGGTCACCTCAGAGCCTCCTCCAGACTGAACAGCTCCAACTCTTTCAGTATGTTTTCTAATCAGTCTACAAGTGTATATGTGGAAACGAATGATATTTGTGTGTATATGCAGTTCTTGGAAATTGTTATAAACTACCTTATTGATTCTGACTTGCCTCTTGTTACAAGGTATGAGTTTAATTATACTGCACCCTTAAAGAAAAAGCATCATTTGCAAAATTTGCATGATTTTTCAGCCTGACTTCACAACTTAGGGATGTACATTCTACAGTTCCCAGGTGAAGCAGTGGTTGTGCTCTGTGATAAGGAAATGTGAGCCTCACTAACGCCTGTGCAAGCTGTCATGAAATAAGATTAGTCAGGACAAAACAAGTACAGTGAAAAGATACCACACTGGGTTTGGATCCAGAATCCTTGAGGGCTTGTAGAATTTGCAAAATCTCTGCTTGTGGTTTTGTGATTATGAAGAGGGGACTAGGATCTCAATATTTTTGCCATTGCCAGTAGAAAGCCATAGGTTTTAATTGTATGGCAAAGCAGGGCACCAGGACCTCTCATTTTGTGTTGGCCAGAGCCAACACATTGTCTTGTGTCCAGCAGTTTCATGTCTGTGGCCTCTCCATCTCAGTTTCAGTTTTGTGAGTGCCAGAGTTAAGAAAGTGCTGGAAGCTCTGGGATATTAGTGCATCACAGCTCTGGGGCTCACTGTGATAAACCACATTCTGGTGTCAGCTGAGACTGGGGAAGGTACATGGGCACCTAAACCACTCAGCAGTCGGCATGCAGTGAGAAGGAAGCAGAAAATGGTCAAAATCTCCTAACCTAAGGGTAACCAAGACCTCCCTTCCAAGGGAAGATAATTTCCTTTCTTCCCTACCTTTTCCTCCATCCTGCAAACATAATTTTCACTCTGGCAAGACCTCAGCATACATGTAACTGACCTAATTGAACACTGGTGATTAGCATTTGTGATGCTTTGCAGTACTCTTTTAACAGATTTTTAATTAGCTTGAGTAAGTGTAGTTTAGGCAGAAAATCTGCTTGTGACATCATGGTATCTTAGATATATGGTGATGTAATGAGTTTTATTGTTCTCTAAGTATTGTCTTAAATGTACAGAAAATACTTAAAGCATAGACTGGCAGGGTATTTCTGAAAGGGGAAAAGCTCTGTTAAGGCATGAGATGGTTAAGGAGTTACCCACTCCCCACACATGGTGAATTCACACAGACTAGACTCGGTCAGCTGGAATTTAAGGAATGAAGCTTTATATTCATAGCTTAGAACCATATACAAGCAAATATTTACAATATATTACAAATATTTACAGCTATATACAGAAATATACAGGTTAAAAGTAGTATAGAAACACAATACCCCTCCCAGAAATGAGTCATCAGGAGGGCCTCCCAGCTACCCTTCCACCTTCTCTTCACCCCCCCAACTTTATCCCAGAATCTACCTTACGTGCAAGGTGAATCGGAAAAATCGTTGAGGGGGCTTAGAAGCAGAATGATTAGTTGGGTTACACAGATCCAACTAGAAGCCAGGGAGAGACACAGACACCAACAGACATACTATCTTATCTATATTTGTGTCCTTGGTCTTGTATACCTCAGTAAACCTATGAATGAAGTAGACATCACCATTGTTTTGTTTTCACAGCCTATAATCTAAGTTTTCTCATTAAAATATTCCAATTAGCCTCAAACCAGTGCAAGTCAACAGATCATAGTCTGTGTCATTCTTTATCCTGTGTGTACATTGAAAACTTTCTCTAACTCTTGAAGTTTGGTTGTTGTTGGTTTTTGGTTTTTTGGTTTTTTTTCCTATTCTGGCTTGTGGAGGATTAACTTTAAGTAGCTACTTGGAGGTACAATTCTCCAATGAGCTAAATATGCACATAGATATTCTTATGATGTAAAGGGCACTCTCAACAGAACTACCCAACACTTTTATGGTGTGCAAGATACACATTATACTCTTAATTGCTATTTTGTGCAGTGGTGGACAGATGCTTTTCTAGGGTTTCTGACTGAAGAAAATTTATCTCAGTAAGAAACTACCAAGTCTAGCAGTTCTGTCTCCTCTCTGAACATAAGCTCCTTAGAACAAGTATCTTGTGATTTTAACCATTTAACCATTAAAAGGATGTTATAACCATTTAAAGCATAATTGTGACAGCAAACTGTGGAAATACCTACTTCTACTTTCAGTCTACCATCAAAAGGCAAAATAAGGGAACTCTAAAGTAAGTCAAAAGATCACTGAAATAATTGATTTGCTGTTTGAAGAACACATTAAAATGTGTGAGTCAGTGCTATTGAGAGGATCAGATCTCATAACTAGTATTATATTAGGTGGATCTGTGCTCAAATATGACAGAGGGCTGAAGTGAAGCTTCAGGATGTCATTTAAGTATATACTTAAAGTGAGTCTTTCTTTTATAAGTATGGGTTTTTTTAAAAAAACCAACCTTGCATGGGTTTAATGCACAAAGAAGGAAGGAATAATTTTGAAGATCTTAATGTTTATTCTCTGGTTTTAATTGGAGAGCTTAATTTTTTTTGGAGGCTTCATCTCTGGTAGCTCAGTTCTGCAAGAAGATGAAGTATGCTACCTTCTTTGCACTGCTATGATTCAGAGACTTTACTCTCTATGTGGGTGTGTATTTATTTCAGAGGAAATCCTTTTTCATCCTGAGCCATCATATCACACTCAGACATGTCCTTTCCTTTTGCCTGTGACTTTGTCTGCCAGCTGTTCTGGAATGCACCGCAAGCTCTGATCCAGGCAGTCCTCCAGCAGTTACCTCAGCGGTGCCTGCAGCATCAGGGGCTGCAGTTCAGCAATGTCAGGGTAGTGCACCACCACCCAGGTGAAGCTTGCAAGCTTGACTTTTTCTCCATGGACCTACCCAGTACTCACCACACCACACCTGAATCACAGTGTTTCTGGCTTGAATATAAACCTCTTCGGCTGGTGTCTGAAGCGTACCATAACCTCTCAGCCTGTTCCAGCCATTGCTCTCCCTGACCCCGAGGGATATGTCAGCCATTGCTTTGCCCTGGCAGAGTGTGCTTGCAGCCCTTACCCACTGTCGTGCTTGCCATGGGAATATTATTGTGCATTTAATAAGAAAATGTGGTGTAAGCATTTAGTTTGTGAAGACATTCGCTTAGTTGCCATTTGAGTTATTTTTAAGTGAAATATATTACTAGCTAGCTATAAACTTAGTAGAACTTAAAACTCTTTTCACTCCTTTGTGATTGTATGACAAATGCAGGGAGTGTTTTTGAGAGGGATTAATTAATGTGAGGATAGCATTCTTCCTGAGGGAGGAGAAAGATAATTTCATGGCCTTCATTGTTGGCTGAGGAATACATGATCTGGTTGCAGATCAGCAAAGCATGCTATGCCGTTAGATCAGGAGTGGCCAACTTCATTCCCTCCCTCAGTACCAAGCACCTTAATTAGAGGAACCTTGCTGCAGCTTCTGGCATTTTTAAAGTTGCTGTAGGGTGGTAAGAATTTGCAGCATCCTGAATGAAGTAAATTCCAGGGTTCTGGTTTCCTACATGAAAAGTAAATTTCTCAGAGCAGTGAATCACAATTAATGAACAACCATGCAATGGTTATTGACAATCCCCTCAGAATATACTGCATAGTAGCAAGATTCTTTCTTCTAATAAGGCCTAGCCTGACATAGGCTTCTATCTGAAGGACCTTCCTGCTTTATTAATCTCATTATGATCACTTGAATTGCTACATCCTCCATAATGATTAAAACATTGGACTCTGTAATGTGATATTATAATGAAGATGGAGTTCATAGAATACAACATTGTATCATTCTGCAAAGCTTGTCAGCAAGTGGAAATATAAACCAAAATCCTCACCAGGATTTCCCTACTGTTTCCCAGCCTCAACACTTTTACATCCTTGCCCATATATGCAAGTTTTGGAATCTCATGAAGAATCCTCTTATGGATTATATGTCTTTTTTGTATTCAAATCTTCAAATTATAAAGTCTTTGAGCAGCAATTTTGAAAGGAATATGGTTTACTTAAAGTTATGTGAATTAAGAGACTAAAACTGACCATTTACAGTATGCTCTCAGCTTCCCACCATGTGTGTATTTTTGCAAATTATTTCAGCTCAGCCTACTAGCCAAACTCCAGTTTGACAAATAATCTATTTTCTTTTGTTCTCTGCACTTCTCCTGTGCTTGAAATTTTATAAGTTGTTCTTGAATGTGCCATTGTTCAGTACGAGGATATAATAAAATGCTTTTAAATTATATAATTATACATGTTTTCATTAAAAAAGAAATCCTCATCTCATATTCAAAAAAACCTGAAAAAATTTTGAATGAAATTTAGAATCCATCTTCTTTTTAAGTGATAAAGCCACTCTTTCAGAGATCCTGAAGAAAAGAAACTCTTGCCATTCTTCAGCATGAAGATATAGAAGAAAGCATAATGTGTGTTTGCCAAGCAATCTGGAGCCATGAAACAAGTAAGTTAACTGGAACAGAAAATAATCATTTTACTTGTCGTCCTAATTATGCAGAATACTGCATAATTAGGAAAAATAAAGATTGATATTTGAGTACAATTTGAAAAAAAAAAATGTGGAGAAACTTCTGCTTTTGGAACCTCCTGGAAAGTGTTCCACAGGGACTCAGGGAACCTGGAAGATATTTGAGTAATATTGATTTACAAGGGACTTTGTCTAGAGCTAGAAATCTGCTATCCTTTCAGATAGGCTGCTTTTTTAATCACTATTTTACTGCTATTTGGACTTTGAGTGAGTTAAGTCTTGCTTAGAATGTTGCTTTTGCCTTGCTATTTGCAATGGTTCTCCTGTTCAGAATTTGCAATAATTCTCCTGTTCAGAATTATTAAGGAAGTGGCAAAAAAGGTCCTTCAAGCCCTGAATAGAGAAGTGGAATCTAATTACTACTGAGGTAAAGACAAAACCAATAGGATAAACTGTGACCACCTATTGCAAGAAAGCTAGAAAAATTGCTGAGATACACTGAGAAATTTGTTCTGAGGGTTGTTTTTATCAGAAAGTATTTGTTTTATAACATTACTTTTCTGTGATGCTGTTGAGAGTATCTTATGCACTAAACTCAACAAACCATTCATTTATTTATGAAGTGGGAAGGATTGAAAGCTTTTGGAACCTTTATAGTTTGGTAATTATAGCATTGCCATTCAGTTGTCAAGCCAATTGACTTTCTTTCTGTGCATAAGGCTAGCTCTGTTGGTTTGGCACATTGGCTCAGATGCCAACAATGAGCTTGGCTTCCACATTTCCACATAGTTTTCATGTTCCATTTTAATTTCATCCTGAACTGTTAAAAGTCCTTCTGCTTTATGAATACATCATTCTGTAAGGAATTATATGTTTAATTCTAGGGGAAAGTTTTCAGAAAGAAAGTTGTGGATGGAATAAAGGTATCGGCTTTATTTTCCTGTTCTCATTTATTAGTAGGCTGTTCAACCTAAGGTCATAACTGCACTGATGAAAACCAAGGTGGCCACTCCTCATAAATCTTGTGGAGTTTGAAGAAAGGAGAGACTCAAGGCTCCAAATTGTTTGTTGCTGTGGTGGATTCTTTTTTCCCCAAGATTCCCTAAAATGGTGACCATTTGACATATGTGCTTGAACCAGATGGTATATCCATCCAGTGACAAAACCCAAACAAATCTAAGCAATCCAAGGTGTGTTGATCTGAAAGTGGATATAGATTAAGATTGTAAGGATAATATTTGCTTACTTCTTTGTAAGCTAGTATCTTTTACCTAAAATAATGGGACATAGTAGACAAAAGAGAATTTTTATTTATAGTCTCAAGAAAATGAATAGATCAAATGGAGACATGAAATGGTTCTGTACATTAGTTATGAATGCTGAAGCAGATCTTACATAGCACTCTATTTATTCTATCCATACAATAAGATCTCTCTTCAAAATGTTTTCAGGCGTTTCATTGCCGCAAGTTTACTTGTGTGAAATTGTGTAGACTGGAAACCTTTCATTGTCCAGGAAAGCCATATTGAATATTCTTAGAATATTTCTGCAGATTTAGGGCTTAATTTCTGCAGGTGCTGTAAGGAGCACATGGCTGGAATGTGTTGCTTTTTAACATCAAAGGTTTGGTTGTGTTTGCTGTAGTATTCTGCTGTAAGATTGTGGAAACATTCTACCTAAAGCTGTAATGTTTCGAAATTGCTTGGAGGAAAATTAGTTTGTTGTTGTTTTTGTGTTTTTTCTTCTTCTTTTTAAAATATCTATCTAGTTATCTATCTTTCTATCTATACATGCAAAGTGAATGCCACCACGATACCTTGCATTTACCAAATAGTGGTGCTTTTCTAGTAAAGAATAGACTGGGGACCTGGATAATGAAGTCTTTCAGAGGTTAACAAAAGATCAAAAAAGGTTGCCCATGGATTTTTGGTTTTTTGGGGGGTTTGTTTTGTTTGGTTTATTTTTTTTTCCATGTGTATGTTGGCATCAGAAGTATAATCTGAAACATAATCTGAAATATAATCTGAGGGTGATTTTATCTTCCCTGTTTTTTTTTGCCACTGGCCCAAAATTCTGCCCTGGGCTGCACTGTGTATTCCTGAAAAATATTCACCTGGACTTTTCATGAATGCCTACAATTATGGAGAATCAACTACTTCACCTGCCAGGGTGATCTCGTGCTCTTTGAACTTGAGCATGGCTGTTTTGCTTAGTCCAGTGAGTTGCTTGCTTACAGCATGACACTGATTACCATGCATCTTATTGCTTTATACACATGCCTGAGTTTATTTATTGTATGCTACTTCAAACTTTGCTGAGAAGACAGAATTACGAATTTCTGATGTGTTCAGCAACAGAAAGATTTTTTTTTCTAATTTTGATGCATTTTTCTAGTCCACCTGTAATTCAAGGAGCTGATACCTTTATCGTATAAATTAAGATGTTCTCAAGTCAGAAATATCCAATAATCCTGTATCTTACATTTAAGATATTTTGGCCCCTTTTAGCAATTGTCCCCTACCTCTGAAGCAATTGTTCTGCTCAGCTTAATGAAAAGCTATGAATGCTCATTTCTTTTGCAAATCACTTTAGGCTCCCAAGTCTAGGTATTTAGCAAATGAATAGACATTTAATGCCTAGCTGGGAAGAAGTGATCCCCACTTTGTGATTTGGGATGTAATATTGATGCCAGAACTATACATCCAGCTTGTACCCTGCTGCCTAAATTGAAGGACTACAGAAAAGAGGTAATTATGGTCTGTATATGTTATATTGGAGGAGAGAGCCCATTGTCACTCCCTCTCTGTCACAGTTCCTTTGGTTATGGGCAAGGAGCAGTCATTTTCTGAGCTGGTATAATACAGTGTCAGTCTGCTCTAGTTCAGATCACAGTTTTGTGAGTGTGCACGTGAAGATTTGCAGTGCACTATAAATTTACCTCCTTCAGTAGAGTAGTCAATGATACTATGCCCCTCAGATTAAACTCTGTGCACACAGGGTGGAATATTTAACTCTGTACCTGAGTTTCTATGGAGGTTTTCTGGCAGGAGAAAGCTAAACGTCCAAGCTCTGTTCAGGCTCTGGCAAGCACTGCATTTGATATGAGGACATGTACACTGGTTATCTCAGCCTGTGTTCCCCAATGTAGTAAGTCTCTATCTCCTGCTTATTCCTTTATCATGACTCCTGCTGGCCTGGATCTTCTCTCTTCATTAATCTCCAAAATATTCTAGACACATGCTGGCTACATGCTTTGTTGGTGCTCCTCTCACAGACCCCTTTCTCTGTCTCTAAGGTTTACTTGACAACAGCTCTTTTCCCCCTTGCAGCTCTTTCCAGACTTCTTCTTACAGCACTCACGACACAGGACAATCTTTGCCCCTTCTAGTTTGTTCTGCTATTGTTCTGATGTAGTTTTGTCCAAGATATAAGGTGAGTTAGGTTGAATGGCATCTAAAAGAGTTACAGTCTTAGTATGGAAAAAACTCAACACTCATAGTGGTTGTTCCTCAGTATCTGCATAACTAGTTCTCACTAAATGTAGGTTTCCACATTCTGACTTCTCCTTTACTTCAAAATGCCACTGAGTTCCATGATATTGAGTAGGACAGGACCTAACTGTTAAAGTAATTTGTAGTCCCTTTGGGACAATGAACAGACTTTTTCAGTTAAATCCACCTGTTTTCACTTCTTTACCCTTGTGATTATTCTGAAGGAGAGTAAGATGTAATAAAAGCCATCAGAGTTTTAGTGCCTAATTGGATTTTTTTTGTGTAGTTTTGTTCTCTACTTCTTACCTGTTCATGTAAATAGGCACTAAGAGCTCTATTAAAAAGTTCTTTGATCGGGGTCAAAGAATTGTCAAAGCCAATGAACTGAAAGTTGAATGGGCAACCAGATGCTTGGAAGAAGTGAGCACCATTTGGCAGCGAACTACCTTTAACCAAGATTTAATTACAATATTTATTACTTCAGAGACTAGAAAAATTCAATATGATACCATTAGAGGACCAATAGTAATAAAGAATGAAAAATTCTAAAATATCAGCCAAGTGAGAGAGTCAATCTATATCAGTAAAACAAACTACCATTATTAAAGCAGTCACTTCATTTCAAATTTGTGATTGTTCTGTGTAGCTTGTAGAGGAAAAGTATAAAAAGAAAAAACTTGAAATATGGGTGAAAAAAAAAAAAGAAAAAAACATGGATATGCATCTATCTCTACTTCTGCTGGATGCTGAATTTGGCTATTCTGTTAGTTAGGAGTTCTTTCTGCTGATTTGGGTCAATCTTGTTGTAATCAGTAGAACTTTTAGTTTCTTAATGTCCCAGTACCATTGCTATTACACCAATGCTAAATCCCAACACATCTGGTGAGAGACAGAAGAGCCCAAAGGTCAAAGGCTGCTTTTGCTAAGTATACCTGATGCCTGGCCATAACATCCATCCTTTCAAATTATACATAGTTATTACTCAATTTTGTTTTAATACAAGTAATTTACATGTGAGCCACTCAGATTCTGCAGCAGCAGAATGTTTTAAGTTTTAATTCCATTATAATTTCTGAAGAATTTGTTTTCATCTTTATTTTATGATAGCAAATACATTTTCCTAAACTGTGTATCAGCTCTGGGTACATCATAAATTGTAAAATTAGCCCTGTGTGAAACAGTTGTTTTCCAAATGTCAGCAGTAGCTGAAAGCACATCAGTCCTGGCTTTTTTTTTTTTTTTTTTTTTTTTTTCTGCAGTGAGGTGCTGACACTAATCCATTACTGTGTATTAAAGACACACCTTTTGTAGATAGTATCACATTGACCTTGAGTGGTTGCAGGTGCTGTTTCCTGCTGTTATGTATATCAAACTGCTGAAATTGTCATCCTCTGTAGGCAGTTTAGGCCCTTCCGAAGTGTTTTCATTGATCTCAGCGAGGTTTTATAGTAACTCACCAGAGAACAAGGGATACTTCTTCTTAAGACAGTATTATCAGTATCATTTTTACAGCTTGCCACTTCATCGACTTTATTCTGTTCCGCAGACCACACCTGTGGTGTATTCTTCTTTCCCACACCACAAGAGCACAAGTACATTTTGGAGGCTGGATTATGCATTTGAAAGCACATTTCTATCCTATCTAAAATAGTTTTGGTGTCATTTCTGAAATGACCACTTTCTAGGTAGCATTGTTTTATAAGTCATCTTAGTTAATTTATTGATGATGTAATTTACTATTCATACCACACAAGGCATTTTCTCTCCTCTGCTATGTACATATATGTGTAAGAAAATTGTTAGTGCTCTGATTTTTATCATCTTACTCTCTCACTGTTAAGTGTTTAATTTAGAAGCACATGTTTGTAGGGAGCAAGATTGCTTAGTTTCCTTTGATCAGATTTTAAAATCTACTTGATGACTTAAGTCCACAGAGGCGCACCTCCGATATGACAGGAGGTCAACAGAAAGCACTGGGCATGAAACCAAAGAAGTATACTGAGATAATTTTGTTTTCAAAGGCTGCTCCTGAAAATGCACGAGTTTCAACTTTTAAAAGTGAAGAAACATAGAAACAAAATATCGTAGTGATCATATTTTCTGCAGCAATGGCATATTTCTGCAGGGAAAGCAAGCCCGTGTTTTATGCTCCTCTATAAATCGGTGTTAGGCAAAGCAGGAGGGATGTAAGCAGAACATAAAAAGGTGGTAAACACAAGTAATTTTTAATGAACAGTCTTTAGGTTGCTATATTTGAAGAAAACATATGCAATGAAAATTCCTGAAGCCATGTGCTCTGGGCTGTAGTCAATAACACTTCACTTATAAAAAACTATAATGTGTCTATATTTTCCTCACAGCCAGATATCAATCTAGTTTGTAAATGACAGTAAGCAACACTTAGATCCAAATACAGATTCAGGATTCTCTCTGAAGTGAAATTGCCTGTAAAAAATAGATCTTGGGTTAGACTTGACAACTTGATTGAAGGTTTTGTGGAACTCTATGAATGGAGCCTAAATGATACGAACCTTTTTCCAAATACGTTGCATTCCATGTGTATGTTCACTTGTACACAGGCCTTAGAGTGCAGTTTATTTGCTTCAGTTCACATTATTATGCTTCAATAAATTATTAAAATAAAAAGCACTTAAGTCATTCTGAGGAAAGCAGAATGTGAATAAATGAATAAATAATTTATTAATTAAGTTCAATCATGACAATTGACAAAAGAAATCAAGGTGTATATTACCTCAGAAATAAAGCTAACAGTATTTTTCGAAGAACAAGTTTACAAGATGGGAGGAAAATGGAATACAGGATGACTCACAAGACTGATTTCCATTAACAATATTGTAACTCCAGTACAACCTATTTTTTTACTTCCCTATCATCCATATGAAAAATATTACTCAGAAGATGTAAGATGTCAGCAATTCTGGAAGAATAAGGAAAAATATTTTATTTCTAAAAGCAAAAGGTTGCTCTGGCATGCTCAAAGAGGACAGATACCTTAGTCTAGAGAAGAGGATGCTGAAATTTAACTGACTTCAGGGGCTTCTTTACATTAATGGAACAAAAAGAGATTACAAGGCTTTAACCTGATATTTTAAAAAGAAAAGACAAATTCCCAAACACATTATTATAAGGAAAGGATATACAAAGTCAGTTAAACTAGGAAGGTAAGTTTTTCTGTCTTCAGTAGTGTCTTGAATGAAATCTTGTGAGACTGAAACAGATTTTCAAAACTGGAGAACCAGGGTCTCTTCCTGGGAAAAGTAAATGTCTTAAGGGCACAGGCTCACCTTTCATTCGTGCTCAGTGTGGCCTTTGAGCGCTAACACAGATAAGTTAGTTAGTGCTGACTTGCTTAAATCCTTGCCAGTGGTATCTAAGAACATGAGAGACAAACTGCTTTTAAGTCTGGTAGTGGATTACAGTCATACCATGATGGGTCCCAGTTGTAGGCTTGCATAACTTTCCATTGTACTTGTAGGTATCGCAGATTCTGTGATACCAAAACAAGCAACAAGCACTGATGAACTTAGTCTTTGTAGGTATGTTCACAGCTTCTCCCAGTTACTCCACTTGGATTATCAGGTGAGTGACGCTATGAGTAAAAAAAAAAAAGTGGAGTAGTTGATTATTATTTGGATAAATATCAGTGGAAAAAATGGCTGGAAAGAACTGCATCTGAATTTCTAATCTGAATATTAAGTTACCTTGAAGCTGATCTTACAAACACATAGATCCAAGATGTAAAGGCATGAGTAGTATTAATGATAAAAACCTCACCATTGTTGATGATGCCATAGCAGTCATGTACAGAGTAGGACTTGTTTCTGGCTTTTGAAGCAATATAATCTGAACTGGAATTTGGTTTTTGCTTACTTCCTGAGTAAGGTATAAAACCAGTTGATTATCACAGAGGAATTTCAAACCTATAACTAAATGATCTGTCTTTGGACAGTTACATCTTAACAGCTTTATTCTGGCTATTTCTCCTGGAGAATAGTCTATGGTTTTGAAGAAAAGTCCAGGGAAATGCATCTCTCTATTGCAAAGAAGTGGCTACACTTCTTTCCGATCTCTTTTTATCTCCTATCCTCCACTTTTGTTTTCTTTTTCCTCTGAGGCTACAGACACAGTGCACAATAGTGATGAGGCAAAATTCAGCATAAATTAAGGCAGTCATTTGCAGTTAACTGCTTTAGTCTGTAATCAGCGAGAGTGTTTATTTTCAATAGATGAAATTGATTCTAGTCCGTTTGCTGTAGATTCTATATGAGTCATTATCTGGTTTTGGTCTGGGTTTTTAAGACACATCTTGGATTTAAATATAACTTCTCTTGTGTCAAGCTTTGCTTTTTTTTCTGTTAAAGATATTTTGTGGATGTCTAAGGATTATGGAGAGCTCCTAAAATTTCAAAGTTTATGCATAAATCTTGTATATGCTATAAATCCCTATTTAACAAATATGAAAAACAGTAGTCAGGCATTGGAATTGACTGCCTAGGGAGGTGACAATACCTGGAGGTGTTCAAGAAACATGGACAAGGCACTCTGGTTTAATGGCTATGGTGGTCTTAGGCTGATGGTTGGACTCGATGATCTTTTAGGTCATTTCCAAGCAAAACAATTTTATTATTCTGTGCTAAGTACTCTGAGAAGGTTTGCAAATTTCATCTTAAATCCAGAATTACATTCAAATAAATTAAATAAGTGAACTGTCTTGTATGCAATACTTCGATCTGTCACCACAAAATAAAAACACTGTGCATCATACTGCAGCACTCTAAACCTTCCCATGACAAACATCAGGAGAGGCACACTGATTACAGTTGACAGAAACTCAGTTATTATCTAGTTGGGAAGTTCTTGTTGTATACACTAGCCAACTCATAGTTATTTGGTGAATTAAATAACGATAGCTGTTCTACCAGTCAAGATTTTATTCTACAGGCTTTAATTAAATTACTAACACTAAATTTTGTGAGAATTTATTCAGACTAGAACAGACCCAGGGAATAGCAAAGAAGCAACCAAATGCTCCCTATCTACTACTTTTAGTGAACTGCTCAGTAAGTAGTATTTTGTGGTTTTCTTCCAAGTCTGTATTCCTATTGTCAGAAAGGATATATGACTAGGTAGGAAGTAATCTATGCTGGTAAAACTATGATAATGGGTTGTCTGTCAATTTTCAGATTCCAGTAATCATTATCTTACATAATAGGAATTACATAATGGCAAAATTGTGTTCAAGTTAGAATAAAAAATGCCACATCAACCCACAACAATATAGATTTAAAAAATCCTGAGCAACAAAAAGCCTTTAGTAGGAAAAAAGTTTCAATTGACTGAGAAGCTGCTGCCACAGAAAATGGAGTGCCTCTAGTAACAGTAGCCATAAGTAAAAACTCTTTAAAAGTTCATTTTAGTTTAGAATGTACAGAAATATATTAAATAGCTGTGACGTTTGTTACACATTTCATAGACATTACTGCTTTGGTGCCAAATGATTTTGTTCATATTTTATAGTCTTAAAAATTATAAATGTTCCTACACTATCAAAGCAGTAATGTCTATACTTATTAACTTCATGTATTTAATGAAATTAAGGTGCTCTGTAACTTTGATTCAATAATGGTAGTACAGCTAATTAAATATATTTTGATCTATTAACAAGCGGCTCAAATCATTACTCAGATTTTTGGTCATGTTCCAATACGTTACCTAATCAAGCCTGTAGGTACTACTAATTTGTTCAAATAGCATTGTACGTTTCCCTCATATAACTAAATATGTTAATGAAGTTGTTCTTGTTATCTTAATCTTCAGTGTTGAAAATAGGCATGTCAAACTCTCTATTAGTTGAGTAAAATCCCTATAATCTTATGACTTTGCCTCTTTATGGCCAGGTATATTCAAAACCTCCAGAGTAGCCAAATTAATTCCACTGTATAATACTCACTGGTTTAAAATTTGACTTTCACCTCATTCCAAATCTCAGAACCAATTAGCACATTTTATGACACCATTTGGTACAGCTCCAAGTTTACAACCATATCACTGCATTTCATTATTATTTTATTTAAACAGTCTAACTTAGACCTTTGCTACTGTAAGGTGGTCTGCTATCAAGGTCTGGAAATATTGCACCTATTAAACAGATGTCAACACTATAGATTTTTAATTAGCTGTTCCTATTTTGTAACATTTACTCAAGCTCCTGAGTACTGGAACCATTTGGTGCCAGGCAGATATGATGTTCTTCAAATGGGACAAAAGGAGCAAAAAGGTCATGAGAATGAAAATATTAAAAAGTCCCAGTAAGGTTTAAAAGGGGAATAGTTACAAGACACCTCAGGTAATAGCTTGACAGTGTAAATGTGGCACAAAAATAGAGGTTTATAGTCTATAACTATCCTTTAAGTTTGTCTTTGGCTTTCAAGCACACAGAAACCAAGAGATTTTGATAAATACCTTGATCTTCTAACTTGCAATCTGCTACTATGACAAAAATAAATAAATACTTTAAATCCTTTTTCTTGAGGTGCAAGAAAGTAGTCAGAAGAGCAGATTAAACATGCTATCTGCACCTCACCTACATTTTCCTCAACCCACAGGGTTGAGAACAGTTTAAAGAATAGTTTACCATAAATCCATTGGCAGCTCTGGTTTAGCTAAGAGTTTGAAGCCCCATGGGGTGGATATCTACTTCTTATAACTCCCTGAACTCACAGAAAGCTTTACCAACCACTTCACATATCTCTCTCTATATCCAGCTTTCTGAAACAGTATAGCTCTGTGCTACTGGAAAAACAACCTGGGGACTGAGCAAGACATTTCTGGTAAACAGCTAACTCACTCTTGCTTTATCTTCTTTGGCTTGTCAGTCCAAAAAGGCTCTCTGTGATAACTTTTGTTGCAACATTTCAGACCAGCTTATAATCATGTCTAGAAAATAAAGTCTTAAGTTTGCCCTTTGGAAAAGAAATTTAATAAACAATTTTGTTGAGCTACATCAATATGAAAGATATGAAATATTGCATTAAGAAGCTGAAAATAAATATTTCCATTTTCCCCATATATTTCCTACCAACTGTACTTCTCAGTTTGAATTTTGAGGAGGAAATATATTGACATCTACAAAGGATCTGGAAATACAGCAGTTGTGCTTCTCAAGCATCAAAAATTATAGGTGCCTAAGGGAAATTAAGCTAATTATTATTGTGTAGCTGGATAAAAGTCTGCATAATGAATGACAAAGATACTAGAAGCCTGATTCTTGACCCATTGCTAAGGCAGCCAAGATGAAAATATTTTTAAGCCGAGAATAGTCAGAATTATATATATATATANAGGCTGTAAGATGGCACTAGTTGGGGTTTTCTTTTAATGTGACACCAAAGGAATGTACTTGCATACACTATTAGAATCTATGAAAAATATTAAATACATTTACCAATGCCAAAACACCTCCACTATTTTATTTTCATAAGTCATCCTCTTTTTAGAAATACGTAAGTAGTAACAAAAAGCTTTACTTAACCTCTATCACTCTTTCATCTTAGGGAGAATCCGTTTTGAATTTACTCATGCAACACCATGAGAGACAGTAAAAAACAATGGGTGTCAGGGCCAGGATTCTTCCTGAAGACACAGGATCACAGAATCACAGGATGCTAGGGGCTGGAAGGGACCCAAGGTGATCATCAAGTCCAACCCCTCTCCCAAAGCAGGACCATACCATCTAGCACAGATCACAGAGGAACACATCCAGGCAGGCCTTGAAAGTCTCCAGAGAAGGAGACTCCACAACCTCTCTGGGGAGCTCCTTGTCCTATCACAGGGAGCAAGTAAGAAGAGACTGTCTCCCTGCTCCTGACCAGCCCTCAGATATTTATAAACATTTGTTAAATCCCCTCTCATTCTTCTCTTCTCCAGACTAAAAAGCCCCAAGTCCCTCAGCCTCTCCTCATAAGGCATGCCCTCATCTTTGCAGCCCTGACTCTCCTAAACCTCTGCAGCAGATCCCTATCCCTCTTAAACTGGGGAACCCAAAACTGAATGCAGCACAGAGTAGAGGAAGAGGAGAACCTCCCTTGATCTGCTGGACACACTCTTCTTAATACACCCCAGGATCCCATTGGCCTTCTTGGCCACAAGGGCACATTGCTCTCCCATGGTTAACGTGTTATCCACCAGCCCTCCCAGGTCCCTCTCCACAGGACTGCTCTCCAGCAGATCACCTTCTAGCCTGTACTGGTGGAGTTTATTATTCCTCCCCAGGTGCAGGACTCTGAACTTGTCCTTGTTGAATCTCATTTTGTTCCTCTTTGTCCAGCTCTTGCTGGATGGATGCACAGCACACTTCCTGAGCTTGCTCACTAGAATATCATGGGAGATGGTGTCAAAGGCCTTGCTAACGTCAAGGTAGACTACATCCACTGGTCTCCCTGAATCTACCCATTCAGTAATGTCCTCATAGACTGCTATCAGGTTAGTCAAGCATGATTTCCCCTTAGTAAATCCATGCTGACTACTCCTGATAAACTTCTTCTCTTCCAAGTGCCTTGAGATGCCCTCCAGAAGGAGCTGCTCCATCACTTTTCCAGGGATGGAGGTGAGGCTGACTGGTCGATAATTCCATGGAACCTTTCTTGCCCTTTTTGAAGACTGGAGTGACATTGGCTCTCCTGCAGTCCTCAGGCACGTGTCCTGTATACCATGATTTGCAAAAATGATGAAGAGTGGCACAGCAATAACATCAGCCAATTCTCTCAGCACCCTTAGGTGCATCTCATTAGGGCCCGTGGATTTGTGAATGTTCAATTTGTGTAGCTGATCCCTAGCCCAGTCTGCATTGACCGATGGGGAGAATTTCTTCCACCAGAATTCCTCTCCTTCATCCAGGGTGTGGAGTACATAGGGGAGTTGTAGTGGGTTTGCAGTTACCTGCCCCCCCACCTTTATAAACCCCAGCTAAAACTCAGAAAAACACTGGAAGTTAATAAATGAAGCTTTATATTTACAGCAATGCACAATATACAAGCAAATATTTACAGGATATAACAGATATTTACAGATATATACAGTGAAAAGGTAATACAGACACCACACCCCTCCCGGAGACCAAAATCCCCNGTTCAGCCTTAGGTGTAAAGACTAAAGCAAAGAAGGCATTCAGCAACTCTGCCTTCTCTGCATCCTCAGTTATCAGGGTTGTCTCCTCATTCAGCAGTGGCCCCACACCTTCCCTATTCTTCCATTTCCTACTGATGCATTTGAAGAAGCCCTTCTTGTTCTCTTTTACTTCCTTTGCCAGCTTCAGTTCCAAGAGGGCTTTGGCCTTCTTGTTGCCTTCCTGCATGCTCTGACAACTTCTCTGTAGTTCTCCCAAGTGACAAATCCCTTCTTCCATGAATTATAAGTCTCCTTCTTCCCCGAGATTTCCTTCAGGAGCTCCTTGCTCAGCCATGCAGGTCTCTTAGCACATATACCCAATTTTTTACTCAGGGGAACACACCTAGCTTGGGCTTGAAGGAAGTGGTCTTTAAAAATTAATTAACTTTCTTGGGCTCCTTTACTCTTTGGAGCCTTAGCCCATGGGATTTCTGCAAGTATGTCTCTGAAGAGCACAAAGTTAGCTCTGAAGAAGTCCAGGATTGTAATTCTACTTGTTGGTCTGATTCTACCCTGTAGAATACTACACTCCACCATGTCATGATCACTGTCCCCTAGGCTGTTCCCGAACTTTATGTCCTCAACCAGTCCCTCTTTATTAGTTAACACAAAGTCCAGCAGTGCACCTCTCCTTGTTGGTTCCTCCACTACCCGCATCAAGAAGTTATCACTGATACACTGCAAGAGCCTTTTGGACTGGCTGTGCCTGGCTGTGTGATCTTCCCAGCAAATATCATGGTGATTGAAGTCACCCATGAGTACCAAGGAGTTAGCTCTAGAGGCTACCTCCAGTTGTTTGTAGAAGACTTCATCAACATGTTCCTCTTGTTTTGATGGTCTATAGTAGATGTCTACAACAATTTCACCTCCTTTCCTACATCCTTTAATTCTTACCCACAAGCTTTCAACCTGTTCTGCCTTCCCCCTTGGATAGAATTAAGCACATTGCAGTTGCTCTCGCACATAGAGAACAACTCCCCCGCCTCATCTTGCTGGTCTAACCTTCCTGAACAGTACAGAGCCACCCATGATCACATTCCAGTCATGGGAGCTGTCCCACCATGTCTCAGTGATGGCAATTATATCATAGTTATTCAGCCTAATGCAGATCTCAAGCTCCACATGATTATTCCCCATGCTCCATGCATTGGTGTATAAGCATTTCAAGAAGGGAGTTAATCTATTGGCTTTTAGTCTTGCAGTCTGACTGTTCCCAGCCTCTTCCATGGCCACCAAACTAGCAGTAAGCTCTGCATGTGCTGATTCCTCATTACTTGATCACTATGGTCCATCTCTGTGAGACTTTAAGAGTTTTCGTGTGTCCCCAGCATGCTGCAAGGTAACAGGCTGAAGGCTCTTGGTAGCCTCTCACCCTGATGTGCCATATCTTGCCTCCTCTCCAGCACACAACTCTTTGCTATCTGCCTCCCCTGAGATACCAGTGGAGCTGACACATCACCCTACAATTGTCTCAGGCTTGCCTGAGCCAGTAAGCCTGGCTTCTACCCTCCCCTCCTTCCAACCTATTTTAAAGTCTCCTACCATGAAGCAGGCAAAATGGGAAGGACTCTGCTATACACAGTCTTTCATCTTTTAAAGACAGAAATTGTAAGTAGTGATCTAGCTTAATGAAATTCTCAAACTCCTCTAAGTGTCATGTTCTTTCTAAGGCACCATTCAGTCACAGAGTCTATCCCAGCAGCACATGAATGGCAATCCATGCACTCTAACCAATGAACATGAGTTGATACGACAACAAGATCAGCACTGAGGAGAGGACAGGCAACTGCACCACTGAATGAAGCTCTATCTTTGTGGCCTTTTAAAGGCAAGTGCCAGGATAAAGACAACGTCCTTCTCTAAGGTAAGGAAACATTAGTTTTATTCCCTGCAGAGAGAGCAAATTGTAGCTGAGGAGGAGATAACGAACTCAAAATAGGCAAAATTCACTAGCATAAAAGTCTGTGAAGTTCCTAACTCCCATGTGGAGTTTCAAATTATTTTTGCAGTTTTATTCTTAATACTAAAATTTAAGATCATGTAAATTTTAGAAAGAACTGCACTGTCTTACTGAATGTTTCAAAGAACTAGCACAATACAGGTAAGCTTGTAAAGACATCATGATCCACAAAAGCAGAAACTTTTATTTTTACTCTGTTTGCCAAAGTCAGTATGAATGCATTGGTCTTTGCGTGCTGCTTTCTCTGCCTTTCACTTTCTCCTTACAAAAGATTTTGTAGCTTAGTGATACATTTCCATCAAAACTGAACATGATTAAGATTTTCAGGACAATCTATCTATAGCTCTTGTGAAAGAAAGGTAGCCTGAAAGAGTCGTTGACAAGGCCTTTTCCTGTTGGAAATCTCTTCCAAGTGAAATCTTGATGTGTGACTTCAGATTCTTGCTCAATGGATAATCCTGAAGAAAGCAATTTGATACAATTACAAAATAGAGCAAATATTGAAAATTGAAATTAGTTTATTCTGAGACACAGACACATTGGAATATTTGTCATTTCAAGTAGAACTCTTTTTTCCCTTATTTCCCTTTTATTTTATACTGAAGACCCAATATTGATCTTTCCCCTATAGGTAAAAACATGCAAGCTGCCTTCCTATATATGTTGGTTTACTTTGCTATATCATGTAGTTATAAGTTTGGGTGGCATGCTGAAGTTTCAAAGACATTAAAAATTGAGAAGATAATTCTTTCTCAAAATTGTAAATATTAAAAACTATGATTTTTTTTTTAAAGATATTTTTCCACTTTCTTAAGGAAAAATAAAATAGAATCATAGAATCATAGAATCATAGAATGGTTTCGGTTGGAAGAGACCTCAAAGATCATCCAGTTCCAACCCCCTGCCATAGGCAGGGACACCTCCCACTAGAACAGGTTGCTCAGGGCCTCATCCAACCTGGCCTTGAACACCTTCAGGGAGGGAGCAGCCACAACCTCCCTGGGCAACCCGTTTCAGTGTCTCACAACCTTCACTGTAAAGAACTTCCTCCTAACATCCCATTTAAATCTCCCCTCTGACAGTTTAAACCCACTACCTCTCATCCTGTCATAACAAGACCTTATGAATAGATCTTCCCCAGTCCTGCTGAAGGCCCCATTGAGATACTGGAAGGCTACTATAATGTCTCCTCAAAGCCTTCTCTTCTCCAGGCTGAAGAGCCCCAACTCTCTCAGCCTGTCCTCACAGCAGAGGTGCTCCAGCCCTCTGATCATCTTTGTGGCCCTCCTCTGGACTCGCTCCAACAGTTCCATGTCCTTCTTGTGTTGGGGGCTCCAGAACTGCACACAGTACTCCAGGTAGGGTCCAATGAGAGCAGATTAAAGGAGGAGAATC